>KZ505765.1:650987-699670 GCA_002844005.1 Limosa lapponica baueri | reverse complement strand
AGGTAGAACGATACGACAGAGCTGTGCTATAACACAACTGACCTGCTTTATTTCCTGAAAATAAGCAATCCTTCAAAAATGCTGTTTGCATACACTTTTGGATCAACTTACAATTGAAAAACACACAGCTCTCTAACCTATCAAGCAATAGTCAGATTTCAAAATCAAAGGCTTGTCATTTTGTAGTTGTTTTATGGCATTGTTTTTTATTCCTATGGAATTAATATGTATTTGTGTCAGTTATGAGAGCCCCTAAATGCATGAAGATATGTATGCTGCCCGCTAAGGTCTACAAGTACACATGGAACACGCTGTCTCCCTCCCTCAAATTTCGAAAATCATTACCCTGCGCTAATAATCCCCATGGGAGCAGATTTGTAAGCCACGTTATCCTTCTGCCATTGTTTTGGATGAAGCAGCTTCAGAAAAAAAGTCCTCAATTCAGCAAAATGCTGAGGTGATTATGGCACTTGGGAACCACTGCTATTTCAGCAGGACTAGTCAAATGCTTGAAAGATAGCTGCAAGCCAAAGCTACCACACAAATTGTTCTTGAAATGGACAGCTTAACTGCTCTGCTATAAATACTGTACTAGCCGCTTCTGTGAATGACATCTGTCTCACCTAACACCACCTACATACAAAAAGGACCTGGTTTAGGCATATATGCACACCCTGGAAGTGTCTGTGCTTCACTGGGGTCCATGCAGGGTCATATATGATGAGTAAGACTCAATACCTGTTCTTCAGTGGAAAACATCAGGTTAAAAAGTTCTACCCTATAATCTGGTGAAACAAATACTACTGCACAGGAGAGGGATCATCCCCAGGAAATAAGTCTTTTAGAGTATAATTTTATCTTGTCCTTAAAGAAATAGCACTGCTCAAAACATGGGCCTTAAAACCCTTCAACCACTGCAGAGGGTTCTGGTAAAAATTAAGCATGAAAGTACTTTAAGGGAGAATTTACAGCACAAACTGGGAAAACAACACCAGAGAAGAGGAAAAATAAATCTAGTGACAAAAATGAACTGCAATAAACTGAAACTCATCCTCTTCTTCTCCTCCCCCCACACCTTTTATTTAATAGTCAGCAGGAGAGATAATAATAAAATATACTAACAGCCATAAACAGAGATGCTAGCGATAAACTGGAACGTTAAGTAGAGTGAGTTATGCTTAAGATGAAAGCAGAGTCAGAAAAGAATGCTACTGTTACTAGTATTAAAGAGGAGCCTGAAACACTGCCATGAGAAACCCTCCTATGATAGCTTGCTTGTTTACAATAGCTCACACGCAAGTTAACATTTTCATAAAGCCTTACTTTTGGGGAATATATCCAGTATACAAGAAAATTATCATTCCCACATCTAGGGGGCTCTTGTTTATTTCAGGTTTTTTGCAGTTGGCAATTGGGAAAAGATAGAAGCTTTGCATTAGAATTAACAAGACAATAAAAAAGCTCATAACTCGTGGAAAAAAACTGGCACACGCATTTTAAATTTCAGAACTATAATGACAATAATTTTTTTTCCTTTTACTATATACTATTTTTCGCTTGCTGTGAAAAGTCAAAAGATTAAGTCGACTGCCAAGATGCAGAGCTGTAGAAGCAGGATTTTTAAATAAAGTGAAGGCGTGTAACTACTTGCACTTTAAGTTGAGGCAAAGAAGCATTGCTTCTGCTTTTGACAAACATTAACAAGGAGAAAAGTCCTTTGATGTGACAGCACTAGCAAACTGAGATGACAACATGGGCATGAAGTTAACTATAACCAAAGATTTTAACATGGGCAGAAGAAATGGGATTCCTAAATCCCATATTTAAATAGCTACAGAAAGGAGCTTCAAATATTACTCCGGAATAATACAGAAATTAAAAAAAAAAAACCAAAACCAAAACCTACTCTTTAGATCTCCTTGTTGCTGTGACTTACTGTATCAATCTACTAAATGCACACACTTGCAATTTGGCACAGAGTATCCTGATGGACTGAGAAGATGTTATCAATTTGTGCATTATTAGGACAGAGATGTCATACATTTCAGTGGCTGGAGTTAATATGACTGAGAGTGCTCTTCAGGAAAGGAAATTAGATTTGTCTTATCAACAAGATGCAACAAAGATCTCTTGAATCCATGCTTCTTCTCTTCAGTTTTGCCCTATGACTTCACCAATGCATGTGATTTTCGACTGTGAAAGTCACTCCTCCGTCCCTATCATAGTTTGCAGAGGTTTTTTTTTTCTCTTTGACATCACAGAAAAAACATCACACCTTTCTGCTTCTAAAAATATATTCATAATTAAATACTCCAGACACAAGAAAAATCTGGTTAAATCACATTACTATTCCTGAGGATGCTTTGGTGAGTAAAGCCTACTTACTAATATCTATTCTTTCCCATCAAGAAATCTGGAAACCAAGCATTTATGTGAAAAGTCAATGTACATGCAGAGTTTTTTTAATTCCTTAGTTTTGAACAACATTTATTAAGAAGTTCATCTGATAATAATAGAGAAGTAGCATGCTGCTTTAACCTTAGAGAAAATGTTGGGATTCTTCAGCCTGTTTGATACACAAGTATACACCTAAATTGTCATAAAGTGCTCATATATAAAGACTTGAAACAGCAAGCACGGACAAGTCTATGCAGCTGATGGGTAAGAATGAAGTAATGGCTACCATCTTGTGTATACAGCTATTCATGACTTGAACAACTATAAATGGAACCATCAGTTTCTCAGCATGCTGAATAACAGAAATAATTTCTTTTAAGAGATCCAAATATTAATCACAAATGGTATAGGGAGTCTCAGGCAGTAAAGGTAATGAGCAGAAGACAGTGCAGGAGAATAATTTTGTGACCATTTCTGGTCTTGCTCCTGCTACCAGGACACTTGCTGTAGCAGGAAAAGTGGGTTTGCCTCCTGAAAAAAATAGGTCAGCCCTAAAAAACATCACAGATAGGCAACTGGGTAAAAAATTATAACCCAGCCACAAACCAGGGAAAAGTTGAGCACGCAGGAGTGGCCTGGCCTAGCCTATTCATGGAATCATGGAATTGTCAGAGTTGGAAGGGACCTCTAGAGATCATCTAGTCCAACTCCCCTGCTAAAGCAGGATTGCCCAGAGCACATCACTCAGGACTGCATCCAGGCAGGTCTTGAAAATCTCAAGAGAAGGGGACTCCACAATCTCCCTGGGCAGCCTGTTCCGGGGCTCTGTCACCCTCACCGTAAAGAAGTTTTTCTCATCTTTGAATGGAACTTCCTATGTTCCAGCTTGTGCCTGTTGTCCCTTGTCCTGCCACTGGGAACCACTGAAAGGAGTCTGGCTCCATCCTCCTTCAACCCACCATTTAGATACTTGTAAGCATTAATAAGGTCTCCCCTCAGCCTTCTCTTCTCCAGGTGAAAGAGTTCCAGCTCTCTCAGCTTTTCCTCGTAAGTGAGATGCTCCAACCCCTCAATCATCTTTGTTGCCCTACGCTGGATGCCTTCCAGTAGTTCCCTGTCTCTCTTGAACTGGGGAGCCAGAACTGGATTCAGTATTCCAGTTGTGGCCTCACCAGTGCAGAGTAGAGGGGAAGAATGACCTCCCATGACCTACTGGCCAACACTCTTCCCTACGCAGCCCAGGACTTGAGTACTGGGATGATGATGTAGGATGCCCATTGCCATCAGGCACTGCTACCTGGGATTAACTTTTTCAAAACAGCAAGCCCAGGGTCCAACAGACTAACCCTGGTACTGTGAAGAGCTGAAGAACCACACAGCTGCTTTTAACAGAAATTAAAAGACATATTTTAAAAAATAGGGACATACGCTTAACAACTAAACTAATGCGGAATAATCAGCATGTAATACTCGTAAACTTGTCATCCATTCTTTCTTTCCTCCATTTTTTCTTTCCTTATATGCCAGCTGTTTATATATCCTCCGGGGAAGGACTGCATCTTTTAAAGTCCTTGTTAGCATACATTTAGCATTGCAGTAAATAAAAATAACTGAAAAAAAAACCCCTAAATCCATTACTTAAGCACTTTAGCAACATTTATTTATTAAACAAACTATAATTGCTCATTATGCCTGCATAAATTTAAAGAAATGCTTATAATAACTACTGTAGTTTTCTGGTAGAAACAATTGCGTACTATATGCATTGCTTAATACATTGGGATTAAAAGTCTGTATTGCCCTGTGAATAAAAAACTACATGAGAAAATGCTGATGGAGAAATACTTTTTAATGAACCAGCTCAGGTAAATTAAGAAAATGGACACATTGTTGGGTACCTAAATCCTACTATTCCACCATCCCACAATTAAAAATACAAATATACTCTAGACAGACAATTTGAAAGGGTCTTATGAAACCTCATTTGTCTTTGTGCTAATTGTTTCTGCGCTCTGTGGAAACTCAACGGTGTTTGGGTACAGTAAACAAAGTCTTGGGTCATCTGGAGGTGACCATGAAATTAGATAGTAAATTTTAGTCCCATCCTATTCTTTTAATAAGTGACAGATCATTGCAGTATAATTTTCAAATGTAAATAATAAGTAATTTAAGAGTACTACCTTTCAAAATGGAAAAATAGAACCATTAAGTCCTACAGTTGCCACCTAATCTCAGATAGCAAAGCTGAATAAACATATAGCTTCACTCTTCAACTACTATCTGATTGTCTAGCATCATTTTGTAGCTGAACAGGGTCCAGCTAGTGCATTAGCTATACATACGAATTTTGTGTAAATCAATCCAACCACTTTTATTGTACCACTTTCTTCCTTCATAAATACAGATACACACAGTAGGAACCCACAACTGCTTGCTTCAGAAACATCACTGGACACAAAATTACATGCTTCCTCATCCCAAAAAAAGCAGGAAAAGAATATTGTTGAAAATTTTGCCCACACCGAATTGCATACTCCCCAGGAGTGAGACTGTTCTTCATTAACAATAAACCTGCCTGTTTCATGATTCCTCAGTCTCAAAGAAGACTACAGAAAGCAGAAGGAAAAGAAAAGTCTAAATCTCATTCAGCTAACTCTGCTCTTCAATTTCCAGATTACTGCAAATTAACTCCTACTAAATAGACTTCGGAAAAAAAGCTTTCCTTGACTGCACCCTCATGAAACAATAAACTTACCAGGCAGTGCCAACTGCACGCATTATTAAGAATTTGACAACCTTCCTTCTTATCTGCAGTGCAGTGACTCACCAGGTAAACTGCCATCTTTCGAAGCAGCTGATATTGTAACTTCGAACTGGCATTACACATAGCACTCTATCATATGAAGTACTTCTCACACCGATTTTTAAGGCTCAACTTCACACCATTTACCCTTCTCATATAGAAATCTGCAGTACAGTCTGGCAGCAGCCCCTTTAGAAACAAAGGAAAATGGGTGGCAATTTAGAAATCCAGCTCTTATACAAGCTGAGGAGATAACTCTCTTCTTCTCCATCACCTACAGAAAGAACTTCGAGCAGCTGAATCCTAATTCAGCTGTCATGGGTACCTGCCTAGAACTGGGTGAAATCCAACCCTTAGTCTCCTCCTTGCCTTGTAAGCTTATCTCTAATTTTTATTGTAGTGTACTGGGCTTTTTCTTTTTAACTGCCTACACTGGGATTCTTCAGGAGAGAAGAGGTTCATCTCACAAAAGCTTTTCCTGGTATAAATTCACAAACAATAAACATGCCTCTGGAGCCTATGTTGTGTCAGGCTTGTCTGTTTTTCATCAGCATTGAGTTAGTACATAAAGGAAAACCCTCCAGTCCCTTGTCTATGCATCTATTCAATCTCAGCTTTTATGACGTGGAAACTATGAGAACTCCTTGTCTAGTACAGGATGTCAATTGCCCTCCAACACTTTTTGTGTTGGGCAGCTTAGTGGGAGTTCTAAAAAAATGAGGTTTAGATTAATGCTAAAATTCAGACTTGCTTCTGATGACTACTGCTTGTAACTAATTGTCAGAAGTGATGAACAGCAAACAAATTGCCGAAGTCATCTATCTGGCTACTGAAGGGAACTATTCTGAAAGTTTTTTTGCCTGGAAATGGGGGCTTTGTGAAAAATAGTCCCATAGGCTTCTTAAAGAATTCTTGTTCATACTGACTGAAGTAGGAAGTCTTACTTGCAGTACAAAGATGCTTTATTAAAATGGATTTCACTTTTCTGTCTTTTCATTTTTTGATAAAACCAGATGTTTAGTTTGCAATTCCTCCTGAAATCAAGAAGTGTATCTACCTGAAAGTATCTAAACATGACAGAAGACAAGACCTGTGCCTGCTTTTAACACAGTATGAAGGCACAGACAAAACATTTAAAGATTTCCCAACACGGAAAAGAAGAGACCAACAAGCGTGCATTTAAACCTATTATCAGAATATCTGGCCATGAAAACCAAACTCCACAAGACATAAGTGTTCAAAACACCACAGGATACTCTGAACTGTAGTTTTTAATACAAGTGCACCAAATTCTAGTTCTTTTCTCTTCTGTTCCCATTAATACAGCTAGCCAAGCAATTTGTCTCGAAACAATTAAATGTGCTATGGAAAAATACCAAAACCATGCCAGCAGTACTTTTCCTTTTTAAAAATTACCATAAAATATGTTTCAGGTGAGATTAATAGGAGTAGCAAACCACTTTTTCTTTACTACTGATGCTGTCTACTTGATTCAAGGACGTTTGATTGTATTCATCTTGGTATGTTTCTTAAAACTCACATAATGTGCTTTCATAAGATTATTGTTTTTACTTTACATATACACAGGAACAACTAATGCAAAAAAAGTGAATGTCATTGATAATGATAAGTATCAGTAGCTGATTCCCATAAGACTAATTCCATATAATTCTGGCAAAACACAGATAATCTTCCATTCCAGACAAAATGAAGAGAAGTTGCTAAGGTGGATGCCCCTCAGTTGATTACAAATATTCTATAAATAGGAAAGTCTGCATGTGTAAAGGGACAAAATCAGCATCATTAAATGATTAATATTAGAGAAATGACAAATTCTTAAGAACTCTGTCTGCAGTAAATACTTAGCATTGATTCGCATCCGTGCATGCAGGTCATACTATCGGCCCTTAACTTACATAGTCAGTAGATCTTGCAGATCATCATCAGACAGTGGCAACTTAAAGGACTTGCAAATAGTCCTGCACATCTCATGGGGCAGCACTCCACGTCTACGTAAGCAGAAAGAGAGGGGAGAAGCATACATTAGGTGTTTTCCAGATTTATTTCATGTGAATGTTGCTGTGAATAGGAAAACATGTGAGGATTATTGGGGCAGAGGTAAAGAAAAGAAGGTTTTATGAAATTTCACTATTACAAAGCGGAGAAGAACACATGGTGGCCTGTCTACCCCAGGCTGAGGTCCTTAGTGATTCTCTGCGATTCTTCATCTGTGACATCAGAGAACAAAAAGGGCAAATGAGTCATATACAGAATCAGCTATAAATCCTTTCTTTTTCCCCTTAAATCACTATTTTTCCTCTTTGATTTAAAATACTGTGTTTTGCCTGTGAACAGGCATCTGATTATGTCACAAAATGTTCAGTACAGTAGCTACAACAAAAAGTCCACAAACAAAATGTGAGACAAAAAGGCTATCCTCTTCTTGTCTACTGTCAAATGCTGAGAGAGACATAACATTACAAATAATATTCTTCAGCCACAATATATCATTTGCTCAGCAACAAACAGAAAGTAGGTAGGTTTACAAGCACAGTTTCCCAAATAACAGCTTAGGATAAACAGAGGAAACTTACTTCTCACGATCGTTGTATATAAACACTGCAGACAGTTGTTCAAAACTGTCAAAGCTATTTTTCTTTAGTTGTTCTTGAGCCACTGCAAGGAGGAAGTGGAGGTCCATTTCATATTCCTCTCTCACCCTGTAATAGCGTGCAAGAGTCATAATTTCATGTTCTGAAAATGCTCCATCAGTGATGCTGGCTATCAAATTTCTGTTGACAAAAACAACAGCCCACATTAGTTTTAATTAAAGGAGTTATAAACCTTTAATAATCACTACATTTCAGGGGAGAAAAAGGATTAAAATGCATTCATTACAAAATGCTGTATTTAGATCTTTAAAGAAAGTATCCACTTAAATTTGAAATCCAGATCCATTCAAGGACATATAATGGAAATTACCTGAACTCTTAAACTTTTGTAGGATGTCCACATTTCCTCAGTAGTTGGCTATATATACAAAAATACATAATTATCATGATTAAAGCCTTTTACTTGGAGATGCCATACTAGCATGGAATATTAGCAGAGTATTTGTGATTGCATTTATCCAACAAGATAGTGAATTAACAATGTATTATTCTGTTTTGTTCCTAATTATATTTTGCATTCTGTAGCACTTAATTAATTATCTGTAAACACAAAGCATGCACAACAGTTGCATAAAATAGACAGAGAGAGAGAGAATTAACAATGGCAGAGAAGTGGGGCAGAAGATTTCAACAGAGAACAGAATATTAATCAAGTGTCAAGCCACACTTCACAAAGACTTTTGAAAGCTGGCCCTGTTGGGTAGCTTTCAGGGGAAAGCTGGGGGAAAGGAGACAGAAATTTCAAGGATTGCCAAGAACGGAAGACAGGAGGCAGTAGCAAGATCAGTTTATGCCTGGGCACTGTCAGCAGAGAAGCAGATCCTGTGCAGCAAAGAGCCTGAGATGCGCTCTCCCAAGATTGCTTGTGCTGCTCAGATTAACCATCCCAATTCAAGAAAGAAGAAATGTTTCCGAGATCCATGTCATGGGCCAGAGTGCTGGCACTGAATGACTAGTCATTCCTGCTAATATCAAGAATTTGTTGCTGGTAATAGAGCTGGAGTGATTTCTGGGTAAGCTCACAAAGGCAGTACGTACCTAAAGGGGTCTTACACGAGAGATGGGGAGGGACTCTTTATGAGGGAGTGTAGCGATAGGATGAGGGGTAATGGTTTTAAACTGAAAGAGGGGAGATTTAGATTAGATATTAGGAAGAAATTTTTCACTATGAGGGTGGTGAGGCACTGGAACAGGTTACCCAGAGAAGCTGTGGATGCTCCATCCTTGGAGGTGTTCAAGACCAGGCCGGATGGGGCTTTGAGCAACCTGGTCTAGTGGGAGGTGTCCCTGCCCATGGCAGGGGGGTTGGAACTAGGTGATCTTTAAGGTCCCTTCCAACCCAAACCATTCTATGAAACATTGGTGTTATGATCCCAAACATCTGCCTCTGGTGAGCTCAAGTTCACTAAGACTTTTTTTAATGGCAAGCACCAACATAGGCCTACGTGCTTCAGGCAAAATTAGATTAATTATATGTAATACTTCTGGATAAACTGCACTAAGAATAAACTTCACCATAACTGCTGATGCAGTTAGACCTGTACCTTGTGGTACCCTTGAGTGATTATATACCAATCTTTGAAAACAAATGGAAGAAATCATTAGTGATGCACAAAGTTCTGACACAAGGCTCAAACCTCTGACTAGAGAATAGTTAAATTCTTGAATAAATAAGATAATGGGTCTCTTAACATCCACATGTGAACTGGAAGGACAGAAGCTTAGTACTCTTTCAAATTGCAAAATTTTATCAAGAAACATAATTTTTCACTTCCTTCCTCTTAGAAGCTTGTGCAGTGCTGTTCAAATAAAGATTTGAACAGGATTTCACTTACACAGCTGTTCAAAGAAGGATGCTAAATACGGTGTAGTGTCTACTTTGATTTAACTGCTGCTTTTTTCAAATTAAATAAATCCGAAAGAAGTGGCAGGAGATAAACGTAAGGAGAAGACAAGTTGTTGACAGTAGCAAACCTTATTTGAGATTATGCAAACTCAATGATCAAAACTTGGTCTGTCTATTAATATTATCATTATCTTGCCAGTATTATTATTCCACTTATTGAAAATTATTATTTATACTGTAACGGTATTCAGAGACCCAGCCAAAACTGGAGCCTCTTTGCTGGACCCTGCAGTAATACCACTGCAAACACAAAGAAGAGGACAATGCTGCCTGTTAAGCCTGGTACTCTAAACGCTTGGGCTGGGGAAGCAGATAACATCACCCAATATTTTCACAGACTGGATTTCCACACATGGCACAGATTTTGCCAGTGTCAGGATTTTAAAGGTCTTTTATTTTCTCAAGCCAGTTAGTGACAATAAAGTCACCAAAACCCCCAGATAAAATCATTGTCTGTTTGGGAATTAAGGCATATTCTAGTGATTGCTAGGGACTAACGAGCGATAGCCAAGATCCGCAAACAGAATTACATCTAAACTCCTCCTGACAAAAAGAAACAAGCTGCAACAATTGCTTCCACAGCTTAGCTATCTTTTGTTTTACTTTTTTTTTTGTGTTGTTGATCATATTCTTCCAGAAGAATAAGACAGATTGCAATCTGAATTTGGTAGAGAAAGAAGAAATAATAATTAACTGCTTAAGAGAGCTGTTTCTCAAGCTGAATTGAAGATAGGCATCTTTGTTAAACCCACATGCTTCTTTGTCTCTAACAGCAAATAGTCTTGCCAGTAGCTTATGAGGAAAAGCAGTCTGGATAGGACCATGTGAAGCACAAGCATCTAAGTTTTAGTTATTTTTTCTTCTTTTTTGAACAAAGCTTTCAATAGTTTTAACAATAGCTTGGGGAATAGCTTCAGTGTACACCATGTATTTATTTCTTGGATGACGTGCCATAGATTTGGGTTCTGAAAGTAGTTGAAGTAAATTGTATAATTACAATTCTGCTTCACCACATCATACTTATAGGTGTATTTTTAAATGCAGCTCATATAAAATTACATAGGTAGAAAGGAAGAAATCTGAACAGCCAAATTCAGAGCATGGTAAAGCTTTAGCTGGATTTAAGATAAGAGGATTATCATGCTGGTTGAAGCTGTCACACAGATAATTGCCTGTACTAAAAATAATCATTTGTAGTTAGTTATAATCATGAAATGCCACGACAAATTAAAAATAAAGCAACGTACACAAAAAAAATACAAAACTGAAAGAAAAATACATATACACAGAAAAATATCTTTGACTTTTCGTAGAGGCAAAGAACTGCTCTTGCCTTCAGCTTTAAAAATGTTTCTTTCATTCTAAAATAAGATACATAGACTTTTTTTTTTTTTTTTAAAAGAAAAAAAGCCTTTAGATGATTAACAGAAACAAAATCACTATAAAGCACAAAAGTTAAATGTTCCTTAGAGGCAAGTTCTTCCTCTGGCAATGTGAATGCTTCCTGTTAGACCCTCTGTGGTCCCACTGCAGGGGGGATGTAGACCATTAGTAGGTGCTCAAACTGGCACAGGTGAGCACTGAGGCCAAGAAAACATTTATGACATGGGTTCTGTTGCTTTCTCTCTTGCTCATGGAAAGGGCTCCTGCATTTTTGTCGTTGAAACCAAGTGCTTCAATACCATATAACTAGATACATCTTACTGCATGCCACAGAACAGCATTACTCTACATTAAACAGCTGGGCTGTTCACAGCTGCACAGAATATGACAGTGATTAAATTTACACTCAACTGAGCCTCTCCTTAATAAAATAAATTTTTTCCCTGCCCAATTATCTCTTCTAAAAGCGTGCTCCACCAATTTCACCATGCAAATGTTCTGAAACTGTGCCCTGCACTTATTGTGTGCAAGAAGATAAGGTTTTGCAGATGATTATTTCAGAATTTGAATTAAAACCAGAATTACTTGATTTTAAACAGTTACTGTGTAAATAAATTGAAAACCTTTTCCAAGTGCTATAAAGTTTCTCCAGATGTACATTAACTTTCAATTTTCTCCCCTTCTTACTCCAGTAATAACATTTTCCCTCTTAATACAATTAACAAGTCAAAATTTTGCTCCTGTTGAGTAAAATATCTGAGTCTAGAAATATTTTGAGCAAAAGCTGCCAATAACTGTGGCCTCTCTTAGTTTAAATCCTACCTGTTAATCACTTATTTTTCATTTCCAAATACCAATTTTTTTTCATTTCTCATTACTTTCACTTTGGATTGCTAGAAGAACCTTCTGCTGACCTGTATCTCTTCCAAGACATTTCAGAAGTAATTTCTACCTTGGTTAACATTCCTATAGGGATGACATTCCACGCAATATACATCTACTTATACACTTTAGTTATTATGACAGTTCCTAAATATATACTGTATTACCCCTGTGAAAACCAAACGCTTCTAGGTAAAATTGCTTCCTCTGTTCCACATCATTAACTTTACCAGCATCCAACACCATTCATATGCTCAAGTATTCTGGCTGTGGGATAAAGTGAAATCAGCTTGCATTTGAGCATGATTTCGTCTTTCAAGTATCTATACATTTGTCCATTGCTATATCTGGGTCCTTGCCAGAATCCGGATTTCTGCTCCCCCTATCTATGCTGAAATTACTATCCAAGCATTAGTTACTGCTGTCACTACTGCTTTTTTAAAAGATGCTTACCACTGCATCCTATAATTTCAATACACCTTGGTTCTGGGAAGACTCTCTTTTTTATCAATGATTCAAAACCCAAATAACACCATTTTCAAGAAGCAACCCAAATATTCCTTCTTGAATTTCAGAACTACTAATTAACTTGTTTGAGTCTCAGGACAGACTTTTCCTTATCTTTCAGTGTACATATTACTGCTGACTTGCCCTTCTTCACAATACCCTGTACCAGCTCCATAAAAAGCTGACAGATTTTAGCTGTGCTTTTCAGCTTACTTGCAACTATTACATTTCTCCTTTTTTCTGGGGCATGGATTCACTTTCTTTTTCACACACAGTCTCCAAGTAAATGCAAAACAAATGTACACCGTTTGTCAGATAACACATGCAGAAAGCATCAAGAAACAGTCATGCCCTATACATTTTGGGGGAACGTGCCTTCACTAAATACCAAAAAACAGAATCCACTGTCTTACCTGAAAGGTTCATACTCAATCACCTTACTATGCGCAGGGTCAGCAGCTGCAAACACCTGTCTGATTTCTCGGGAATGAGGTTCAGCTTTGTCTTTCAGCTTCTTGAAGACAATATCAATATCAGCCTTGGAGAACTTAACAAAAGAAAGCAAGGCATAGATTAGAGAGAAAGGCTCTATGCATGTACCAGCAAGAGTTGTCAAGATGCAGGGCAATGCTGAACTGCCAAGTATTACTAGTTTCTTCACTGTCTCATTTCAAATGCACAAATCAGCATTCCGTTAAGTTTCGAGGGAAGCTTGCTACTGAAAAAAAATTGCTTCCTACTGAGAATATAAAAAAAATTAAACAAAAATCATCAGATCATACACTCTCACAAAGCTTATTCCATCTACATAGAGGGACATCCACCTTTGCTTCAAACATTGAATTGTTAAAGCAGAAACATTTAAAGTATAATTGTAATAACTTGGTCCTCATTTTATGTTGGTGCATGTCACTGAATTCTCAATTAATAAAATCCACCATGTTAAGAATAATATTTTCACTGTTGGCTCCGACAAACTGTTGAACAGATATTCTCATTCATATTAGACTGAGTGTGCTGTTTTACATACTCAGAATTAGTAGATTCGAAATTTGTTAGGAACCAATTTTTCCTGTCACATGAGAAGCATGCTTATTTCTTCTAAATATAGGCCACTGAAATAAAATGAAATCTAGGTAAACAGAACTGGAGCAATTAAACTTCCACCTTACATTCAGATTGTTGTGTTAGAGCTCTACCAAAGATCTATTTGCTATACTCATTTTTAACATAAAACATCTATGTATTTAGTCATTAAATAGAGGTTGAATCCAAGCATGAATATCTGATGTGCCCCTACATCTGTCATGCTCTACCTCACTTAAAAAGCACAATGAACTGTCCAAAAATAGGGCTTTTTCCCTATTTTTTTCCAGTAAGCAATGTTGTTTTAACTAGCAATTATTTGAAATTTGGTATGACTGGTATTAAGGACACCAAAGAGATTGAGCCTCACTCTCATTATGCTGAAGTTTGTCTACAGCATTGCATCAGTTCAAGGGGATCTAGAAAAGGGTATTTAAAGTTCTTATGACACTGCTAGAGCAGTATAAAGCGATCCAGGTTTAATAAATACATCAGTGGCTGCAGGTAACATGCTCAGATTTAGAGAAAACTGTAGATGCATATGCCAAAACTGCTCCAATTACAACCCTGGCATGCAATGACCCACAAGGTAGTGGTGTGGAGCAGCTGGACCAGCAAGCAAAAGAGTTTTAGAAACAGCAACTTTTTTTACTCTCTCCCCAAGCTGTTATTGTTTGGGCCATAAGCCCACAGCATTTTTGAAAAAGCAAGGAACAGAGATTGAGAAAAGACTGGGCAGAAGGAATCATTCAGTAGAGTATTTAAAGATGGACAACATGTTCTGTCTATTTTAAAACCTGCCTTCTCTACGTTATTGAAGCAGTTATTTTTACATCTTTTTTCTAAACTACATATTCCAAACACCTACATAGACATCGAGTATCCAAGCAGCATGGCAACAACCCTTTAACCCCTTCCCCCTTTCCCATGTAATTGCTACCATGTTAATAGTCACAATCTAGTTTTGTTTGATTGTCTTGCTTAAGTCACAGGTTATTATGTTGAATTCAATGGAAGTAAAATCAACCTCCTTGTTTGTGCTGCAGAAGACTACAAAATTTGAACAACTGAGACTGCTCCAGCGAAGATAAATCAATTTCCAAGGAGGCACAGGGAGGGATGCCTTGTTTGAAAGAGTCCTCCTCAAACCTGGATAATACTGGTAGGACTGTGTACAACGCACACCTTCTGCTTTGGAAGCAAATTTACGCTTTCTAAATACATCTTTTTTTCTGCAAATTGTAAAAGAAACTAAAAGTCTTGAGAAGTTTTGAGAATTAGATCTGTAAAGTTACTTTCAGTACAGGTGGCAATCAAAATGACAAGACTCAATGATTTTTCTCTCCCCATAACTTAAAAACAATATGATAAATACAATTTCAAAACAGAAAATTGAAACTTTCCAAATATCTTTTACGGTGTCAAACAAATGTTTCAATGACAGTAAAATCAATTCCCACCTGCACTATGTTGGCCTAATCAAAATTTCATCTAAATCAACATATGCCTATAGAAATGTGGTCAAAATGGCATTTCCCAGAAGAAAAACATTCCATCTGAAATTCTTTTACCAGAAAGGAAAGAAAGGAAACTGCTGAAAGAAAATCTCTGTCTATTCAGAAGGAAAATTATTTATTTTCTAATTTTAGAAATAACTGACAAGTAGTCATCTTAAAATTGTTTCTCCTTCTTTAAACTATCTTCCAGTTCAGCTTTTCTCTAATAATTGCTTAAGTTCTTGTGATTTGAGTATGCAATCCCCCAATGAACTGAGGCAAACAAGGTCTGCCCTTACTTCTGGAGCTGTATTCAAAGGAATTGAATAAAGCAACTATCACTGGGAGAATAAACCTTTTTTTCTACCAGCTGTTTTAAAATCCTAACTGTGCAAAGAACATTTCAAAATTCACTTTAAAGAAGTATTTTTAGAGTTGATTCTTGCCATTTTGTGATTTTATTTTGATAATACACAATCATTCAGTCTGGAAAAGTAAGATCTCATCTGTTTGATCCAAGACAAGCAATGCAAAAAGTAGTCCCAAAGAACATTTACAATCTAATGATGTGCTCTGCATTTTGGAGAACAGCTTTGGGTTTGATTCCACCACCAGGAGAAGAAACAGTCCAGCAGTAAGAAAATATAATTTATATAGTTTTGTACTTTACTGCTTAAACCATTTAGCAGTCGTAGCATTTTACATCAACAAGCATTTTGCAGACCTCCCTCATTATTCCAGGGAAGGCAGGTGGTGCTAACTCCATGTTAATTTACAAAAGAAATTGCACCTTTCTGCTATTTTCATTTGAGTGAAACCAGCGCGTGTGGCCCAAAGGTAGCACAGGGTCAGGTTGCCTCAGCAGCACAACAGCAACAAGACTCACAGTCCCCATGAATGTGCTAGGCCTACCAGCATTTTGGGTGTCCTCTAGGTCCACCGACTTTGGTGAGCAAGCAGGCAGGGAACAATTAAAACTTGCACTAAGAACCTTCTCCTTTCTCCATTCACAAAAGGTCTGGACGAGTGGAAAGAGTATCACAGCTTGATAAATCCTTCTGGATACTTTCCTTAGGCACGTTCTCAGCAAGTCTAGGCAAAAGGGCAGTTCTAGAGAAGGTCTGCTGGAGACATAATTCGTGATGCCACCCCACCATGAGCTATGAAGCATACACACTACCCCAAAGTCCTCACAGCACAGTCTAGTCCAAAGGCTGATGTTCACAATCACACTGTGATGAAGCAACAATCCAGAAGAGGGAGCAGGATGCAGAAATGCCTTCTCTCCTGAGCTGATGCATTCTTATGATGCGTCTCAGAGTGACTGGGTCAGAGCTGCACATAACAGGTATTTCCAAGTACTATGGGCTACATTTATTCAAATATTGCAGCACAAACTTTACCAAACAAACATAAAATCCCACAAAACACTCTGTGGCTCTTCTGTGGTTCTCCATCCCTGTATCCTTTCTTTTTTGACCTCTGTGACAATTGCTATAGGACAATCAATTTCCTCCTACTGGAGGCTTTGGCAAATGAGGGCTTCTTTACCAGCCGTTTGTGTAATGACTGCTAGCATAAAGTATACATGAGCAGAATCACCACACCTCTCCATTTATTGTTGCTCTTCTCTCTAAAGGCAACACCAAAAGATAGTGGAACGCAGAACAACCTCTGACCTTGAATTCATGATTGTGATATGAATTTCTAATATTAGAAGTGAAATGTTTTAGCAGATAAATGTGTATGAACCCAAAAAATCACATCAGGGAATAAAACAGCTTCATCGGTAAGACTCTAAATTGGATGTGCCCATATCTTGAGTACTGTGCACCGTTCCAATCTCCACATCTCACAGTTGCCTTGCATGGACAGACTATAAAGGGTGAGAATCTTAACTGGATAGGATTAGGCTGAGGGAAAAGAATGTCTGAGATTTACAAAATTGTGAAGGTGGTGCATAAGGTGAATGGGGATTGAAACTAGTGGGAGGTTGGTTTATAACAGATAAAAGATACTTACTTATAATTTTTTTAATTTTTTTTACATATCTGGCAGTGAACTCTTCAGCTTGCTGCCACAGAAAGCTGTACATTCAACAAGGTTTGATCAATTCAGGTCCATAAATAGTCTCAAGAAGGAACAGGCAAGGATATAACTTCTAACAACCCCTAATACAATATGAGTGGATGCTGAGAAAGTAGAGGGGAATGGACAGTAAAGAGTGGCCAGGCTTGCATGTACTCCCTAGCCAGCATCTCCTAAATCCTTTGCTAGACAGAGAGCACTGCACTGTGAACTTTGGGTGAAGAAACTAGGTACAGTCCTTAAAGACAACAGAAAGTAACAAAAGCCTGCTTCACCTCATTTGCATGCTTCTCCATGTAGTTCATCGTGTACTCATCAGCATCCACCAAAAGAAAGTTGTGACCATGGAAACAAACTCTGGCTCCAACAAACAGATCTTGAGCCTTGAAGTAGTTGGATGGCTCACTCTTAAAGAGCTCCTGCCCAGGCTCCTTAATGCGACCTCTTTCCAAGAACTTCCCACCAAGTATCCCTATGGGAATAGAATTGTAAATAATTAATTGTGGCTTTACTTGGAAAAAACAAACAACAACAAAAAAAAACAATAAAACACAGAAGAAAATCAAAAAGACACCCTAAACCAGCTGGTTTGTATTTAAACATCAGTTTTCATCCTTGAGTTTCTTGTCCCATAGTATACTCTCCCCTTCCCTCTCATTACTAAGAGAACTGTCTCTGCCGGTGTCCACAGCAACAGTTACATTGTGCATATCCTGTGACATGTCTCACTTGAATGCCTGCCAAACACCTTCCCTTTTTTCTTTTTCTTTAAAATGGGACAGGATTGTGCCTCTTCAAATCGTTCCCATAACCCTGTTGCCAGCCTTGAGACTGACCCATGAGAAACATAAGAGGCAAAATGTAAAATGCAGGCAGTTATCCTTGAACAGTAAAGCAAAAAAAGAAAGAAAAAAAAAAAAACCCCACCAATTCACAACTTAGGACAGCACAGCCCTATGAAGATCATGAATTCTGGTGCACTGTAATTCTAATTTGTTTTTAAGGGCTTTTGAATGTAAAATAAAGAGTTGAACTGATATGACACTAACTTCCACATACTGTTCTGCCAATCCAGTTTAATTGCAGTTTGTTATTTTCTTTGTATGCCCTGGGTATGTCACATTATTTCTTTTCACATTATAATGATCTTATTCGTGCTACTGGAAACCGCACACAGTGCTCAAGGGTATGTAAGATACTAAAAGGAACATTTTGCTTTCCAATAATATCTTCTGGTGCACGACAAGATTGCGTTGCATGTACTAAGCTTTCTAGAAAAGAGTCTGTCACATGTTTAGTTTCATCAGAAAATGTGCCCTACAACAACTCTGTAGTGCCTGGGGTTCATTTCCTGTTTATATCTGAGTCTCCAAGCTGAAAGCCAAAAAGTATACTTCAGTAACGTTTAATAATGTCTTACATATTAGATAGTGATGCAAGTCCAATAAAGGGCTGATGAAAAGTGTAATAAAATGCCTCTTATAGTCAAAATTATAAATGAATGTGAAACCCAAACTACTTATTAAACCAGAGTTTGGATCAGATGTCTGTCTTAATTGCTTTACTAGCACTGTAAAAGCAAAAGACAAAAAATACACTATGGTAATGGTCAGGTATAGCTTGAATAAAAAAACGATCCAAATCACTAATGTAACTCTAATCTTAACACATTCTTTTTCAACCAGCTATTAAAACAAATATGAAATTTTAGGTTATACAACCCTGGCAACTCTTTGTAATATTTAAACAAAACTAGTCTCTGTAAGATTGGAATTTCACTCTTATCTCTCTATTTCCCTACAATTGTGTACTTAGATTAGAAATTTACCTTAATACCTCTGTCCCAAAACTGTTTTTTAAATGTTACAAGTTAGTACATTTCACGTGGTATAAAGAAAAACAACCAAAAATATCTCATTAGGTTAGAGATTTTATACTGAAACCTGATGAGAAATTTTGATGGAAATCTACAAGAACCAGGCTCAAAGCACAAAATAAACACCACAACCAAAGACTCTCTTCCATTAAGATCAGATCAGACTTTGCAGGTGTTTGTACAGCTGTTGGCTTGGTCTTACACTGAGTAAAAAGGGAGTTGTGATCTTCTACATGGGGAGCCAAAGTTCTCATGCTTTGACCCCCATCTCAACAAATACTTCAAGATGTCCAGCCCTGTGTATTTCAGATACAGTTTTGCAGTGTTACAAATAGTGTGAAGTACTTCCCTGCAACCTTCAGGTTGTTGGACTGAGAAACATAAGAGCAACTTTATTACTTCCATCTTAGCAACGAGATTTGGAATTTTTTTACTTGCCAATTGGTATTAATTCATTACAACAAAACAAAAAAAAAACAAAAAAAAAAAGCAAAAATAGCCCTTCGAATCTGTGCACAAAAGGGTGGTCAAGTTGTTATTTTGGGATCCATTTACTGTTTTAACTCATTCCCTCTCTAAGACATGCTCAACCTTACTCTTCTCCTGCCCTATCCAGTTCAACACTTTTCCATCTCACACATACTCCTTTCTCCTAGCTGCTCTTATCTGACCTCTGCAAAACCTTCCCATTCTTAACCTCAAAGAAACCCATTCACTTTTCCTTCAGACATGACTAAAATGAGGAAGAAATAGAGAGAAGAGAAAAGGACATGAAAGAGAAGAAGGAAGATAAGAAGAAAGAAGCTTCTGAGGACCCAGGCCTCTTCCCAACTGTTGCTCTACCTCCCCCCTATCCCTACTTCTTATCCTGCCTCTTCAAGGCTGTTCTTACTAAATTCTCCAATGGCCAGCTCTCAGCCACATCCTCCCACCACCTCTGAAAGTCAGCTACTCCATCTACCTGAGTCTCAGGGAAATTAAAAACCCATTTACAGATACCTGCCCCTCATACGCATCTTAAAGCATTTGTTATTGCTAGTATGCAAACTTGCCCATTTACTGTTTCACAGTTTGTTTGGCTAGCGATGTTCAGTGGGCTCCCAGCTACAACTCCAGCACATATTCTCATCCCAAAATAAAAGGAAGGCAGAGAGCAATCTCTGGCCTGGCACCCATGCTGTAGAGGGCTGTGCTGCAGTCCAACAACATCAAACTGAGGGTATGTATCGCAACCCCTGAGTGTGGCAGAAGGACCTGAATTTCTAAGTGTGCAAAGCCCCCTGGGATAGCGTTAGATGACTAATGAGGGTGGAGCAAGCCAAACCTGGTGCAGCTTTGTCCTTACTGCCTTGCAGGAGAGTTTTCTGGAGTTAAGCATCCTCCAGGAGGGGCCCAAGGCTCTCTGGGGCCTTGACTAGTTGGAATGATGCAAAGGAGAATCAGGAGTAACCTTACAGGCAATACATACGATTAGGGTTCAAGGCTCAAATAGTTCCCTGGACTTCTTTAACAGTGCAGCTGTACCCTTAGCATCCTTTATATGTCTCCAGACATAAAGAATGTCAATCAAACATGTCATTCAATAGTGGAGAGCTGAGCTGCTCTTGAGCCTCACAGCAGCATTACATAATACATACATAAGTGTATGTATATTTAGCTGTAATAAAAGAAGTTGCATAAATTACAGTCCACTGGATGGCAGGAAGCTGGTAAAATAATGACGGGACACTGTTGCCATAAGCAGAGCTAAATCTTGATGTTGACTCTGCCCATTTGCAAAACATTTCTAAGAGAATTGCTTGTATTTCAGTTGGGGGTGAGGTCCCTACTTATGCATTCATAATATAGTTGGATACTAGCAGGGATGCCATTAGAAGTTCTTTGCACTGGAAAGGCTCAGGCCTTCTTGAAAACCTTCTCATGTGCAGGGCACTCAAAATGACTTAGTAGCACCACTGGCACAGAAAGAGTTCTCTAGGAATACAGAAGGGTCTAGATATTCACCACACCCTCATTTTTTATGGATATGATGTTCATCATAGGTCTAAAAAGGATTAACATCAGAAATCATTTTCAGTATAGGCTTAACTGCAGGGTCACAAGAACACTTAGTCCTTAACTGTAAGCTGAATAACTGGACCTCAGAAAAACAACTGCTGGCTCCAGAGCCTGAAGCTAAGAGGAGTTTGAGAACAACAGTCCTCTTTGCTCTAGACAGTGAGCTGGGAGTACCAAACAGGTTAGTACTGAGCACAGTGAGCTGGTCACCATTGCAGGGTGTACCTGATATACCATACTGAGGTGCTTTGTGCCAAGAAGCTGATATAGGGCAATTGGAGCAGTATCAAAAGAACTAGTCACAAGGTTCCACAAGAGCCTAACACAGTAACTACAGAAACCTTCTATTACTCTTTTTCTCTTGTCTTTGAGAGAATGTGATTTCCTGATTTTTTTCTCCCTATCATTTTATCAGAGGCTGACAGCAGCTTTTAAGAGTCAGTCCTTCGACTGCACATGTTGAGAGGTGCCAGAGCACTTCTGGATGTTAACTGCTCTGAAACTGTTGCTATAGATGTCTTGTGGGCTTCACAGAAATACACTAATCTCTCCTACAGCTTCACGCTTTACCAAGGCTTCCCTATCTCTCTGAGTTACAGAATGACTTCCTGACATCCTTCCCAGTTCTGTGTCCTTCCATTCATGTGCAAGACACTCCAAGGAAATAAACAGATGCTTCAAAATCACATAACCTTTCATATCCTCGGTTGGAGGCAGCCTACAACAAAAAACAATGGTCTAAAGAATTTAACCATGACAATATTTTGTGACCATCCTCCAGCAATAGGATAAATGTGATCAAGCAACTGAGAAGTCACAAAGCATTTGTCACTTAAACACTGGTCTTGAAATTCAGTTCAGTATTATGCACACACATACGTACAGACACTAGCACAGGGCAATCTTCACTCTATATATGCTCCACAATACATGATTCATAATAACGTATGTTAAAAAAATATCACAGCTGTTTTGCTTTCATGACCTGCTTCTGTACACCGGATGCTATATAGGTATCAGAACATCATAACACAATCTTGCAAAACAAAGGATTTAGTCTTTTATTCTTGATGTTTTACATTTCCTGTCCCTATTTATCATCAGTTACAATACAATTCCTGTATGTTATCCACAACAAAAGCAAATGTTTAAAGGCCAAATTTGCAAATTAAAATGTAATAAAAGTTCTAACGCATTAAACTTCCAGTTCCCAAAAGATATGGTCAAGTACTGTCATACAATGAAGAGCATTATTGTGACTGATGAAGATCATAAATTACTGTGACATACAACTATGCAAGACAATGCAGTAGACCTGCTGATTTAATTCCCATTGCATTTAAAAATTCACATCCCTGCTTCTGCTAGTGCTGAGTCCGGCCACAATGTTTACTGCAAACTCTAATCAAACGAGCAGGGCAACTAGGACTGACTGCAAGACATCACTGCGTCTTACCTGTGTTTTGCTGCACCTGTTCAAAAACTGAAATGGTGTCATCACTCAGGAAGTAGGAAATAATGAATTTACGATCCTTGTCAATAGGACTGTCTGTGACAAGTTTTGCAAGAAAGCGCAGAGTGTTACTTTCCATGCCACTTCTAAAAAGCAAAAGAATAGGTACAAAATCAAAAACAGAGTATGAGAAAAGTTTTCATCACTAAGAGATGCATTCACCTGAGTTTTGTAATATACATTAATTGTGTTATTTCTGGACCAAGAAGAGAAATAGCATAAGATCCCCTACTTTGTCAAAAACCATTTTCAGCTTAAATTAAAAGAACCAGCTAGAGTCAGCCAGACAGAAAGGAATAATTTTCAGGGAAAAATTACTTCTCTGCCACAGGTCTGGAATGAATTTGTATTCAAATTCAGTTGCAAATCAAGCTCCCAGTTTCTTTCCAGAAAATTTATAAAGGAAGAACACATTCAGATATCTGTATTTTCAAATCAAAATTCTGATTAGCAATACATACTAGCATTATCTCCACAAAATCAGGCCCACCAGATGATCTTACTGATTGGGCATTTGTTAAGTGATTGTGTTTTAAATGTTTTATAGTACTGCTATATTCACTATCAATACATTCCCAAGCCTTTTTCTAATAGCTTTCTTATTTTACAGAGGTTTTACAGGTGAATCTGTAGCATGTGACTTTGCTTTCCGCTTAGGCTTCAACAACCACTGCCTGACAAACCATTTCATACTGGAAAGTAGAGGGTTAATGCTTTAATATTGTTACAGTAAACTGCATGAAATTCAGCAGGCAAAAAAAAATAAATGCCAGGAAGTCAAACAGAAAAACAAATCAGTGTTGGACTGCTGAACCATACAAAATTCCTGACTAATTCCTGGACTAAGACTTCCATCAAACTCCCACTGAAGACAGCAGAAGGGAAGCAGAAAGGGTCAAAGAAGAAATTTTGCTGATTTGGAGAAAACTGCAGTACTATGTTACTAAACCAGTCCTCATACACCTATCTCTTAGAAGTCTGATGAGATGCGTATTTTGCTGAAAAAATCATGTCCCTACTTAACATTTATCTCCTTCACGAAAAGACATTAATTTAAAGATTTGGAATTATTTTGCACTGAAATACCTGTCTTTCTCCATGAATTTCTTCACATCCTTTTTGGGACGCTTGAGAAGCAGACCCATACAGGAGCACAGAGAATCCTCTTCAGAACCAAATCCAGTATAAGGAGGAAATGTTTTTTCCGGTTTAGGGGGTGGTGGAGCCTTATATGTAACTGGAGTGAAATCCTCTACAACAAAGACAGCAAGACTTCTTTATTACTGTTTGGATGAAGACATTCCATTAAAGATTTAAACTTCCAATATGAATACTTATTAGCCTATTTCTGTAACAGAGCACTGCTTAAAGTCAAACCAGGATCCCTCCTACTGTTCCAGCATAGAAAAAGACTTCATAGAAACCACCACCAAAATTTTTGTTTCTTTAAGGGTTTCAAGATTTCATCTATAATCTTAAAATGTTTGACAAATATCATTAAGATACACAGGGAAAAGTAAAGACAAATATAGTTTCAAAATGGGATAAAAATAATAAATTAACAATTCTAAATTAATTTTTCAGTTTTATCCTTTGAGACAACATTATTAAGTAAATACTTGGCTTATGAGTTTCCTGCCTTCTGCTTTTTGCCAGAGGAAAATAAATACATAAATAAATAAAATTTTATTCATTATTTAAATCATACATATATGACAAGATTTTGGCACATTGAAGCCAATAGCTTCAGTCCACATCTCACTTTATCCAGAGTTTTGGAAGCTTTGTTTTTATGCATTTTCCCCAGTCTCAAGTCTTTCCTTGTGGTGACCAATGGTCCTGACTATCACAGATATATAGCAGGAGCTCTCCTGACTCAACAGACACATGTCTGCCCAGGGACCTGCACTCACTTCCCACAGGGGTTGCTTCCAAAAGCCCTGCTGCCCTATGGTCCCTCCTTACTCCTCTTTTGGTGAAAATCTTGCTGTACCATTTGGCCCCTTGTTGCTTCCCTATGCCGCGCTTTCTCCGCAACACAGCTTCCAGCTGCCAACGGGGTTCACATAAAACTTAACAGTAATACAGTCTGCTGGTTAAACAAGGTTAATGGAAAATGGAAAAGGTGAGAGGAAAAAAGTAATTTGTATATGGGAGAAAGTAAATGGGCAGACCTGAGGGAAATGAAGACATAAATCATAGGAACACAGGATAATTCAGGGTGGGACCTCGGGAGGTCTTTAGTGTGGTCTCCTTGCTCAGGCCAGGGTCAGCCCCAGGCCATTCTAGGCTGCTCGAGGCTGTGTCCAGTCAGGGCTTGGTACCTCCCAGGACGGAGCTTGCACAGCCTGCCCTGGCAGCCTGCCCCAGGGAGAAAAGTTCTTCCTGATATCCAAGTCTGAGCTGCTTGTTTCCACTTATGCATGTTGTCTCCGTCCCTCCCGCCGTGTACCCCTGTGAAGAGCCAGGCTGACTGGTCTCAGCAGCCTCCCCAAGACTCCCTCAATGAGGTGTAATGAGCACTGAGCAGAGGGAAATAGTCACTTTCCTCAATTTCTGGGCAGCCCAGGCTGCGGTTGGCTCTCTTTGCTGTGGCCCCAAGCCCAGCTTGCTGCTCTCTGCAACCCACAGGGTCCTTCCTGCACCAACATGGGTGCAATGAGAAGGTCAGAGCAAACTGTGGCCCAAGCGGCACAGCACTGCCTGCGTGGAGCCCCATCACCTACATGCTTGGGTGGGCTAGAGACGCTGCCCTGAGGAACAGAGAGCTGGCTGGGCTAGTAAGTGAAAGGCAAACACATGAGGCAAACTGGTAGGAAAATGGATCGCAAACCCCAGCCCAGAGGGCAAGAGTGATGTAAGTGACCAGAATATAAAAGTGGATCCCATGAAATACAGGTTTTTTTCTTTAAAACTTAACTTTTCTACCCAGAACTGAAGAGAGATGAATAACCTACACTTGAAGCGTGGGTTTCAGCACAAATAGAGGAGAATGACAAAACTGTTGTCACTTGGGTCATTTTCTGAATTGGTTTGTGATTAAAATGTTTTAAACATGACTATATCAGAAGATGAAAGCAACATACTCTCTTAAAATCTGACTTGCCTAACAGCAGTATGAAGTTGAAAAATACAGAAATAATATAGATATCTGAGTTTTTCTTTAACTTGAAAACACAATGAGATCTCCTTTTGCCTTTACCTCTTAGAAGATTATGGTCTACTTTGAAGAGTTAATACCTTCACCTGAGTCAGTCAAAAAGGGGTTTTGCAAAACCACGTCACCATTTTTCTCCATAAAAGCTACATGTGCCTTTTCTGTGACTCAGAAGTACAAAGGCCAAGCCCATATGCAAAAGAAAGCCCATTCAGAAATTTTCAAAGCAATCTTCAGCGTGAGAGAGTATGTGTGTATGTAAGCACGCACCAAAATACTATTTTTTAAACCCTGTTTGTGAGAAAATTGCCTCTTGTGACATTTTCAGTGTGCCATTTACATAACTTACAGGCGCCGTTCTTGCTACAAATAAACACGGCGTATGCAAATCGCCATATCGGGAGGCAGAAGGGAAAACCCCAGTTCCCACAGGTGACGCTGAGCTGGCGTGTGCCCAGTCAGTCGCCAGGAGACCACCGTGGCCAGGCCGCGGGGCGGGGGGACGGCGACAAGGGGGACCCCGAGCGGGCGGCTCCCGCGCTCCCGCAGCGCCACCTAGCGGCCGCGCGGCAGGGCAGCCGCTCTCCCCTCTCGCCGCCCGGCGCTGAAGTCCCCATCTCGGGTTCTTCTAATTAGGGTCTTGCTGCTGCTGATAAACATTAACGTTAATTTATTTTTTTTTTTTTAATTACTCAATATGTTAATCTGCCCTGATATCTTCTCCCGGGACGCCCGGAGGTTTGTAAGGCTGTATTTTAGCAGAAACAAACCCCTTCTTCTAACGTGGCTGCAAATAACATGCTTCCTGCCAAAAAGAGTTTGGGAAGGCAGGACATTCAGTTATAAACTCAAAAGACAAGCTAATGTGTTTACATGCAGGTCACAGTGCACGCACATTAACACTCACCCATAAGGCACTGATTTAGAAATGCTAAAGCATTTCCCTTTGGACGTACTTCAGCACATATGGATGAAAATTAGATTTATAAACTCAAAGGAAACTACGAATTAAGAGGAATATTGCGTTAGCCCCAGAGAGTATATTAAACCCCTCATAACCCAAGCTTGGAGTAAACGAAGTTCAAAGAGAAGTTCGGCGCTCTGGATGGTTCCCATCCTTTCCCTGATGTAAAATGACCTTGCTTCATTCAGATACACAGAGCACAAACATCCAGCCTTGTGCCACATACAGCTTCCAGGATTTTAAAGGATTATGTATGCAGATTCTCTCCTGTGAATGAGGAAACTCAGGAAGAAATTGCCATGGACAAATACAGTTTATGAAACTAGTTTAAAACTCATTTCTGCAACTTTTGAACAGCTGGCTAGGTGCAGTAGACAAATAGCCAGAGCAGCTCGAAACTCATTTCGTCTTTGCTCTGCCATGCACTGTTAGGGTAGAATCAGACAGACAACTTGCACTCACACATGAAATGCACACCTCTCAAGGTTATTACCGTTTCTTAAGAAAATTACGTCTGTCCAGTCTGAAAAAGGAATCAATGCTCTCTTCCAGGCTGTCCCATTTTCAACGTGAATTTACGGTGAGTAGAGAGTAAATGGAAAGTCTAGGATTACAAACTTCTACTTCCAGAAAGAATAGCACAGATATTTTCCCCATGGACAGTTTCACCCCTTGTTACTGCATCAATTGATGCCCAGCAGGAGGTAGGCTGGCACTGTGGTGTTTATTTCACCTAGTATATCAAATATGTATCGCATACTAGCAACTTTCTCTCATGACATCAAACCCTGAGTGAGACTTGGAACAAGCACTGGAAAGAGGGGGAAACAAAACAGCTCCAGCCACATCTTTAGCATATAAAGAATTTGAAGATGGCATAGTCTTCTTAGTAAGAAAAACTAAATTCCTCAAAAATAATTTGTTGCCACAGAGGCAGCATTAAACCAGCTTGAATGAGCTTGTCTGCTTTCAGTTTCAATATACGCTGTAAGATTTTGATATACATTCTAAGATTACCTTTGGCCCTCAGTCGAAGAACTGTAGGAAAACCCTTCTGTTAGATAAAAGCATATTTCATGGAAGATTCAAGAGGTAGATATTTTGGATCAGAGTGATAACCATGCCGAGTACCGCTACATAGCAGGCAGGCAAGAAATTCTGCCTTCAGAGGAAGACGACAGACACCTTTGAGCATTACAGCCAAGAACAGGAGAGAGAAATGCCACTATAATATAGTGGGCAATATGCACAATATAAGAGGTGGCAACAACTTGAAGGGATGACATTGTAAACATGATGTTCTCTCTACATAAGAGGAGATGTATAACAAGCAGCTAAGACCTGGTTTTTGTGAGAGTCTGTTTCACAATTTAGGTAAGAAATAAAATAAGAAGGCAATGCCACCATCTTCACAACTTCTACGTATAGGATTAAAGAAAATCTTGTGTGTACAGAAGTGTCCATGCAGCTAAAACGTGACAGTATTTATTCTGATTCAAAGAAAATCTCCTTTTACAGAGTATTACTTCACGATTATTACAGTTACCTGAGGAAAAAGGGCATCTGTAAATGCACAAGTACATTTAGAAGCCACTGCTCAGTCTCCACCATGTGTAGTGGTGAGGTTAGACGCCAGAGAGGCTCTGATCTCTGATGAGTTCAGTGAAAATTGGCAGCAGGCTTTAATGCCCCCACTGAGGGAAAAGCAAGAAGTCAGCTGTTATCCAGCAGCAGCTGCCTGGCCAAAAGCACACATGTACTGGCCAGCAGATCACCCCGCACGCTCCTCTGCCCAGGCAGCAGGTCAGAGAGGGAGCCTGAGAAATGAGGGGGTGGGAGGGTGAGGAGAGCTGGGACAGGAGAGGGATCGCAGGGTGCTGCGAAAAGGCGTAACAGACAGGCTTGGGAGGTGCCGGGACATTGAATAAAAATCAGTAGGAAACCAGATTTTACTGGTTTTATTCCTTCAGGAACAATCTGTTTTTAAAGAAAGAACACTTTATACTCAACTCTACACTTTATACTCAACTCTGTGCTAAGATACTGTATTTAGTGAGAAGAATGAGTATCAGCTTCTCCCCACTGCACATCAGTCAGTGTATCTCAAGTTTCAGCTGAGTGACCACAACACCTACGTGGCTATAGAATATTTTTCTCCTTCTCTGAGGCTGCACTAGCAAGTCTGGACAGACAATATCACATGTTAAGGCATATTCTCTTGCAGTCATAGTGCTGCTAGATGACAGTAATGTCATTAGCTTCCTATTGAAGGGCATTAGCTATTGTTTACCTATAGAAAAGCTCTCCCTTGCTTTTCACAAACAGTATAAGGAGCAAAACAGGCAAAAACAACATTGGAAATATATCAGATAACATAATCACGCACTTCAATGGAAATCTAAACTGTCCTTAATTCTCCTAAAGGGCAAATTCCACCAGCAAGCAACTTATGCTGAAACTGCAGAGTCAAAAAAAAATGTCGGCCTCTTTAATGGCTTTGGCAGAAGAGCATAAATTGAAGGCGAGTAATGTGAAAACACAGTAACAAACAGCTGGATTGATGCCATGAGGTGCTGAGCACCGTGCCTCAATGTAAGAACTAATTTATCCATTTGCTTACTCGTACTCAAGTAAATGGTCTCATTGGACTCAAACTGCAATTAAGCACGTCTCAGTGTTTAATTGGATGGGAGCAAAATGCTGGGCACTTTGTGGGACTGAGCCCACTGAGAGTACCTTGTACATCCACCAGACACAAACAAAATTTCTAACTCACTAAGAATAAAAGGTGAACACGCACCCTTTCTCTCTCAAAATCTGCTTCTAAGCCAAAAACTACCATGATTCTACCGCTAGTCGCTTCTGGTTAAAAAGTCATACCTACACTTTTTCAGTCCTGATGGGGAAAACAAGAAAGAATTTCACAGCAAATTGTGAGAATCCCTTAGCTCTAAGAAAGTGTGTATTTTCTGTGAACAAGACAGGCTGCATCAAGATGGACGGTTTTTTCATGTTAACCAGAGTCTCTTCCCAGTTTCCCAAAGGTCTCAGTACATCTTTGGGTGTTTTGTGTTAAGGACGCAGATAAACCAGAGAGAACACTGATTAAAAAACAGAAAAATTATCACAAATATAAAAGCATGGACTATGGAGAATGACTGAAAGGTTTTCCTTAGCAGCAAATGGCCCTGGAGGGCAGTAGGGTGGTAAGATGATATGTATTGGAATAGCATTCAAATATGTACAGACTTGTTACAAAAAGAGGGTACTGAGCAGTTGTTCTCCATGTCCAACAAAGGTAAGACAAAAAAAGTTATTCCTTTCACACAAACCAGCTGCAGAGTAGCTCTTAAGCAGCATTTCTAACTATGAGGTTAGGACAAGATACTTCAGGAGGTGAAAAGATTTCCTTCTACTGGAGGATGCTGATAAAAGGCTATACAAACACCCATCAGGGACCATCTATGTATATAGACTATCCTGCCTCAGAACAATGGGAATGGACTAGCTCACCTATGGTTCCAATTTTCTAGAACTCTGCTCATGAGCAACTTGACTTCTCCTAACTTGCAAACCACTTAACATCCGGAGACATAACCAGTAATTACTGAGCCAGTGTTATAGGAGGGGAAGAGCATTTGTGTTTGTGTAACACTTGATTGCGTTGCTTGGTTGATACAGCATGGCCAGCTGCATTTCATTTATTGCCTGCCGTGAGTAAGAAATCCCCATTCACTGTTCCAGGATATTTTGCTCAGACAGAGGATATTGCTGCCAAACAGCGGCAGCAGTCTTGGCTGAAAAAACTCTCAGGGACGAACCCCCTGTTTTGCATCTCTGGAGTTAGACTCACTGTTATTATAGATAATACTATGGTTATTGAATATGGCTTCCTCTCACATTGGCTAGTACACAAAAAGATTTATTTTGGTACAGACATGCCAAGCTATTAATAAAAAAAGTCCTGAAGAGACATGTTTTGCCAATTAAGAAATTTAGTGTTGTAATGGCAACACTACGTCATTTAATTCCCCCAATGCAGCAGACAAGCTTTGATCCAACCACTACACTCGATCTGATCACAAGTCAAGCTAAAAGAAATAGTTTACCCAGCTATTTTGTTTCACAATGTCAGAGAAAGGCCATAGTAGAATTCTTCCAACCATCTCTGAACAGTCAGACACTTAGCTATATTTATTGAATGAATAAACTGCCAGAAATTAACTTAGTTGTTTTTGCAGGAAGATGTCCATAACAGAACCATTAGCAAGTCTGACTGAGGGAATTCAGAAACAGATAAACTAAAGCCCCTATTGTTACACATTTCCAAAATGCTTTTCCATTATGGACACAGTTGCTAAACATTTCCAGAATTCAGTTCTGCAACTTCACAGGATACATACTCTAATGGTCCGGAATACATAAAACTGCATTGTAAAAACCGATAATGTGATAGACTACTACTGTTGCGTCAGAAAATCTTATTATGTGAGGATTCTGACATCCATATAAAATGAAACATAGCATAATGGGGAATAATTGAGCTCATTCTACTTATTCACTCACTACATGTTCTTTATTATTTTCTGACTGCAAACACAGCTATTGGAACGGGAGAGAGAAGGAGAGAAGAAGAATTGGCAGTCAATCCATATGACTATTTTGTCATCCTAGTTTTAAAATAGAGGCAGTTAGGAACAGAACATGTAAGTTATGTGTTATTTTTCAATGGAGTAACATATAAGAAAGCCCTTGTAGATCACCTGCAAAATTACTGCTTTGCTGTTAACAGCCTACAACAGATTGTTATTGCTAAAGGTTTTAACGAACATGTTTTGTCAGTAATAAAATTCAAAGACAGCTCTGTCAAACTCAGGAGTATAAAAATTCTCACAAAGGATAATTATCACTACTTACCAATTCCGTATTTTGTCCTGTAATATTCTTTAGTGAATTCATCACAATCACAGAGTATTATCTTCCTTCCCCAAACATTAATTACTGCCCCTATTTTCAGGTCACTGTCTCTGTAAAATTCCTGATGCACTGCTCCTGTCTAATAAGAGGGAACATTTATACAGCAGCTCTATAAATCTCAGAATCCCACAACCTTTCTTAAAATTTAGGTCATTTAGTGTGTTTTAAAACCTAACCTTCGTAGTCCATTTGCATGTATTTTTCACCCCATGCTAAGCTACCTCACTTCCACAAATGCAGAATTTACATACAGTAAATCTCAGTAGTTTTCATTTGAGCTATTGTCCAGTGGCAACACAATTTTATAAATAACTCTCTTTGTTGTAGAGGATAACAGGCACAGAAATTACAAAAGCTACTATAAAGACATTCAACAGCTGGAGGCATTCAATAATATCTGACCTTACGATTGTCCAAGATGTAACGGCCTCTGTTTCCTACTAACTTTCCAAACACATTGAGAACAGTGCGACTGGTGATTGTGCCCGGCTGATACAGCCCGGTGGGAGCATACTGCAAGAAAAGACACCAACTCTTAACAAATACAGTTAACAGTGAAGAAAGAGAACTCAGTTACCTTAGAACTAGCAGGGTTTTATACAGACTTACTGTTATTGTAATATCGTAGTATTGTAGTGTTATTCTTGGGAGAATTTTTAGTAAATTCTAAGGTAAGATTACACTACCAAACCTAAAAGCCAGTGTATATGTCAAAAGCCAGTATGTGTGCCCGAAGAAGCATTCAGAATCTTACTGTGTATCCAAGAGTAAAGTCTCCTTTTTCTTGGAAGCAAACAGAAAGCAAATGTTAGCACATCCAAAGTAACACATCCTTGTCAACATCTGCTCTAAAGGCTAGTATTTTGATTGGTAATAATTATAAAAACATACAAAAGAATGACTCAGGGTTGATCCTACTTGGCTAACCACTACACAAATAGAGGGGATTCAAGTCAGCATCATTCTATAGGCAAAATTGTTAGTATTTTTGTTTCTATTTTAAGTTTCAAAATTACAATAGTAATTTATTGCAGTAACAGCAAACTTAATATGCAAATGCACTAGTGGGTTTTTTTAATTATTATTAACAAACTGCTGATGGAGGCTAACAAATGTGGGTTATTTTGTCACGCCACCTTCCCTGAGACCCCAACTTCTAACTGATCTGCTGTCCTTCTCAAAGTTTCCACTGAATTCACAGGAAGAAGCCAGCCCTTAAAATTGCAATGTGCACTTCAATGGTAGAAGGGGTATGTTAACGTAGAGACACTGCCAAATCAGCATCTCAGAACATAGAATGCACAAGGTGAGAAAAGTGCAATATTTTGCTGGTAGGTTTTTTACTATAAAATCTCATGTACATTTTTGGCATCACAAATAGGTTATCAGTATTAGAAGGAAAGGAGGGAAAAAATTCCCCAGTATTGTACTCGATCTTTGGGTCGACATTATTCTATCATCAGGATTTGTCTGGAGCGATACAGCAGTGCATCCAGCTCATTAATTTGATAATCATAATAGGTTACAGAGGACTCAAATCCCTTGAAGATTTCTCTGAGAGAAGACTTCTCAAATAAGCACCTAATTAATGCCTGACAAAGCTAATTCATGGATTCCTATTGATTTTAACTAGCTTTGCATAAGGTTCCCAAATCTAGGAACTCAATTTTAAGAAATCACCTTAGGTTTGCTACAAAGAAGTAATGTTATGGAATATTAAAACTAGACTTTTCAAAAGGTTCCAAATACAAGTCATATGGATCAAATTTGAATGCACCACAGTTTTACATTGGTTCATCTATCAATATTAGTTTTCTGGCCTTCCATTACTGCAGAGCTTTATTAATACATTTACCTTAATACATTAATATTGGAGAAAAGAAATCATAGGATATATTTCTGCCTAAATTCTCTTTCCTTTTAATTTAAGTATGACAAGCCTAAACTTATTTTTTTCATCACCTATTAAGTTATTATATGAATATGTGTACAAAACCTAAATCATGTAATTATGATTAATACTCTCATAGCACTTTCTAAATAACATTACAACCCTAATACAGGATTTTCAAAACAGGACATTTAATATTTCTTAATTAGTGAAAGAATTTGAAATAAACTGAAAGTTTCATTCCTCACCTTTGGAAGCTTATCTCTTCTGAGGAAAAGTGGAACTGCATCCCGGCCTGAATTTACTGGCATAATTTCTTTTATATCAACAGTATCATCAGATAAATAATAGCGCAGAACAAGTTCCCGTGGGTCATGAAACATGGATTCTGGGTCATCCCACACACAGAAAAAGCGTAAAACTTCTCCATCATGCTCCAGAAACTGTTTCAAAGTGTCAATGCGCTCATAAGGGCGCAATGGATTCATACTTTCCAGAATCTGCAGATAAAGAAATTAAGAGAAACACCTTTTTAATTATTTGCTCTTAAAAACAGGATACATAACTGCAGGGTACTGTCTAATCTCAGAATATGCTTTTAGGATTTTCAAATAACACCATGCAATTACAATACATGAAACACTATTTATGCCATTATCAACGAACTATTTACAGGGTTGATATGCCCTCAGAAAATATATGTAAACAATTTTGGAATGGTTTTGATCCTTGTTTTTCTTGCAATAAGGTCCTCCAGATCAGAGAATTGTTAAATTATTTATAGTACAACTCACATTTTCAACAAATTGCCCATGGTAATCAAACAACTACAACTCAAATAGCATCACCCTGCCTGATTTTCTTCCTTGAAAATTATTTTTTTATAGATGATGTGGTATAAAGAATTAATTCTTTATTTTCCCTTTGGTGTTTTCTTTCTTTTAGCTTTAAAACATAGTTAATTAACTTTTGATTCATGTCATACAGCTGGTACTTGGTATATATGTTCTCTCAATACACACACAGAGGTCTGAAAAAGCATAGCAAATTTCCAACTGAAGATATATTCCAGCTGCTGTGATCTATAACAAGATGCTTCCTACGGTCATGGTTGCTGCAAAACCAGTAGCACAGTATTAAATTGGATCCCAGGACGATGATCCAATATGAGGATTGCATTTACATACTGCCAGTTAGAGTCACATATATAAATGGTGACTTGAACTGGGTCTTTCTCCTAAGTCAAATTCCATTATATCCAAAGTGGGTTAAAGGGACAAGACAGTCCTTCTAATCTACAAAATTCTACAGAATTGCTTCCAAAGGAGAATGGTGACTGACATCAATGAGACAATGTAGCTGAGCTGTCTGAACAGAAAGAATGGTTGACTGTGGGCAGTTCATATCATTGTCTAGATTTCTATTTATCCACTGATACATCTAGCCAGAAAAATCTGTGAGGGAAAAGGTCGATTCTTTCAGAGCATCAAATCTTAAAATACAGAGAGCGGAACCAAGTTTTGCCTGCCACTGTCCTTGCTGATCTGCAGCACTCTTCCCATTTCAGGCATCATCATGCTCATATGCATGGTATTTACCATCCTAGTACTCTCTTTCATCCTTCCTGACCTTTGAAGATGCAGTGAGCAACCAAATACAGCAACAGAGCCATCATCCATGGGAATTCATCTCCAACAACACAGAAATATGAATCTAAGGGTCTTCCTACATTTTTCATTGGTCTCATTTTCTATCTCACCATATTCTTTCCTTTCCTTCATACCTTCATTTTCTGGCTATCTGCATTATTAGGAGTCCGGTGCAAGCCCATTTAATTCTGCTCAAAGCAGTCCAGAGCAGTTCACCCTCAATAAATAAAAAAAACTACCTTCCACAAATTAGTCACAGGGAAGTGAGAGCATAAAGCAGCCAGAATTTGCTAGGTAACTTTTCTGTAATTTTGCAACAACTGAGAATATTAAGACAAAGATTCCAGTAATTTTGGTCTTCTGATGCTCTTAGTTCTCAAACATCTTTTTTCCCCACTCCATTCTCTTTAGACACACGTGCACAATACTTGGAATGTTTTGCTTGTTGTTTTTACCAAAAAAAAAAAAAAATTAAGCAGTTTATGCAGTACCATATATAATGCTGACATGGCCTGCCAATATCAAGACAACTTAGCATGTGCTAATATATACAGCTACCTTCAAAGGCTGGAGTAAGGGAAAAGCAACCCATGGCCCAGACTGAGTCACCACTACGCAGAACCAGGAGATGTAATACAAATACTACTCTTCACCAGGGGACGGCAAAAAGCACGAAAGCATGAATGAAGTGAAATCAACATGTTGGTCTGAGAGTGTCTCAAAGACGTGCAAGTGGTCCTACACATCTCAGTGACAACTACCTTCAATTTTTGCCACTGAGAGCTGCAGCGGTTTTCTCAACAGGAGGATTAAGTTGAATGCAACAGACACATGGAGTATTTGTTGCTTTCAGAGTACTGGGCTGGATCTATCGCAATGGCTGCATTTCATGGACCACCAGTCCTAACGGAGTCAGGTCAAGAAAAACACACAGTACCATCTGCACTCAAATTAACCAAGAAAAACAGAAGTGAAAGAAACTGTCATTATCTCATCTCCTACAGAAAACATCACTCCCACTACTATTGCCAGAGAAAAGACCCCAAATCCTGCAGAGAGGAATCCACATAGCATTTAGGAGCTGCAAGTGAGATTTCTGGAGGAGATGTGCATGCGTTCCTATGTACTCATAAAAGAGGGAACTGCATTGAAATAAAACCTCACCTTTAAACTGCAGACTGCTGGGTTCTGTGTGGCAGTAGAATTTGCTTTACACATGCAAGGAGCTGTTAATAACATGTCGGGTAGAGATGAAAATTGACATATGAATAGACCAAGTGAATGAGTCTGCAGAAAGCCATAGATGTGCTTGAACCACAATTCCAATTAGACCTTCCTTTAAACACTTTAAAAGTGTTTATTATCATTAAATTTGCTCAAGCAAAATCCTAAGTAGAACATATAATAGGTTCTTTTTTTTTCTTTTCAGTTTAATATGGAAAGATTTATTTTATTTTTACCAATTAATTTTATTCTGTTTCAACAGAGATGTGAACACCTGAGGAGAAAATCATTTATATCTGGGACTTCACTATGTTAGTACAATGAGCCATATAATAAAAATTTTAAAAGCAAGTTTTCTCTTGTGATTCATCATGTTGAAATAGCTACCTCTACATACTTTATATTTCCTATGAGAGAAATATTTTATATAATGCGTATTACTAATAGAAATGGCACTTTTCTTAAAACCAGGTTTTCACTATTCCTGCCTCATCTGACCTGTTGCCGCTTTTTGGTGTATGGGTCATCTGGACGATCTGCAGGAGGATTTAATCTAACTCCCATCTTCCTCAGGAAATTTTTTGTAAACTGATCACAATTTATAATCTTATATCTTCGGCCATAAAAGATTACTTCTATGTTGATATTAAAATGATGTATAGTATAGAACTGATCTTCATGAGGAGGTGGAAGTGGAATCCGATGCCGTCGAACAATAGTTCCTGTAAAAGAATTAGAACAAATTCATAGTGTGAATATCATCTGCTCTAAGGATCAGTTTATAGACTTGCTAATTTTCTATGCTGATACCACCAAAACAGATGAAGTCATCTGGGATAAAAAAATTATCCTTCATTCAGCAAAAGAACTATTAGGTAAGAGGATCCTTTCTATTAACAACAATACTTACACTGATCATCTTCTAGAACTTTGACTTAAATTAATACAGAAAATTAGCACCTTTTGGAGCAAACAGGAAACCACTGGAATAAATCCCCAAGTGTTGCTGGAAATGTAACAGGTTAGTATTTTTTCAACAAGAATAGCAAAAACACTGCTCTCATTAAGATAAGAGATGTCTTTTTCACTTTTTCTGAGAAGCAAAGCAGTACTCATTAATATCATTAATTTTTCTTTAAGAAACACACACAAAAAGTTGTGCAAAAAAACACGTGGCAGGGGTGTATAGGAGGGACTAGATTTGTCTATGCTCTGCAAGGTAAGGAGACCCATATATAGCTAAGGTTAGAGAAAAAAAAATGCCCTATCAAGGAAAAAAAGTGTAATCTAGCAAGCATGGAAGAAGGTGCATTCAACTGAACTTCCTGAAGGAGCAAAATGAAAGTAGAGACAACTGAGATGAGCTGGGCTGATTGCTGGGCTGCAGTAGAGAAATGTATATATTGATCCATCTCCAAAATAGAGAGCCAGGAACTCATAACCCATAGTCTAACAGAAACACTATCCAAAAGAAAAAGAACGGGAAAATGAAAGAATAAAGGAAAAAGAGAGACATTTTAACTTTGTTAAAGTAAGTACACACTTAAGTTTTCTTCTTGATAGTATTTAAATGAAAGGGCTGTTATTCCAGGAGCATTGTATTTGTTTACATTTACCACATTAAAACAGAAGGAATCTACTATTGGTCTATCAGCTGGAAACTCACAAATATATTGCTGAATTGGTTAATGCTTCAAAAGTACTCACTGATGATGATTAAGAGACTCTCTCTCATATGGAAAGGTTGAGAGAGCTGGGTCTGTTCAGCCTGGAGCAAAGATGGCTCGGGGGTGGATCTTATCAATGGTTATAAATACCTGATGAGAGAGCATGAAGAAGACAGAGACAGATGCTTCTCCCTGGTGCCCACTGACAGGACAAGAGGCAATGGGCACAAATTAAAAGATACAAAATTCCATCTGAACACAAGAAAACACTTTTTTACTGTGAGGGTGATGAAACACTGAAACAGGCTGTCCCAAAAGGTTGTAGAATCTCCATCCTTGGAGATAGTTAAAACCGAACTGGACACAACCCTGGGCATCTGGCTCTAGTTGATCCTGCTTTGAGCAGGGGGGTTGGACTAGACAATCTTAAGATATGCCTTCCAACCTCGACAATTCTGTGATACTACAAGTATTTTAGAAACAACTTATAAGCTACAGCTTCAGTAGGTTAAACAAATGTGTAACACGTACATGAAAGAAAGGTATGCAGCTGCACGTATGACAAGCTATGATTTATTCTGAGTGAAGTTAAGAGTTCACAAAGAACCGCAGATTGGCAAAGCTGGGACTAATATCTTTTTTTCAACATTAGGAGAGAACAAAAAGGGCAACAGTGGAAGTTTTGCCACATCAATACCTCAGTAGTTATGTGAAAATACCCTGCAGAGAATAAAAAAATGGCTCAGTCTTCAACCTCAGGGTTTTTGCTGTGTTTATCAAACCAGACACCTCTGTACACCAGCTTTATAATGCGGATACCCACTGGTTAAGACCAGACAGACACCACCAACCCATACTATTATAATAATTCCTTGCCACCACAGGTTCCCAACAACTTTAAAACTACAGCAATTATGAAAGATGCAACTTTAAGACAATTATAGTAAACACACAAAAATTCCAAAACTAAAAATAGTTCCAGTACTAACCTACTACTACAATAATAGTTTACTAGACACAATTATCTAAAAGGTCTGCCTCATTATCTCTCACTATAGAGCTGGATCTCTTTCCAGTGCCCTTCAGCTGTGCATCTGGTAGTGTTTCCCACCGAGTCCCGTTTGATGATTTTCCAGCAATGCTACTTCTTTTTTGGGGGTAGGTGGGGGTGGAGGAGAGCCCGGGGAGAGAAGGGATGAAGAGAGGCAGAGGAGGAGGGAGAAAGATATTGCTGTGTGGTTTTGTTTGGTGTTTGAACGGCCTTATTTCTGGGTTAGTCCATGGAAATTCTTTATTGTTCACTTTATTTCCCTAGGGACTAATCTGTATGAAATAACTTCCGCTACTACATTATCAGAGTTGTTTGTTAAATTCTAACTCCTACAATGAGAACATACCCTTAATTTTTCAGGGGAATAAAGCAACAAAGCAGATTCACTCTAAGCTCCCATATTTAAGACCCAGTCAGCATCCTGATGTTTCACATGTACCAAATCTGACATTCTGGTTACTGACCTTTGACTGTAAAATAAATTTGAACCTCTATCTGCTTAAACATACACATATTTAAGATGCATGCTCACAGAGATAATAGCTAGAAAACATGGTAATTAGCACATTTTAACATGATGCAAAACTGAATTGCATTACCATTAGCAAAACCACATACTTTAAAATGTTACCTGATTTTGGCTAATGCTTGGGTCACTTCTACAAAAATCAACAGGTAATGTGCTAAGTCAGAACAGTCTTCTGCATAAATCCAGAATAATGCAAATCCTGTTGAATCATCATTTTAGTGAAAATATAATCGTTGACAATTTTCTAATATGAGGTGTTTTCTGAGGGTGTATTCACCTCAGAACTGGTGAATAAGCCTTCAGCTAGTTTTTCATATCACTTTTCAAAGTATAATACACAAGCCCATTTTGTTCTGAGGGATAAGAATTTCTTTCCTAATGGAAAATGTCTGGTAAAGATAATATCTGTAGCTTTGCTTTTATTAGGTATCATTGTGCCTGATCTGCACATGTAGAGGATACATTTTGTATTGTTCAATTTCAAATTCAATAAAACCTGATAGTTGAGGTTAGTGCTCAGCATTTTTTAAATTGTCCTTCCTTCTAGAAAATAATTACATTTCTACTTCTAGAAATTTACTACAGGTTGTCATAGGAGGATCTGGGCATGTGCAACAGTCAGGTTTCTCAGGACAGATGGCTATTCTTGATGTTTGTTTTGTCTTTTGTCAGTTTATTGAGCAGGCTATACTACTGCACCACCACAAATATTTTAAATATCTGCATCTGGTCAGGCTAAAGCTCTCCTCTACTCTGCTCTTGTAAAGGGAGTTGGGGGTACTGTTTTTCTCTGACACTGGTGGTGGTGGCATCACGTTCCCACACCATAGTTTGTAGCATATCTTCTTTTCTCTTAGGGCTTCTGATTATTTGGCAACTACAGCAGCTGCTTAAGGAGGCCTTAATAGTAGTGAAGTCCTTTTGATTATGGGGCAGCAGCTCATGAAGCTGGGCAGCAAATTATTTGGTCTCTGCTGCTACATTGCTCAGCAGAAGAAACGAAGCGGTATCAAGAATTGCCTCAGCACAGCTTTCTGATTCCCTCTGCACTACTCAAGAGTGCATTAGAGAGAGGAGAGGAACGCGTAACACCTAGAATTTGACTGCTTGCACAGAAAGGAGGAGAAGCAACCACTACTATTTCACCCCAATAAACAAGAGAGCTTCTTACATTCACTTATTCACCCATCTTAGCACATAGGAAAGTCATGACTTGGCCACCATCAAGTATGGCAAAATCACAATTATTTCAAAGCCTCAAGGGAGGTCTTAAACTCTTAGATAATGGGTTATACTGGAGGAGCTGACTGCAACTTCACTTTCCTGCTTGTACTTTCCTCTTCAGCCAGCCGGCCTTGGGAACCCAGCCAGCAGGCAGCTCCACGCTCTTTTTCAGCTGGCTGACCTTGGGGAAACCAGCCAGCTGCTCCACTCTGCTCTGGCTTGCAGGGCCTGGATTGCACTGGAAGCTACAGTCAACCCCATGGGACAGAAATGACCTTTTGATAAGACAGTATCAGCCAGCCACAGTCCTGTTAACTGGGAATTAGATCTACAAAACACTTGCACTGCCATATCTTGCCTCACTCTCTATGGGAGAATTTCTTTTTATATGGGAAAAATAATGAGCATTCCGGCTCTGGAAGAACACAGTGGAGTTTGTTATGTGGTCAAGTTTACTGTCCTTCTCTTCACTCTGTACTCCCTTACCTTTAGTCAGTTTTTGTGCACTGTGATTGTCCTGGTATTTTTTGCTTTGATTCTGGTTTCTCAAGTTCAGGTTAGCCTCTGCATTCCTTTGTGTTTGGCATTGAATTTCTCTGTTTGTATAGATTTCTTCAAATGCTTCTAATACTTTCCAAAGTTCAAACTATAGGAAAGCAGTTTCCAAAATTAAATGAAGTTTAAATTTCAGTTAGATAGCAAACTTATCTGTCCAAATTCATGTCCAAGTACAGCAGCCGATTCCATAATGCCCTTTTTTAAAGTCACTGAAATACGTTTCTCACAGATCATTTACTGTGTCACTCTGAGATTTTGATCAATGATAAAAGCACATTTTTCCCAAAGCCAATTTGGTTTACTTTTGTAAAATCGTAATGAAGTTAGAAGTTCTTCTAACTTCTTTGACAGCTGTTCCTTCACCAAATCTTCCTGCAGTTCATAAGCCACTCTAAGTTTTTTTTTCTGCAAAGCCACAAGTGCTACCCACAGTGGAGAGTACAGTGGGAAACAACTACATTTCTCTGATCTTAGCATGCCCAGAGACACCCATTCTGATGATCAAGCTCCCATTTGTGGGTTACGGCACAAGTACTGGTAATCCCATGGCCTCAAGGCATTAACCAGCCAAGCAAAGAAAATCTACCTTTGATCTGCCTTACCACCTGCCTTTGATCTACCCCCACTACTGCTATATCTACTCTGCAAGGAGACTCCTGAGAACAGCTGTTTGAGCTGTCTATTTTACATCTTTTCTGCTGGGGTAAACATCCAAGCTAAGGTCACCATCACCTTCTGCCTTCAACAGTTCAATTCCACTCTTTCCATCACATTTTTTGCCGTCCTTCCTTTACACAACCCCTTTCTTGCCACTGCAGCTTTCCAATGGATTGTCTCTGCTCCTGATGTTCCTACACTTCTTTCTTCACCCATATCCCCACATCTGTGCTCTTTTGTTCAGTGCAGTCTGCCTTTCAACAGCCCAAGATCTCCTACAGCTGAACTCTCCTCTACAAACCCCTGGCCTTTCAATTAACTGAAACTTATTTCAGCAGACGTGCAGAGGACAGCATTATGGTTAAGATCCTGAACTTCAGGTCAGTTCTTCATACTGTTAATGACCTTTTCTGCATGATCATGTGCAAGATTTTCACTCCTTTGTACTTCGGTTTACCAGCTTCACAAGGCAGACAGTTACGCTTCTGTTGTTCTCAGGCCTACAAATTCCCAGTCAGGACAGGAAATTTGAATAATGTAAGATATATATATAATTATAATAAAAGATGCAATAGGCCAATTTTTAATTGAAAATGGAGTAAGACTAGCAGTTAATGGTTTGGGATTTCTTTTTATGAAACATTGCTTTTGCATATCTTTAATATATCAAATTTAATAAATTTAATATATAAAATAAATTTAATATATAAAACCCAAATATTTAGTGCCTTTAACATAAGAACTTTGTGGTTGTTCTTCAGTTATGGAGCATGAAGCTATTGCCCAAGTGAGTGTGAGTAAAGAATCTTCTGATAGGCATCTCCATCACCTTTTTCCCTCTACATCATATTAATCTGTAGGATAATAAAAATATTTATGTAGATGTTTATGATAAAGTATAGGCCCCAGACCTTCTCATCAACTGTGAAGCCTAAACTTCCAATATTGTCCTTGGGCCTTTTCCTTCCTTCCTAAACACAGTCAATATACAGAGCTTCCTTACCAGCCCAGGTACCAGCAACAAATAAATTAAGTGCACTTTTGAGATCCTGGAATGTTTATTTGTAATCCCTCAGTTTAGCATGTTGTGTATACTCTTTTATCCCACACAAAGCACTCATACAAAGCCATAAAGGCCTTCAAAACATCCTTGCATGGAAGACTGAATGAATTCTTGTTTCTCTCTAACACTATCCAGTTAATTTTAGATCCACTACCAAAGGTGACTCTAAAACCATTAACATAAGATACAACCAAGGAAATAGGGGGAAACTGTAGCCTTCCTGTCACCCCAGGGTCATGACTAGACTGCCAGGAACATCATGCCTGAAGGGGCAGCCTGCACAACCCATACAAAAAAGATAATGAAAATGACTCATTGCTATAGCTATATTCAAAGGAATCGGCTTTGAATTTTCTTTTTCCTGCCCTAATGAACCTGGCTTCCACCTTCCCTCTCAAGGACGTCACCTCTACCTCTCAGGTTAACTGTACTTCCTTTGTTGATAGTCATTTGTTCCAAACCACAAAATCCAGAAACAGCCACTCCCACTCCCATGACACACAAGTCAAGGAAAACCTAAACCCGATGATGTCTCCAGCCTTCTGCATATGAGTGCAGGGAGAGGATAAGTAACTTGCAAGTTCCCAAGAGATCCAACAAACTTTTCTTCAAGTCTTGAAAAAGTACTTGCCCAAGAAGGAGTAGGATGAGGTTCCTCTCAATTCAAAATCAGTTCCTGCTGAAAAGCCAATAAGATTTCTGGCAATAAGAACCACTCAGCACAGGGAGAGCAGGGCCTGAATTACTGGTTTAAGAAAAGATTCCCAGGTAATTTCATCCCAGGTCTAACAGTAATGATGCAAGTAACACCTTTAAATATTATCCTGCTTTGTAGACAGAGAAACTGATAGCATCTGCTCATGTTGGAAAAGAATACGGCAGTTAAAATGTTAACTTATTTTTGAAAATTGCTGTGCTAAGATCCACTAAAACATACAAAATATCTTTGGGGATTGGGAGGCGCAGTCATCCCAAGATATCCTGCTTATCTGGACTATATCCCTTGAAAACTTTTTTAATTCTGGCAATGACCCATAAACACCAAGAAGCAGCAGCTGTGCTCCCCTTCTGCAACAGGATGTTGACCACTATATCATGTTTTCTTAATGTAAACCAAGTCCATTAATAGTCTAGTAAATCAGCTTAGTAAACCCTCCTCCAAAAGTCCTCAGGCTGGTCCAAGTGCAGTAATATGACACTGAGGCAAGGCAGCTTCTTAACTTAGAGGCGTCAAGGAAAAAGTATTGTGCCAAGGGCGTTCAATCATAAAAGAACCAACAGTCAGAGGCACAAAAGGCACTCTCCTTCAACAATGCCAGAGATACTGCAGCAGCTAATAATGAACAATTACAAAGCTGCAGCTAGAGATGCCAAGATGGGAGGAACCAGGCTGAGGAACGGAGATCTAAAACAAAAATCGTTTTTGCAGAAGTGACATGACACTGACAATAGGCCCACTATCATATGATTTGAAACAGCTATATTCGAGAAAAAAATGTACCTCTAAGTGAGGGAGGGGTTTCTGCCTTACAAAACCTACATCTTCAGAAACTAAGACAATAAAAAAGTTCATGTTATGGTCCATAGCAAGAAAAGACAATTATAGCTGTTCACTTACAGCTCATTTTAACCTTAAGAAGTCATGTTACGTATCCATTAGAATGGACCAAGACTGTACTGAAGAAAGATATAAAGGGAAAAAAAAAATGCTATTAAAAACAGATACCTTGAGGGATGCCACTGTTTTTCACCTGAGGTTCAGTCACTTGAATTGTATCATCCTCAAGGTAGAAGTATATTTTACAATGTCTGATTCTATACAGCTCTTGATTTTTGTCAGGCACTTCTTCCTCAAAATAGGCATCAAAAGACAATACCTATTAAAAACAATAAATAAATATAAGGCAGCAAGATGTTCAATGCTTTTGCAAAATATGTACATAAAATAAACTTGTATAGATTATAGGTAACTAAATATATGGATTTCAGAAGGTAGATTTATTTCTCACAAATGTAAGAATAGAAATACACATTAAATCACATAAATTTGAAATTCTTTGCTTGGCATTTTTATTATCACAACATCTAAGCAGAGATAAAGAAAGAAATCAAATATAAAACTATCAGCAGGCTGCTTGGAAAATCTTCCGAACAAAGCACTTTTGATAGCACAAAGAGCTACCTATGTCCTGAAGAAAATTTTAGACTTCAATGAATTGCTGGAAAATAAAGTGCATTATGACAGTAATGGCTTTACCATTGAGGTAACTGGAAAGGAGAGTTCTTTTAAGCAGATCCTGCAAGCTGTCTAATGAATGGTACTGAAGATTATCATAGAGAAATTATGTTTTTCTGGAGTAATTTAGAGCTGTGCAATATTGGCATTTCAAATCTTACCTGGTTCTGCAATTTAGCAAGTGGGGAAATCTCAGAGACCATACCAACTGCTCTTGCAATAGCAATAATGCAAGAAAAAAACACCTTCACAGGTGAGATGTTCAGTGGCCTTTATGTCTGGAGATCCCAACTTAAACTCAGCAAACCATTACAGAGTGTTCTTCTTGATATTATTTATGGTATTTAATCACCAAGACCAATTTTAAGGGAATGTGTAAGAAGTACCTACCTAGAAGTGCATTATCTATCAGGATGCTTGCTGTGGTAAGTATATGCAAGGAGACAATAATTAAAACAAGTTTTCCATCCTGTCGTGTCCCCCCCCCTCAACACATTTAGGTCAAATCAGTGCTAATCTATATTTCATTTTTTGCAATGACTCTATTTAATCTCTTCAATTACCTTTATTTTGATTCATTAGGCAAACCAAAGCATTGGAAAAAAGACAACTTAGCTGTTCCCTATGTTTCAGTGAGCATCTGGCAGACCATGGCTTGAAAGTGCTTGAAATCTAGTGAGCTAGCCAAGATCCCTATATAACACAGAACGGACCAGTTAATAGTCTGTATTCCTTTGGCACGTGCCTTTCAGAACCTCAAAGTACTTCCATGAATACTAATGACAGAGATTTTAAAACACCCTAATAAACAAATACAACCTCTTTTTCTACCTCTGAGGAGGGAGAGCTAATGGCTTGCTCAGGAGCACACAAGAATAGCCACCCAGTGTCCTAGTTAGATTTCTCAATAGGCCACTCTCCCTTCTCTCAGACAGGGTAACTGCAAGATGAGAAAAACTACATTTCCACAAACTATTTCAAAGGCTAAGATCCCACTGATTGAGATGCATCAAAAAATATGACAGACACATTTTTGGCATCAACTCTCTTGCACTGTGACCTGCCACCATTAGAGAATTAAAATTTAAATTATAATCAAATGACATAACCGTTACCTGTTAAATCTGATAGCATTAAATCTTCACACAAAAGAACCTAGACACCATATGTTATATTTTAAGTAGTACAACATGCAAATTTCTGAACAACCTACAGAAAAAATAGCTGAAAATAAATAAAAATGCATTCTGGCCACATGAAATTTTTAACTGTGGATTTCACTGTTTCATGTATCAAACAGAAAAACACTGGATAAAACATCTGACATACAAGAGACCCAACACAAACAACTCTATCACCCTTTAACATCTCTTCTTCTTTCTATTTGTCTAAACATTGCCGTATAGTGCTATTTGGAGTGACCAAGGGATCCTTCCTGGCCTCCAGTTACTATCACGTAAATCTCTTGAATATTCCAGGGGACTTAAAAGGTACTGTGGTAGAACCACTATATCCCAGTCTGAGTATCCTGGGGTTCAGCTGACACGGAGCTGAATTTCATTGCTTGCCCAGCTGCTGGTAAGCCATGCAACCATTGGAAGCTTCCTTAGATGCTGTACTCTGTTCTCCCTATTCTGCTAGTCCCACTGGAGTATAGCTGTTTGACAAACATATTGTTCAAGTGCCCTGTTTGATTACTAATTGTTCTTAATTTTGTCAATAACCTTTTCTGACAATGGTTGTCTCATGTTTGCATAGATCTCCAAGCACAATCAGGTCCTAAATACACTGTATTTATTTCTTTAACTGAGCATACACCTACGTCCTGGTTTACTCCATTTGAGGAGTTTGTGCAAGTTCTTTTGCACTTAAACTTTATTCCCTTCATACCCTTAACAACATGCTAGTATATGAAATAATATGCAGCAGCCAACTGCAATCTTGCAGATCAAAACAGATGATTCAGGAAGGGTGAGGAGAAGGAATAGAAAAGATTACTTTTCATTTTAAAGCAAAGTTAATTTTAAAAATACTTGAAATGTAACACTTCCTAACTCACATCTCATGCAGTACATTGCTATGTGCAACATCCCCATTCCACTCTAAAAAAGTAAATGTTATGCATGAAAACCAAAAGTAACAAATATTGAATACACTCTGTGGCAGTTGTAAACTTGGTACAAGGTTTCCCTGGCATCTGTGGTAGTCAAATTATAAACATTGTTTCAAGCCCAAAAGGCCTTGCATGTGTACTTAATCATAGAAGAAATTAAATTTACAGCTGCTTCCTATTAGGCATATGAATTGCAAAAACTATTTATTAACCTACTTAATAATGAAGTTTCATGCCTATCCTTCCCCCAACTACTATGGTACTGCTGAAAGTTAGAAACCATAGAAAAATGGTAAGAAAACAGACCACATTAAAAAAGATAAACACCTCCTCAAACCATTCTTCATGTAGTCTATTTTGCTGAGTCACAAACTGCAGCACTGGAGGAAATAGCTGCATTCTTAACTGGGGACGCTAAATTAGCTGGGTAGTACCCCTTAACTGACTGCATTTAATACAAACACATGAGCCCTCCAGAGGCCAATTCCGAATCTGCAAACTCCTCCCCTGTATTGCCCTGTGGAGGAATACGCTGATGAGAGAAGGAATTTTGAAAGGCTAGCTAGTTACTCTCATCTGCCACGTTCAGTGGCAAGTCCCAACTGCGTCCCTACCTAACCCCTTTATTTCATAAACCTGGGCCCAAGTTTAACTTGGCTAACTTGGCCTAACAAGTTCAACAAGGCTAACTTACATATGGCCCTGAGAAGCCAATGCACACCTCCTCATTGAAAGAAGGGAGCAGATAAAGCAAGTGCAGGACTGGCTGAAGCCTTAACGCTTTGGCACATCAGACCAATTCATACTTGAGCACATTGCTGAAAACTATGTGAGCAATACTAAGGACTTCGGAGATAATGCTAACCAAAGTCATGTGTATCTATCTGTTCAAGCCTTACATTTTCTTGTAGTAGTTCTGGTCTGCCAAAGAGATGAATGCATAATTGTCCTGCGATTACCTGCATGGCTTTTCTTTTAAAGAAAAAATTATGAGATTAGCCATTCTTCCCAATATTTAAATACCACAATCATTTAGTCATGCAACATTTCTGTGAT
>KZ505765.1:619319-637498 GCA_002844005.1 Limosa lapponica baueri | reverse complement strand
GGAAGGGAAGGGAAGGGGGCTGTGCAAATTCTGAAAGGGTGGTTGTGGGGCACGTTGCAGTGAAGCTCTCAGCATCACCCGTTGTTTTTGCACGTTCACGCGATCCTTCGATACCATTTCAATATGTCTTTATGTACCTGACAAACATTGCACAGGAGACAGCTGGCATACTCATACCTTTCAGTTTTGGCAGCTGTCATTAGAGAGTGAGGATCTTCAGAAAGTGGATCCAAAGCATTTTATAATGTGTATGTGCCAATGTGTCTCTCTGAGATTATTGAACCAGCCTAGCTGTGGCTTAATGCAGAATATTCCTAGGCCCCTTGCAACTAATGGCACAGCTTCTCATTTGGGGTAGTAACCAGTGTCAAAACACAATAATGAAGAGTTAATGTCTCTTTTCACTTCATTTTTCCTCCAGAATTGGTGTCTCCTGTTTAGTTTTTGTGGCTTGTTACATAGCAAGGTGGATGAAATGTCTTAATGCTCCTCTGATATCAATAATAAACTATTGCTCCACCAGGCACTGCAGGTTAGTGAAGCACAAGGCATCAGTAGAGAGTCCAATCCATTTCCAGAAATCCCATGAACTGTCCCTAACCTTCAGGTCAAATCTTTCTGCATAGGATCTTCTTCTGCCTCACCCAGTAAAGAAGCCACAGAGAGCTGTGGAGAAGGGGAGCATCTTCTTTGTACACTAAAAGCATGGCTGCAATGTGGTTTTCTACTCGTCTTCGATCTTTCTGTTGCTTTCAAAAGTTTCTCTTCAGTGTTTATCTTTTTTGTTCCTTGCTATGTTCACTCGAGAATATAGTCCAAGTGAAAGCAAATTAATGCCTTTTCTGGGAAAAATAAAAGTACTACAGGAAAACCATTTTTGATAAAAGCTTTTTATTAACTGAAGATTGTTAATGATAACGAAGGCAAGCAGTTGGCAGTAGTAAATTAACTGTATATTCTGACAGTACTCTATGGATAATAGTGGTAAATGTACGTAAGGCTGCATTAGTTGTACAGTTCAAAGAAGGAAGAAAGCAGGAGGAAAGCTAAAGCTGGGGGAAACATGGATAATACTGGTTTTGTGATAAAAAGACAGAGATTCTAGTCTCTTTGTATTGGGACTGAGTTTTACCAGGTAAAGGTATTCAAATTGTAAACTTCTGAGCAACCCAAAACTTTCCAGAAAAGGCTTAATTTTTTTAAAAATACTGGTTTTTACTCTGACCAAAATGCTGTTGGCACCAGGCTCATTAGTCCATTTGTCTGAGTGGAAGACCAGATCTTCCACTTCCAAGTTGTGTCAGTTTAGAATAGGAAAGCTTGACTAAAATTAGCATAATTTAGTGTCACTTCACTGTGAATACGTGTCTTTTCTTCCATCATACATGTTACTTCATCCTCTATATGAGACTGGTTTTACAGGCCATGTTATGGCTGGGATGTCCAAAATTAGATTGTTCCCAGGCTGCCTAGTTTAAAGTGAATTATGGCCCTATGTGGATCATCATGCAAGCACAGTAAAACTTGAACGTAAGTTGAACTCTGACACACACTTAATTAGGTACCAGAAATTAAGAATGGAAAATTATTATCTATTAATACCTTCTTCTTTAGGCCTGTCTTAGAAAAATGTCAAACGCTGTAACAGTCATCTCAGAAATCACATCAGGGATAGGAGCAGAGGAATCAAACACACATAGACACACACACACACACACACACACACACAGAGCTACAGCCCTACCTGTAGCTACCATGGGGGAAAACCAGCAAATCCTGATGTGGCTGTTCATTGCAGTGGAGTGTGGGTCAACTGATACCATCAATGAACGATCCTTGGAAATATGATTCCTTATGTTTTCCCATGTCTTTTATTACCTCATTCATTTTGTTTTCCCCGGTCAATGAACATGTAGCATATGAAGATGCTTCTTCAGTGGCTAGAAAACAATGCTCAGACCATCATTTTTGGCTGGAGCTGCGGAGAGCTCCAGACAACTCATACAGGGAAAAGCAGGTATTTTTGCAGCACATTATTGCTGCAGCTGCCCACTGCCCCAAGAAGGCAAGCTATTAAGTAAGAATTTCCACAGCTCATGGTCTATAGCCTTTTTCTCCTGGTGATGCTGTGGACAACAGGAGAACAGAAAAGCAGTTACATCCAGCCTGGTCTCACTGGGAGATTATCCTTAGCAGCAATGACCTTTCCATGGCTAATTGATCCAATTCAGCGTGTCCTAATAAGGCACATTTGCACATGAGTCACCTCGCTCAGATCTGCTATGCCCTTTGGGGAGGTGTTGGGCAGGGAGAAGGGTGGGAACCATAGTACCCCTCTTGGTGCTACCTCCCTGGTGCAGCCTGTGTGCTAAAGGCGGTGCAGGAGGCTGGTTTTCCTCCCCTTCTGTCCCCACCCCATCACACCATCTCCCAGATTCGTCAGCCTCCAGAAACTTGATGGAAGAAGTTTGCTGTCTCACAGAACAAGCTCAGTGGGCGCGTTTCACTTTGCCGGGCCTGTTCAAAGCATTTTGAAGTCCCTACTCATCCGATACCCAGCTCTTTTACATAAAGTGTGAACTTTTCAGGGGTGTTTGCAATCAGCCTGACTTCCCTGTCATTGAAGTCAGGGAGAATATGAGGGGCCGCTTTCCTAAGTCCCCCACACTTTTGAAAGTACATGGAAAGGAAATATTCTGGGCCTGGTAAATACCTTTGAGTTGCCCCCGCTGTATATATTCAGTGAGATCCACAGTACGGAGTAGCTGTTCGGTTCCTTTTCACCCTCCTTATGTGGGCTGATTTGAGATGCAGCCACGCTGGTGAAATGAACCTGACAGAAAAGCCTCTAATTTAATTCAGAAGCAGAATGCAGATTTTTTGCAATTAAACCGAAGGCACGTGTCCACAGCACGCAGTAGTTGCTGGGGAGAGTCGGAAAAACCCGTAATAAGTAACGCACCGAACAAAGCAATAGGCAGAAAGTACAAATACAGCACTCGCCAGCAATGTAACCATTCGTCAAAATGCAGTTGAGGCCTCCAAGTTATGTTGTCATCTGTGCAGAGAGCAAAGCACACGTTCCTCCCTCCAGATAGCATCTATTTCACAGTGAAGACAAATTACCTGGGAACGCGAAGCTTTTCCACAGTAACTGTCTAACAGGCACGGTGGCTGTCTAACAGGAGCAGCCACCCCCAGACAGCCCCACGAACGTCAGGGAAATGCTGCTGTCACCTCAACCGCAGCATCCAGACACTTGATGACAGTGTCAGATACTGCAGAACGGCCAGTCACACTCATGGCCACAATAAAGAAGAGAGGCAGCTCTTTCTCTCCTGACTGTATTTGGTTTTCCATCCTTTACTCCTGACCTGTTTGGGATGTCAGTGGGACTGAATCCATCCACGTCATGAACATTTCCTGACTTCCCTCTTGTTGCTGTCACACTGCCTTGCTGACAAAAAAGAGGGATTTGGCTCAGCAGAAGTGTCAATACACGTCTTTCTGTCTTTCCACCAGTGGTGTAACTTGCCTGTAGCCTGTATCTCCATCCCCACTGTTAAAGCTCTCCCATCCAGCCAACGAGGCACCACAAGACACTCAAAAACCCCAGCCCTGGTTCTGTTCAGCCAGACTTACCAGTCTGCTTCCTTCTGCCTAGGAAAATTCTGTCGGCGTTTCTCCAAGTCTTGCAAGTTGCCTTGAGGATATGCCATCGGTTGAGGCTGCATGACTGATCAATTCCTCCCTCTCCTCCCATCCTCCATTTTCCAGCTTAATCTTTTCAGCTGATAGATAAAAAAACAAACAATCAAAAGAAAAAAAACCCAACAATTTTTAAAATTCCCATGGCAATAAATTGATAGATAGATTACAGTCAATTACCAGAAACTGCTATTGATCAAGGCTGGTTTAGAAGTATACTTGCTTTCTACAATCAAGCTTACAATACAATTTGTCCTGCATTCAGCATCTATTTCAATTAAAATGAGAGGGGAGGAAATGCCACTTATTTTAAATAAAAAGCTTTCAAGCTATTCTTGCAGGCTGCTTTGAGGATCTAGGACAGATCAAAGCTGCTTTGAGAACTCATCCATTCTGCTTCAAATATGATAGCGCATTGTCCGTAGAAAAAAATAAAGCAGTGTAGGATATCAAAGCAGCAAGCCCATTTTGGGTTCCCAAGCAGTGGTCTCAAAGCTGGTGAAGTCTGCCAGAATAATAACAGAACAGGAGTGACAGTAATCCCCTCCATCACAGAGACCGAAACATTGGCAATCACAGGCACTGCACCAGAAATTGTTTCTTAAATTAATCAAGCACTGTCTTAATGATAGTGAGGTCATCTGTATGGATCAGAAGTCTTGGTCAATACCACCTTCTCAAAACTGACTGAAATCAGTCAATTATGAATAAGTTAGGAATTGAGGTTTACCCCAAACCTAATCCCTTTGCTGATTAGGACTTTCTTCTACCTTTCAGCCTAAAGGCATTCATGGGAAACATATCCTTTTCATCCTTGTTTTGGCATTGTCCTTTGAATAATGTGTCTCTTTTTTGCTGCTCGATGCCTACTCCTTACGTAATGGCAGATAGCAATCTCATCTCCTTTCAGCTTTTTGCCAAGTTAAGCGAACCAGACTTTTTGGCACTCCACTCATGTGATAGTTCAGCTTTCTTCTGAACACCCAGGTCTGCTTTTCTGCCTGCCTGTTTCAGTCTGAGTGTGTCTTCCTTGAATAAAGGTAGCTATTCACAATAACCTAAAAGAAGTCTCGCCAAGGTGCTGCACTGTTCCAGTCACTCTCATCTCTGCTGTCTCTCTGCTGTGTCTTCCCAATATTTCTTTCTCCTGTCTTTCTGCTTTCTTGGGTTTTTGCTTCCTGCTACCACTTATTCCCACTTGTACTGCTTTTGGTCCCGCTTCTTTTCTTCACTGCTGCTTTTCTCATCGAAGGCCAAAATAAGTGAGAAAAGTGTCAGGTCCCCCTTTCCAAACCTGTTGATTGAAGATGTTGAAGAATAAGTGGTCTGTGGGGAATAGGATTTATTGGGCTGTTAGCTTGAATGTCTGGTTCAGCCTGTCGAGTGTCTGAGCACAATTTCTTACTGCACAGCTCCACTGCTGCTCTTCCTCTCTCTAAATGCACTTTGAAGGGCTTTTGTATCAGTGTGTGAGGAATATGGGTAAGACCTAATTTAGAGGATGGGAGAGACAGACTTCGCTATCTATCAGAGGTGGTTTCATGCCCTTAAAATGTATTTTTCAAAGGAACCGGTCCTGATGCTGCATACTTGTCTAACTTGGCTAACTTGTCTTCCATCTGTTGAAATTAGAGCCGCTGTCCTGTTGGGGTTTTGTCTGTTTGGAGGTAACCCATGTTAGCACAGAGAGAAATGTCTTAACTTGAAGTTCAGTTGAACTTCTGATTAAAGTCAGTTCTTTCTATGAAGGAGGTACCTATTCTTATTTGATATGGTCCCACTTTAAAGATGGGGCAAACTCCAGATCCTTAGGATCCTCCTTTAGGATAAAGGAGTTTTAAATGAGAGATGAAACCCTTCTGTCATGCTAGGGCATGAAATTAGCTGGTTGCGAGCACGTTCCACACCACAGTGAGGCCGTATTTATTTTTGTGTGCTAAATGCTGTAGCAAGGATAATTATCAAATAAATAAATGAGTTGAGGTTAAATCCTTAAAGGAATTTCAAGTGGAACAAAAAAGAATGTGAAAGTTGAGACTTTAACAGCCTCAACAGTGTCCCTTTAAATTACACTTAATAAATACCACGGAGCTGAAGTGTTCTGTGGTTATGCATATATTTGTAACAAACGGTTGCACAAATATTTGGCTCCTAACAATGAACTAAATGGCATGACATTTGCCTGGGAAAATTAATTACTTTAACATGTGTTGTATAAAATATGAGAAAATCATGTAATGTATGTGTAAACTGTAGAGTGTTGCTGAGTGACTAAGTTATTACCAAAGGAAATTTATGAGAAATAAACAAGAAATACTCAGAGATGCTGTAAATGTCATGTTATGCTCAAGGGCCTTTTGCGGCTGAATAATTTTTATGTGGATGAGGAGGACAGGATCATGCAGCGAAAAGCCAAGATGGAACGAGTTAATCTTTGTATTCGCACGCAATTTTATTGGTATTTAATGTAGCTATGATGTTTCTGTTTCAGATTGTAGGGTCAGTTCATAATCAAGAGGACAAGATCAAATCAGACTAAACTTAGTGATCCAGCATGTTCTCGGCTCCAAATTTTAAACTGTTTATGTTCAAGAAGAAAAGTTGCCTATTAAAGAAAGCAGGAATAAAGTGGTCCTGGTAGTCAAATCATGGCTGCTGGTCTGGGCAAAATCTTACTGCCCAATTTATGTGACTTTTTGGAAGGACGAAGTAATCTCCTGTAGAGGTCTTGCTTGTGAAGAGGCTCTTCTCTGTGCAACTGTCACGTCTCACAAGCAGGGAAGGTTCAGGGACTGCCAGAGCTCTGCCCTCCCCTCCGGTTAGGATGCTCCACAGACTCTCCATGAGAGTGCGTACATAAGGAAGAAATGGAAAGCAGTGAACTGGAGAAATATGAACTGGCGAGGGAAAAGCAGACATGTACATTTCTTCTCAGGCAAAAAGTGTCGAGCGCAATGGACCTGATCTCTAAATAGTAGCAGGAAATAATGCAGTAAAAAATCACATCCATTACACTGATCTCCTTTCCCCTAAATAAGAAACTCAGATAGATGAGGCTCTTTTGTGAGCAGCTAGCAGAATAATTTAAAAAAACAGGACTGATTGGTTTTGGGGGGCGGGGGTGGGTCTTTAACTACTCCAACAGTTATGAAGAACGTGCTAAACTAGGGCACAGCCTGCTCAGTGAGTGTGTCACCAGCCTTTTATCACGCAGCAGCACAGAAAGCAGCTTCCCAGGTGGCGATCCTGGAGTCAGTTCCTACCACAGGAGAGGAACTGCTGAGGAGTATGAAGGTGGACGACAATGTTGGTGAGAGAGTTACAGGATTTGTAGGCCTTGGGGAATGAAGGAAGGATAACGTAAACCTGAACGCAAAGGACTTGAAGGCAGCAGACTTTAATGAACACAGAGGGTATTAGCAGGTAAATTCCTCTGGGAATCAAATCTGTGGAAGAAAAGAGCTCCAGAAAGAGCTGATGGTTCATCTAAAAAAAAAAAAAAAAGAAACAAAAGACAGTAGGAGCAGAATCACAAAATATCCAAGCGTGTAGAAAGGATAGAAAATGCAGTAAGAGATATCTGTAAAATCACAAGCTCTTCAATGATCTCAAGTGCAAGAAGAGAGTGTACAGAACATAGAAACTGGGTCAAATATCTAAAAATGAATGTTAAAAAAAAAAACTCAGCAAGAGCATACAGAGACAGAATCAGAAATTCTAAGGCACAAAATAAAATACTTCTATTCTTTGCTTACACTAATAAGCCATTTTAAGGGCATTTTTGATAATAACAAAAAGGGAAACCAAGGGAAGAATTACTCTATGGGTAGGAAAACTGGGACGTGATGCTGAAAGGCTCAGAGAGCTTAGTTACCTTTTTGAAGAAGACTAGAAGACGACCAACATAGTGCTTCTGTTAGAAGTAGAGGCAGGGAATTGTGGAGTCAGGGAATTAGAAATAATCACCATCCCTGTAACACCTGAGAAAAGGATAAAACAAACAATCAGGTGATTTATAATCCCATGAAATTTAAAAATGAGATGCAGCTTGATACGATTTGCCTTTTTCCAAATCAACCAAATTGCCTTTTATGGCAAGAAAACAGGCATTGTAGGTACAAGAGAAAAAAGATGGTGACACACAAGGTTGTGTGTGTGTGTATGTGTGTGTGCATGTGTGCTGGGGGCCAGGGGGACCCTGGCCAGGCATACCACAAATACGCTAGTGGGGGCTTTCAAACAGAGGCAAAATGTGAGATCCCCTCTGGTTCCTGCTACCAGAGCTTGTGCAGCTGCCTATACTGAAGACTGTGTGGTCTGTAATAGCTGTAAAATGCAAGGAGCACCCGAGCTGAAGGGAGCTGGGAGAGAGAGATGGGAGCGGTGGGTGAGCTCTTGCAGTGCTCGTGCAGCTGGGAGCAGTTGTGGCCTTTTTAAAAAAGAGGATGCACAGTGAGGAGGGGAGGACACAGGGAGCACTTGGAGGCCGGTGGGGCCATTTGCTGCATAGCTTTGAGCATCCTGTGCTTCTGAGCTGAATGGCAGGAAAAGGAGAAGACTCCAAAAGCCTTGCAGGTAAGAGGGAGCCAATCTTCCCAGTGCTGACAGCATCTTGCTGTGCTTCTGCGCGCTGGATGCTTGGGCCAATGCCTTGAGAGCACCAACTGTGCGGAAAAGATGCTGCATGTAAGAAACCTCAATGTGCAAAATATCTCTCTGGAGCTGTGATTCTTTATCTGTGTTTAATGGCCATAGTGGATAAAAGCAGACAAAAAGTAACCCAGTTACAACAGAGAAATGCTCTAGTGGTGAGGGTGGCGAAGAAGAGTGTCTTACCCCAACTGAGCAGAACATCCTCATCTTCCAGTGCTTGTAACAACAGGTTAGACAGATTTCTGCTAGGTGTGCTTAGGTACAACTGATCCACCCCAGAGTCAGTGGGATGTTGTAAATGAGTTTGTGTAGTCTCTTTCAGCACTATTTTTCAGTCAGGATATGATGGAGTGTATCCACAGTAATGGCCCAGCAGGAACTCCACTGGAGAGGTTGGGGAGTGGGTGGCCTCTCAGTCACGGCAATCTGGCTCGTCGTTTGCTCCGAGGTGCACGTTCATGCTTGTCCCTGTGGTCTCTTTTCCTTCTGCAGCTTGGAAATGGCTGAGGAGATCACAAGACTGATCTAGCGGGATATTTTGTCTCCAGGGGCAGCTGTGCCAGACACCTCAGGGAGAAATGCAGAAGCTGTGCGAGTGGGTGAATAAACTGCTCATTGGTGGAAGAAGGGCAAATATGAGAATCCGGCTTCTACATTAAGAAGTTAGGTCGTAATCTGAAGCACAGCTACCCAAGCCCGGAGACTGGTGGCGTTTTAACCCTTGCTAGCATAACTGTTGGTAATCTCATCAGTTGTGGAGTGGATGGCATTTTTTTAATCCTGCAAGGCTTTTGAGGCAATGAAGCCTCACCCCCTCATTGAGCAGAACAGCCTTCCTCTCTCATCCTCTGCCTCTCAGTGTCACTGATGGGTTTTGCTTTCTGATTATGACAAAGTTGGGAGAAGTGCCAGGTCTACCTCCTCTTGACTTCCTTAGCTTGTATACTGCTGATGTTCCCTATATAAATTAAACAGCTTCCCTTGATCTTAATTTGGTTTTTTCCACAACTTCCCTAACAGTTTTCATTAACTGTGCCTTACATGTCCATGTGTCTTGATAGAGGAAGGACTAATGTTAGCATCTGTTTCAATGGAGAAAAACAGTTTATTCTGAAGGATGGTAGAGAACAGTAGCCTACCACAAGATGCTTGAAACGCTTCCTAGGAGAAAGCCTAAAGCACTCTCTCCTCTGCAGAGGGGTCTTAAGGAAGAGTAAGCTCCTTAAGCTACATTAGCTCTTCTGACTAGGTCTCTGTAGAGCATTAGGCTGACCAGAACCAAACGTAGTATTCAAGGTAAATAACTAAACCTTAATGGCACTGTAATGTCATGATATTGGGTATATTTTCCATCCCATTCCTTATGTATCCCAACATCTTGTTTGTGGTTTGACTCCTGGTTTACACTGAACTTCCAGGTGAACGTCTCAGTCTTTCCCTGACTTTGTTGTCTGTGATTCAGGACCAAGCACTGTGCAGAGTGCTTCAGGCTACTCCACCCGCTGGACATGATTGTGCATTAATGAGCACTACCAGCTTTATCATCCCACTGCCCACATGCTCAGGCTGGACAAAACTTTTGGGAATTCTTTTCTCTCCATTGGCTCAGCCTAACCTAAATAACTTTGTATCACCTTCAAACATTGCTCCCCCACCTCTTTTATAGATCACAAAGAGGTACTGCAAATAACCGTTCATCGTGTTATACAATTCTTTGGCATATTAATATTAATACAGTATCTAAAAAAAAAAGAAAAAAAAGGAAAAGACTGAAAAAACATTTCTGTTATAAAGATAGGTGATGTCAGATTAAAGCTTCTTATGGAATTGTGATCTAAATCCCTCTGTACAGAAATATAGGTTTTAGTCATGGGTATATAGAGGATTATTTAGAGGACCCCTTCTCATTTAGGAGGCTGTTTAGATTCCAGACTAGATGGACTATTTTTCTGACCAAGGATGCAGTCTCTGGGCAAATGTACTATTATTACGTGGACAAAGAGAAAATGCAGCACCATTTTTGATCCACACTGGCTGGACAGACAACATAAAAGGGACTTTGATATGCAGTAGAATATTCTCTCCTGGACTTTATTTTTTTTCTATTTGGTATAAAGAAGACAGAAGGGAGGCCATGTTTGTAAGACCTATACATTTAGGACATTTTACATGAGTGAATTGCCTTCTTCTTTAATAATGTAGGAGTGTGTTGTGTTCTGTGCCAGTTTCATCATAGTTATGATGGAAAAGTACATTTGGAAACGTAAAAATTTGCGATGCTTCATAGCCATTACAGCTAAGCTATGATATCAGCCCAGAGACTAGACAGTTTTGAGTAATTTACAAGAATATAATTCATACAGATTAGTAAATTAAAATATGTGTTCTCTGTGAAGCAAAATATTTTATATATGTATGGTTTCTTAGGAGTAGATTCTTATTTTTTAATTGTCTGCTGGTCAAGGAAAACAAAGTGTGACAACATAGTCAATTTGAGATTAATGTTATGTATCCCTAAATGGCATCAAGACTCTGTCATTGTTACTGCAAAGTAAATGAGTAATATCCCTAATCAAAGGTGTTTTTGCCAATAATCAGTTCTGTTATTTTTGCAAAAGCAGTTCCACTATATACTCAGTAGTGCAACTCTATGACATGAGGGAATTACCAGCAGATGGGTAGAGATAGGACAGAGGACCTGCACATCACACAGACGGAGAAGCATATTTGTGTGTTTCACCAAAGGGGGAAATTACAGTGTTGAAGTTACAAGGCTCAAATTTAGCCTGTCACATGTTTTTCCCCTTTCACATCTTGTCCTGTATCTTGTTCTAGGGGAGTGACTGCTCACCTAGAACCTGCAAGTAACCTTGCAACAGCCAACGCTGGTGACACAACACCAAGTACCCTTGGCCAGAGGGTAACTTGTTTTCTCTGGGGGTAAGATAGCAGCAGAGAGGCGGGTTGGGGGGCAAAGCTTCAGTCAGGCTGATCCCACCTGTGGGAGATGCCTTGCCAACAGCAAGTGTTAAAGTAATCATAGGGTCACAGGATAACACAGGTTGGAAGCGGCCTTGGGGGGCCTAAGAGCAGGATCATCTCTGAGATCAGAGTTTAGTGGTGTTTTTTTATCAAAGTTAGGTTGATGGTTGGACTAGATGATCTTAAAGATCCCTTCCAATCTAGAAAATTCTATGATTCTATGATCAATCCATGTTGCTCATGTATTGAGAAAGATAGGACTTGGAAACCTCCAATGACGGAGCTTGCGCAGCCGCTCTGGCAACATGCTCTGCTTTGGGCTTGTCCTCATAGGGAACAAGTTCCTCTTTATGTCCAGTCTGAACCTCTCTCATTTCAACATATGCCCTTTGTCTCTCTCCATCCTGCCATGCACCCCTGTGAAGAGCCCACCTCCTCCATCTCAGTGACAGCCCTGTAGGTGTGGGAAGGTGAGTGCTAGATCCATCCAAAGCCTTCTGTCTTCATCAGCTGTCTCAAGTGGGACATGCAAATGTCAAGAAGCAGCAATCTGTATACTGTCACCATTGCCACTTCCCATTTTTTTTAATTAGTTGGACTTTATTGGTAGGAGCCAGTGAGACTCCTATCCCAAGGATATAAATAAATTCATGATGAAGTAAGTCTTTTTCCTAGATTGTCATTTAGAAATAAAGTAACAACCAGTTGGGTGTATGCACAGATGTGACCTCATGCTTGCTAGCAAGGCGTTTATTTGTGCAGTGCCCGGGGTATTGCAGGTGCAGCTATGTCTACCACTGCCCATTGGTCTTCTGTGTGGTGGGTAGGGGATAGGGTAGTGGAGACAGCAGACTTTCTCTCTCAGCCCACAGGCCTCCATAGCTAAACACAACAAAGAGGCCCATTCCCTCTGCTCATATCTTTGCTCCTGAAGTACCTACCAGGCTTCTGACAAAATGCTGTGTTCAGGCTACTGCCATCTCACGCATTTCCCCTGGGCTGGGAGTCTCCCAACAAGAAGCAAGCATGCAACTGAGGCAAAAGCGACCTGGTCTGGTTTGTGGTACCCAGCCAGGGTGATGGGTTGACAGCTCTACACAGAAGATCCCAGCCACAATCCCCGTTTACCTCCTATCTTCCTCCACCAGGACTCCTTCACCCTAGCACAATCTCAAAAACAGCAAAAGGAGAGGCTGATTTCTCTGTAATCTTTTCAGTCAGGAAATTAAGCACTCCCACTTTCTTGTTCCCTGTGGAGAGATCAAAAGGCCTAAATTCTCTTCTGCATTTGTAAACAGCTGGGAAAGGCTGATCCTTAAATTGTGTCCATACCGCTTTTCTTCTGGATTCCTCACCCGGCAGTTTGGCAGATTTCATGAATTTCGCTTTGGAACAAAATCAGATTCACTGAAATTAATAGCAATTTTATTAAGTGTTAAACATGCAGCTGTATTAAATAAGTAAAGTTAAATTAAATGTAAATAAGAGCCAAAATTCAGTAAAATCAGATTAATACAATGAACTATAATAACATTCGTTGAAACAGAATGATGCAATATCAACTGCATTTGCAGTTTGTGCTGATCTGGAAAGAAAAAAAAATAATGTACCTGGGAAGACTGTCACCAGAGTATTACTGAGAGTTTTTTCTGTTGTGTAATTTTTTAAGAACCAGAACTATTTACTTGTCAATTGGAAATTAAACCAGTGAGACTCAATTAATGCATGACACTGTTCCCTTTGAGTACAAACATGACTCAGAAGCAGTTCATAAAGAAGACAAGCTCTTGCTTAGTTTAGCTACATGACCTGCTTATCTCTCAAAGGGACCCATCAAACTGAAATTAGGCAGTTAAAAAAAAATCACTCTAAATAAATTCAGGAACTAACAGACCCTAGGATCCCTCTGCTAATTTATATAGCTTTGCAATCACATTTGCCCAATTTTTTATCAAGTTTCTCTCTTAGGTGCGAACATGAAGGTGAGGGGAGTTTGTCTAATCACAACTTTGCAGTCTGCACATCAAGTGACAAGTCACACATAGCATGATGTCAGCCCATTATCAAGAAAAATGGATCACAATTTTTCCTGTGCTACCACTGACCACAGATTTTTACATTTTCAGTGCTTGGTCAGCCATGGTGAGGATTGCTATGGTGTCACTGGTAAATTAAAGCATGAAGATTTTTGCAGGGCCAAGATGCCAACAAGAACTGAGCACAGAAAATATCTGGCTTTCAGATCATATCATGTCAACTCGAGGTGCCAGGGAAGGGAAGGGGCATCATTCCATGTGGAGTGTGGTCATTCTGGCCATGATTCCTCTCCCAGCTGAGAGACTCCTTGGGGTGCAATGTTTGCTCTATTTTGCTGCAGATTATTTACAGGAGGTTTGAGTAACCATGATGATACTTGGAAAAAACAATCCAGCCCCCTTTTTAAAAAACATTTCAGGCTCAGCAGTTTTGCATTTGGGAAGAAGACAGGTTGGGAGTTGGTTGCATGTTTTCAAACAGGAGTTGTATAGAGGTGAGGGTGAGGTTCCCAGCCGTAGAGACAAGCTGGATCTCTTGGGGCTATGATTCAGTTGTCTAAACAGAGGCATACTGTCCCATGTGAAACCCCGTAGAGTATCCAGGTCATCCATATATAGCTGGTAGAGATGACACAAAACCCCATATGGATGGCTTGGATATCCTGAGGCGTCCCAAGGCCCCTAGACCCCACCCTGTTCAGAGTCCTGCCTCCTCTGTTGCCCAGAGATGAGGTGGCACCCAGATCTACAACATCCTGGACAAATAATTGCATGAATGTAGGGATGGCACTTTTTACTAAAGAGGTGAAATTTTAGGATGCTTAAGAGCGCAAAATGCCTGAAGGACTTAATTATGCCTCTATGAATCCCTCAGCAACACTAGGCTACCTGAAAAGCCTCTCACTGCATCAGATTAGCGCATCCCGAAGTCACAGGGATTCACAGCTGGAAAAGACACCATTCCAACCCTTGCCACCTCCTGCACTAAGAGAGGGCTGAGCATTTCTGAACCATCAGTGCTGGATGTTTCCATAATCTTTGGTTTGAAAAGTTGAACAAAGCATCCCTGGGTTATTTCTTCCAGTGTAACACGACTGCCGTCATTAGGAAGTTTTCTCTATTGCCTAGCCTAAATCTTCTTTACTTCAGTTTAAGCTGATTTTTTCTTGTCCTTCTTCTGATGGACATGATGAGTAGTTGATCATAATCCTCTTTATAACAACCTTGTATGTACTAGAAGACTGGGAGGCAGATTTTTCTGAGTACTTGGTTTTGGCCTTAAAATAGTTCTTCCAAATTATTTTGCTTTTATACCACTTGGCCACAAAATAGGCAGTTTTCATAAAAGAAAGAGACAGGAATGATCATTTGATAACCATCTCTATCCCTCTGCAAACGCAGGTTTTAGTCCTCTGAGAGGTGACATGGCAGACTTTAAACTGATACTCCTATTTATCAGTGTCATGTGTAATCTGTAAATCCTTCTAGTGAGATAACTGTTTGCAATTTTGTTCCAACAAAAATGTTTGGAGAACTTAACTGACTGGTGCCTCTGATCCCTTATTGAACTTGCAGTGGCCTAAGTGACTAGATGCTGAGCCAAGGAAAGCTATATTAGGTAATCTGGATAGTAACACAATAGACTCCCCACTTCTTACAAAGCTGGAGATTGAGAAAAGTAGTGCAGATAATCAACAAAATCAAAATACACTGATTTTAGAAACCACTCAAGCTAGAATTTTCTCAGCCATGTAGGACTGATGCTGCCACTTTGGCTGTGCGCGTTTGGCTCCTGGTGCAAACCTTGGGCTGCGTGTATCCACATCTTCTCCTCCCTTCAGAAAGAAACCTCTTGCACAAAACTCATGAAAAATGAAACCTGTTTGTCAAGGAACAGGAACCTTGTCTGAAATCCAGAATCAGTTGGCGCTGCTGCCGTTCATCCATGAGAAGCGCTGACAGCCTTTGAAAAGCAACGCAAAACCTGTGGGTGCCTCACTCTACCATTCCAGTTTAGATTATGGAGCTGGGGAGATCAAGTCTGTCACTGCTTATTATCCTGAAGGGGATCAGTTTGAGGAAGAAGCAAGGAGCAAACAAGACTGTGTGTTTCCTGCTGCTGAGCAGGCTGGAAGAAACTCAAACCCAAAATTGAGAATAATACATATTTGCAGGAATGCTATCACTTTTGCCGTTTGTAGAAATACTTGTGCTCAAGTTTCACTCAGAAAACACCAGTTTTGCATGTTATATGGCTCCTCAGTGGTGTGACATGGCAGCAAGGAGCAGCAAAAGTGATGGGTGACCGTGGTGGGCACTGCCTTGTCACCCCCAAATCAGTATGAATTGAAGCAACGCCTATCCATTTTGTGACCTGAGGAGTAAAGCGTGGTTTTGTAGGCTTGGTTGTCTTTCGCGAAACACCCATACTATAGGATGGGCAGTGCAGTGCTGTATCCCCCTATCTCTGTAACCTCCCCCCAGGAAGCTCGGCTGCCTGTGCATCAAGGACCCAAGGCCCTGCTCTGATACGGCACAGCTGCATAACCTTGAGTCAGGCTGCTGGGAAAGAGCCATGAGAAAGTCAGCACACAGACAAGAGAGGTAAAGTTACAGTCAGAGGCAGGGATGCTGAGATGGGCTTGTTGTGGAGTGCAAGAATTCAAGAGGGAAAACAACACCTGCAGGGAAAGGTATCGAATCCTTTAAAAAAAAAAAAAAAAAGAAAACGGAAAAAAAAAAAAAAGAGTGAGGTTGTTTGGGGGCTGGTCAGAAATTAGGGTTGCATCATTGGTGTTACATCCCGCTGCATGGGGATACCCAGCTTTTGAAATGCCCGTCATCCCTTGTAGCAAAGATTCTGTTTTATGGATGGAGAGATGCTGCTGCAACAGCACCAGCGGTATGCCCGTGTCCCCTCTGAGCAGCATGGTGTGGAAAAGCAGGTATTAATTTTGACACCTTGAGGTGAAGCAAGGATGCAGGTGGGTCACGCTTGCTGAACCAGCGCACAAACTCCAGGAACATGGTACCTGCCTAGATGCACATACATGTGCACGCACACAAAGCCACTCACAGAGTCGCTACCAGATTTTCTGGCCCTCAGAAGGCTAATTCCAGCTGGACTCAGTTGTGCCTTGATTTTTCCCAAGTCCTGAAATTAGCCAAAGATGAGTTTGGACATCCAAACTTGCACAGCAGCTGCCAAGCAGAGCAGAGACCATGTTGGAGGATGAACTGGTGTCCATAGGAAGCTGAGGAGGAGGACATAGGGACTACTGACAAGGTTCCAGGCTTGGGTGGCTGTGTCTCTAGTCGTCCTGACAAGGTTGACCTTGGCAGCTCTTTTGCCACTGCAGTGCAGCTGCACAGTGGTCCCACAAGGTCTCCCAACCTTGAGCACATGCCTGAACCACACAAGAACTGCAAGTGTCTAATGAGGGTTTGTCAGCCACTCTGTAGTGATGACCATCTCCCATTGATATCTATTTAGGATATGGGCCTGCACAAGTCCTGGAGAAGAAACCCCTCATGGCAGGTTCTACGTAAGCGTACTGGACAGGGTGGTCGCTGTAGATGGGGAGGGCCTGAAGGATGCCCTTGTGTCCCTGAACGTTCCTTTCATTTCCCCAGTGGTTGTTATTCTAACACAGTCTGTTGCTCCCACAGCTCTTTCCTCACTGGTTTTCTTCAGCCAGCTCAGTCAGAGCAGTGCTGGGCACTGTGGAAACGCTTTGCAAAGCATCTTTGCCATCCTTTGCCTGGCATCCTCTGGCACATGACTCCTCCTGCCAGCTGGAGATGGACTGGTTTATTCAACTACTCTCTGCAGAGGCTGCTACCCTCAAGAGGTTCAGTTTTTTCCAGCCCATTTCCTTATCTTCTTTTTTCCCCCGCCTTGAGCAGAGATCCCCTGGTGCTTCCTGAGGAAGGTACTGCATGCAGCTCGAGGAGAAGGTAAATGAAACACTGACCAGAGCCTGTGGTCTTCTTCCTACCTGGTCTCGTTCCTTCAGCCCCTCTTCATCTTTGGAGATGCAGGATGATGGTGAGGGCCGCAAGGGCAGCCCCCACTGATCCTGGAGCCAGCACTGGGAAGAGGGATGTAGGAGAAGGAGCTGTGGGCAGTCTTTTTGGGGAGCTACTGCCCAGTGCAGACCCTCCTCCTAGTCCCCACCCAAGCTGTGGTGCAGCCCTGCCCAACCTTGGGCCCAGTCAACCTGAGCCCCACGTCTCCGACCCAGGGAGGTGCCCTAGCACTCTCCCATGGGGACCCCCCAACTGCCCCCATCACCTGGGGATGGAGGTGGGCAATGGGATCTTGCCCCCCTGGGCAACAGAGGATTTAACCAGCCCATGATACCAAGCAGAGAAGTTTGCCCATTATTTTTATTTTATCTTTATTTGCAGCAGTTAAACTATTTCATGAAGGAGTCACATTCCTATCTAAAATAGATCAAGCAATAAAAACGTGTGGAGACCAGGCAAGGGAAGGTGTGTAGCATACAGAGAATTTGTATTCCTCTCCCTTCTTAATGAACCTGTGGATGATAAACTGGATAGTACACATATTTAGAGAGCTTTGCAAAAGGTTAGCAGTTACCTCCTCTATAATATATATTTATGTAGGGAAAAACATCATTTGAAGCTGTAGAAACATCAGAAACCCTTTGGAAAGGTAAAACATGATCATAACAGAATCACAGAATCACAGAATCGTAGTGGTTGGAAGGGACCTCAGAGATCATCGAGTCCAACCAACAGTAAAAAAAACAAAAACAAAAACAAACAAAAAAAAAA
>KZ505765.1:597494-610211 GCA_002844005.1 Limosa lapponica baueri | reverse complement strand
TTTTACGCGTGCCTACGCATCTGGGAAAAATAACATATATACATAGTTACTTAGCACACAAATATCACAAGTATCTCTGCAAATGTTTGTACCAGATGCCTGCAGGCTATAAACATGAGACTTTCTTATTTTCTGCGTACACAAAGTCCAGAGTCAAAGTCAATTTTCATCTTTAATAAGCTCATGATTCTCTGTTATTTAATACTCTGTAAAAAGGTATTACAGATTGATAGATTATTGCAGTGTCTTCTAAAGAACATGGACAGCCATGAGGCTGAAACTACAATATCATATACATTATGTAGTCATTGATACTATTTACTACGGCATGAAGAAAAATACTTTTAAATAAACAATATTTAACCGAAAACATAGAAATGGAGCTTTCTTTCTTTAAGTATGGTTACATATCTACATTCCAAGAATAACATTTTAAAAAATGCTAGATCTTGAAAGGTCATAGATAGAGTCATGATGAAGATGAACCAGTTTTGCCCAGAAATGCTATGAGCAGCACACTGCACAGTTTTTCAGCAAATCCTAGTTTTGCCAAGCTTCGAGAGGCAAAAGCCTGAAATGTAAGCGCTTCCAAGCTGTCTAGCTAGTCCACTCGTCCGCTCCGGAAGGCCCAGTGACCCACACTGCTTTAAGACAGTGCGTCACTACAACTGTTCTTTGCTGCCATCAATGCCATCAGGAAGAGACGATTCAGGTCCTTACGATGCCAGGCCTAACAAAAAGCCTCCAACAAATCCACTGGACACCACGATGTTCTGTTTGATAAATTCTGTTGACTAAGAAGAAAAACAGTAACTGAGTCAGTTGTGTCTGTAATATTTAACACTTACCCTAATTGCCTGGAAACAAGAATACTAAAATTATGGAGGGGGGGAAGCAACGTTTTTAAAAACATATAAAGTAAGGTGGCAACTGCTGGCACCAATGGAGTGAAAACTGACTCTCAGCTGCCTTAAACAATATATTTAAAACACCGTTAGTATTTTGAAAGTCAAAATACAAAGGAATTGTCAAAGTAATTTCATGCCAATACCACTCTTGTTTTGATTAAAACAAGACAGATGTTTTACAAACTCCCTTGGCAAAAAAGCACAAGCGCTACCGTCACTTCAATTTTAATTACATGAAAAAAAGTTTTGAAAAATATTAGGTGTTGAAAGATTAGATCATCGGAAAAAAAATGAAACAAACAAAGCCCACACTTCACTCCATTACGAGCTAGTTTCCTAACAACTTATTGCTACAAAAGCCACTTAATGTATGATGACATTTGTATACAATATTTCATTAAGTAATAGCACACAGTATAGCATGTTATATCAAACATATGCCATTTCATAAATCCTCCACTTGAAACAACTGTGCTACTAGTGCACAATTAGAAGAAAGTAACATAATATTTTTTTTAAAAAAAGGAAACAACTAAAAACCCCTGTCCCACCCATTTCTGCAGGGTGATGGTGAAAGGCAGGTTAAGCTAATTGGGGTATAGAAGCAGCTACAAAACCATCTCTCTTGAACTTCAACTTCACATTCACATTAAAATTTAAGGTAACTTTTAACAATCCATGTGTCACTCCATACACGTTAAATCTGAAGTCAAAATTTTTAATTACAAAGCACTAGTTTGGCTGCTGTTACATCGTTTGCAACATATTCCAAGTCAGGATTCACAGTTACTAAGAAAGAAACTTAAGATTGTTTGTATGAAATTTGAAAATATGTAAAAACAGGCTAAACGTACTTTTTTTTAAGATACATCAATTAAATAAAAGTCTTCAAATGACAGAATGAAACAGCCTCAGTGACACTGATCAGTACCACAGGCTACCTCTTTTCAACGTAGTATCTAACTGACAGATTCCGAAGACAGATATTCTTCAAACTGTAGAAAAATGAGATAAAAACCACAACTCTAGTTAGGAAGTGGTTATAGCTTTTCTCCAGAAAGAAAGGTCAGTCTTTTCCAACCAAGTAATTGTGTTATCAGCAATCTAAGACAATTTGGGTTTTGTCTTCATAGCTACCGTGTTTTAACCACAACACCCTCAACTCTGTACTGTGTCACGACCTTACTGCTTTCTCGCTAGCCAAGAATCCGCACAGACTAAATGGCAAAGTCAACGGCAGACCCTGAACCGTATCAGCTGTAGCAATGAGTTAACGTTGAAGTTTGTGTCATCTTTAAGAGTGAACAAAACAGAAAGCTAAATGAATAAAAGAGAGTACAATCTGGTAACTTTTAATAAAACATACAGCTAGACCATTTCTGATTCCTTCCAGTTTTGCACCTGCATTTTCAACTAATCATCACCTCCAGCGGAAGGTACGAAAAACCGGCTGGTAGAAAACAATTCACCACCTCAGACTTACCTCTTCAATTAGAGTATTGATTTCAGGTGCTGCCTTATTTGCACGCTTTTTTAACTGTTTTTTTGCTTTGTTTACATCTTTTTCAACTCTCTTCCAGTCAACTTGCACATATCCGCTATGACTAGCAATCTAGGAAAATAAAGAGAATTTAGTACAGTTGTAGTTAACATTTCATGAATCAAAATAAAATGTCTTAGTGCCTACAAAGTTTTATTGTTTTGGCTTTTTTTTATTACAGATACAGAAAAAGACATTGTTCCAATTACAGCAGATACTCCGCTCCAAACACAAACATTTTCCACTATAACAGTAGTTGAAATTAGAACAAGCAATGGTAAAGTTCAGTAGACTCATGTTGATTTTACCAGTTCTCTATTCTTTAGTTATAAAAGCTTTAAATAACAATGTTTTCCTTTCAACATTTACTACAACTTAATTGTAAGAAAAGGACAAGTTGATAGGACAACAATGAAAAAACTGTTTCATTTCAGCTTCTTTTAGAATTGTGGAATTCTGATTTGTGACAGAGTATCTGGGGCTAATCAGAATCATCCTTAAAAATACTGAAAACTATTATTTTATCCTACATCATTAAACTGTCCAACAAAAAAGTATCCAATACAAGAGAATTCTTGTACTTTCTATAAAAAAAAAAAAAAGCCAGTAAGTAGAAAAATAACATGGCCTGTGTATGGCACAAGTTCTGTAACATCAGCAAAATGGGTGAGCTTTGGGGGATTGTTCATAGCAATTTATGCTATGAACATAATGAACATATATGCAAACTCCCAAAATGCTTAAATAAGACCCATGAGATTTTTAGCATGTTTAACCATCATCCTAACCCCCTGCCTTATTTCTCTTACTAAGATTTGATACTGGAAAAAAGTAAGATGTTCTGTTACTTGACCAACACTGACAGTCCCACCGATTTCCTTAAGACAATTCACAAAAGAATTACATATTTAAATGTTTATAGGATGATAGCTTAAAAAAAAAAATAGAAATCAGGCAATTACTGCATGCTCTAGAGAACAGTTAAACAACTCATTAGTCGGGAAAAAAAAAAAAAGAGAGGGAAAAAAATCAAAACGAAGGATTACTGCTTATTTTAACTGCTAAGACAAACACACAGGCCACTAACTTTACGGGTAAATTACTGTTATACAAAAAACTCTTTATGAAGACTGAGATTTCTCAAGTCCTTCTTAAGGACATGTTTGACAAATTCAGGTAACTTATGTAACAGCATTCTATGCAAACAGTATACTCAGTAAATAAAAGCCATAGATAATGAACTTTTGTGGAACAGATATTTAAATATACAATTTATTACCTTTGGCATAAAAAGAAATGTTTCGCATCGCTTACAGGCACTAAATTTTGACTTTCGCATAGTTCTTTCTACCAAATAACTAAAATTATACCATCTAGCTTGTTTTACAACAGCCACAATAATTAAGCAACATATTTCACCACAAATTAGAATTTCATGATCCTGAAGAAAAACTAAAATGAAACAAGCCTCATACAGATTTTGCCTGAATTCAGAATGATGCTCCTAAAAGACCACCTATGTAAGAAAATAAATTACAGCTTCCATTTTTGCTCAAGATTTAAAAAAACAATTCCCTGGACAAATGCAAAATGAACTTATTAAATATTATACTCTCCTTCATACCTCAGAACATAAGAGCTTCGTTGACCTTTCTTGTCTATTGTAAAACCATTTATCCACACAGGCACTAGGGTCAGGCAGGGATAGCTAATTAAGAGCTGTCTGTACAGTATGAAAACATGAAACCAGTTTTAGAGCTGTACTGGTTGCACATCCAGTCACTGGATGACATACCAGGAAAGAAAAAAACAACATTGCACCCTGGGGAAATTTTTATTTTATGAATTTACCATTACCACAAGAATTTCAAAAAGGCCCAAGAACTGAATTGGTGCCTTCTAATTCACAAAACTGAAAACTAAATATGGACTGATTTACCCAGTCCAACACAATGTAAGAAATTCTGATGTATTTGCTTGTCTGTAAAACAACAACAAAAAAATATATATATAAGCACATTTAATCAAGACTAGTTTAATTAGCTCAGTTATCGATACAGCACAAAGATGAGACAGAATTTTTTTACTAAGTTCTGTTTAGCTCTCCAGTAGGTAAAACTTACATTTGTACCAAAACTCCAGTTTACACAATAAAAATTATACTACTTTTCTCCCTGAAGTTAGTAGCAGAGATCTTAAGTCCTGCTTTTGAGTGTTTGTACACATCTATGAAATAAGCAACAGAGTGTAATGTTTTGAATATAAAATTTATAACTGAGAAGAAAAAAAACCCTATACTTAACTGCAGTGATAGTCAGAGCCTGTGTCAGATCTACTTTGGCTGTAATCCTACTGATTACATAACTTTGTAAGCACAGAAAAAATCCCACTGAACTCAAACATTGGTGAGACAGACTTCGATTTTTAAACCTTAATACATCATAAAAAAACCTATTCACTTATAACAGTAAATGTACATAAACACAAATTCTTCAAGTTTATTATTGCGTTTAAACCCAGCCCCTACAATAACAGAGAAACTAAAATAATAGTATTCCACTATCAATTCCATACTTATATATATTAAAGCCACATAGCTCTATCTGTAGATACATATATATTCTTAAAAGAGCCGGGGGGGGAGGGAGGAGTGTATATCTATCTATATATATATAGAAAAAAAAATATATATGATAATGGAATAATATATATTATATACATATCTCTCTCTCGTATATCACATTAGTAAAATTTCTTTTTGTTCAAGATCTTCCAGAACTGTTGAAAAAATAATGGATTTTTTCCAAAAAGGCAACTGAAAAAAATACATCAATTCAGGAATACTAAAAATACGTGCCTCTTTCTCTACACTAATCAAAGAAAAAAGAGATCTAAAGGGAAGACCTCATTTTGTGGGTGATACTGGAAAGGCATGCAAGTACTTTGTTACTGTGAAACATTATTAAGAGTAACGAGCAAAAAACATTTAAGAGCAAAAAATTTATATGGAAAGATGGAATGAAAGAGTTTTAATTTCCTTAGAGACAAAAGCTCTCACACTAAAAAAGCCCAACCAAGCCCAGAAAGTACAGGTAAGCTCCCTGTGCTCAGCTGCTTGTGCAGCATAGAGAAGCCATATATACTTGTAGGTAGCAAACCCCATCACACTCAACCAAGTTTCCAGAACAGATCTGACAAGTCTCTAACTTCAATATACAGGTAAGGATGGACTGAGAAATAATACAACATTTAAGAGTTAAAACTGCAGAGGAGGTATCTTCAGCCACCATCTGCTGGCTCAGCTCCACTGTAACCAGTGAAACTACTCCAATTTACAAAGGCAGAGAATGATGCCCCTCCATTTCCTGTCAAAACCCACCAGAAAAATGGTATTTCTTTAAAAGCATAACTTCCAACTACCATTTGCTTTGGCTGTTCCACTGAACGTTCCCTCAAAGTCTGCAAACATCAACTGTGAAGTGGGATATTCAACACAGAAATGATTACAATTCTTTCTTATTAAGTCCTCACTCCCAGAAGCATGTTGTTCTCTCCCTGCTTCACTGAGATGCCACAACATCATCACAGCATGGTATCACTGAACCCCCATACAATACAGAGCCAAGGATATCTTTAGAGTTTAGTTTGCTTCTTATGTTCCTTTCAGAGGTTTAATTTTCTTAAGTTAGGAAATAGTTTAATGAAGAACTGAATTGAATTCATCAATGGCATATTAATGGCACAAAGCAAAACACATTAGTGAAAGCACAAATAACAAAGATACAGTTTTATGATTAAATAATAGTCAACACACAATGGAAAAACCTGCAATTTGTACGTTGACTACAGAGCAAAAAGCAATGAAACCATTACTAAGGATACAGGAGCTTAAAAACACAGAGAGAGCAGGCATGCATTAAGAACATTTGTTTTTAACTAATTCATTATAGCAGAACCACATAAATTCATACCTCCCCGCTCTTCAGGATTTCACTAAACTGTGCTGTATAAACTAGAAGTTATACAAGGAAAATCCCTTACTTGCTATGAGAAATTAATTATATATTCCTAAATATAGTGCACGGGTACTGGTCTTATACCAGCGTATGTGAAGAACTGCATCTATTTCAATAAAAGAAGGACAGTTAATTGATCGAATCAAGCTGTTGAAATATCCGGCACAAAGATGTGATACTAGATCTTAATTCTAGAAACTATGCATTCCTTAATGTCATTTTTATTCTTTTCGTCAGACTACTTCTTGCTTAATCTGTATTAAGACTGAAAAACTTCTAGATCACTTACAAAAATCTGAAAAATCTTTTTTGTTTTTTGTACCAGCTGACACTCCAAAAACATATTGCTTTCAGTTTCATACTAGATTTCTTGAGATGAAGTCACCACATGCTGAAGAAAAAATGCATTTTTTTAATTTCAGGACTGAAATGTTTCACTAGATGGCCTTCAGTCAATAATCTTGCCTTCTGTAGTAGTTCTTTTTTAGCAGGTAATTACAACGTCAATATTGCAATCAGCAGTTGAAATGACAGCTGCAACTTCAGAGAAATTTACAGATAAAAAGGAAGTTTCTAGTCATGTGCTGAAATGCTCCTCTGCCCACTCAGGGGAAGCGCTGAACATGTATTCATAGGGAAATTAAAATCACGATGTGTGATCTTTAAATGAAAAAATTAAAGACTACAGAAATGTAATTACACTATAGAATTTATGACTCAGCTTTAAAATGCAAAACGTTTTGAATTAAAATGAAAGACCAAGGCATTTACTTCATTCCCTTCCAAGAGAATCTGATCTTACTTAATTAAAGATATAGACAACTCAATCAAAATATGCAACTCATTTTTCCTCTTGGATAATATTCCTTTTCAGATACACTGTAAATGAGATCAACTAAGAAATCAGACACTCAAACACACAGCAAATCTATTTGATGTACAGGAAAGCTCCCAAAGCTTCACAGCTCAACAAGCAAAAATGCTGCAAAAGTACTGTGTTTTAAGCAATTTCCATTTTCCTTTGCCTATAGGTCTTAATTTTGACTTTTTGGCTTTCTGTACTCTGAAGTACCAATGAAAGCACCTGTAGGCAACATTCTGCCTGCTACCCCTGGATGCCAGGCCTCTGTTCTGTAGGCTCTTCAGTCCTCCTTAGATAAGAATTTTCATTAAAAGAATTAAGACCAAAGGCATATAACATAGGAAGAGAGATTCAGATCTTTAAGTCAACTACATGAAAAGGATGAGTACTTCAAAATCCACTGTGTATATATATAAAGATTTAATTCTTCCTTCATCATCCAGAAACACGCGTTATGGGCTAAAGAAGTCCAGAGTACTCCAGCAAATTGATTAATTTGTTGGCATAGCACATTTTGCCAAAAATTTACATCTGGATGATTCTAAACCATTTCAGATTCCACACCCTTGCAAAATTCAACCCTATGTTTAGGTACAAGCCCAATAACCACTGATTTCCAGGAGATTTAAAAAGGTCATCAATGCACAATGGTGAAGTGGAATGAATGGTAATATTATAAAGCTTCATATCAAAATTATTTCTCTTTGACTTTTTACATTGTTGTTGATGCTTGCTTTTGAGTCATCAAAAATATAATACATTTTATATTTGTCGAAAACAAACCAAATAGTTCCAAGAGCATTCATCCTCACATAGAGTGCTGCAGTTCAGTTATATGTTTAACATGGGGCTTAAAGAAAAAAAACCAACAAAAATAAATCCCAAAACAGTAGAGAACATGATCGTGAAGGAAGTAAGAGTCCTTCACACAACTGTGACATCTGGATGCATTACAGAGCAGCAGAGGTACCTCCCAAGCCTTCCTGATGGATAGTTGACTGCAACAGCCATTATAATCAAAGGAATAACTAAAGTGGGATATGCCTTTCAGGAATTGTCCAGGGTGATGCTGGAAAGACTTAAAAAAAATAAAAAATATATATACATATATATCTCTTCATATATAAGGAAAAGTGATAATAAGCTTATAGTATTAAGACATGAAAAACACCAATAAAAAAATTAAGAATTACTTGGCATCTTACAGAAGGATACGTGAAATTCTCCTTCACTTAAAGTTTCATCATCTAATTTAAAGGCTTATGGGAAATATGTCCTCCCCTAACCACAATATCTGATGAAAAATGCAAATCGGTATGCCAGATAACATCATTAAAAAATTCTGGACTTGAAATCCAGTTGAACAGAGGAATGCAATGAAGCTATCAGAAATCTGCAAAACTTCAGAGATTCAACTAGTAAATACAACACGGAGAGAAAAGTGGCTTCACAATGGGACCAGAGCAAGCCTTTCAAGCAACTGCCAAAGAAGCCTACTTCTTCTAAAGCACTGATAAAGTTCTCAAACCTATTTAAAAAAAAAAAAAAAACATAGCTTAAATTCCTTGATTTCCCTAACCATAGCTTTACAGGCAGTTCCTCTAATCTGGCAATACTGAATCACACACAGCATCCCAGTTTCTGCACAGAGGTTTCTTTTGGCTTACTACAAACTATTTTACAGGATAGAGTCGGTTCTGATTTACCACTGATTTTTAGAAATGTCTCTTTTGTACACAATATTCCAGCTGAAATGTAAGTTTTTGACTGATAAGACTAAAAAGATGCAGTAGATAAGAAGTCGTCCTAATTAAATTTCACCCAACAGCTGTGTTTTTCCTATTGTTTAGTAAATAACATTTGCCAACTTATAAAGCATGAAATGCTACATACTTGAAGCAGAAGAAAGCCACCACCTACTGCAGTTGCTGCAAGCTTTCCGACTTTCTGGAACAAAAATCCCGCACACCTTAGGAGAACAAAACAAAAAAAAACCCAGTCCAATGAAGTTGTCTGCTGAACATGCCACACTCCAAAATTCCTGACTACAACTATTACTATTTTTTCATTTAACAGAGCAAATGCATCATTCACATTTTTAAATTTTAAAATAATGATATTTAATAAAAACAATATTTAATTAATAATGTCTAACACAAGACAACATGAGTAACGGTTACTAGTTCATGGCTGTCTGATGGCCCTCTTAAAGTTAAGCTTGAGATCTCCAGACCTTATCTATACAGGAAAGCTGTATGCTACTATTAAATGTAGCATGTTAATTAAGCACAATGTAATAATATAAAAGTGCCATTATAACTGTTTCCAAATGGAAGGTAAATATATTATAGCATCATTTATATTAACTACACAACAACCCATAACTTAAATATCTCAGGTAAAATGAAGTTACATCCCTACCACAAGAGTTAAAATCAGCAGGGCCGCTCTGCTGGGACACGGCCTTAGCCTATTTTTAATGGATCAAGGCAACCAGAAAATTAATTATCTCATTCACAGTCTACAAACACTCCCACGTCAAACAGGGAACAGCACAGATATCGATATCATAGAATAGTTTAGGCAGGAAGGGACCTCTGGAGGTCATCTAGTCCAGCCGCCTTCCCAAAACTGGGCCAGCTGCAAAGTCTGACCCAACCTTGAGCTAAATCAGGCTGCTCAGGGTCCTAACTCAGGCAAGAGTTGAATGTTTTCAAAGCTGATGGTTCCATAACTTTTCTGGGCAACTCTGCTGGTGTCTGACCCGCCCCCTGCCAGCCCACACAGAGGGGAATTTTTCTTCTCCCTGCATATGAATAGTGAATTCATATTCATATACATGAATACACACACAGAGGTATATACATCTACAGATACTGAAATATACAGTTTTCAGATCCTTCAATAAGCCAGTTTATATGGATGCCAGGTGAACTATTCTCTAGAAGCTTCAGAGTTTACATATAGACATCGAACTTCTATAAATAAATTTAAGGCTACAGAGGTAAATAAAAAAAAAAAAAAATCAGACTGAAAGTTAAGCCTACACTTCTCAAAGCTATACTGAGCCTGGATATGATAATTTCATTTTTAGTCTATTTCATCTTCCAAATCCTGTATAATTCTGTTTTAAAAGTTACTGTGCTACCATAACTTAACTTTTGTTAACTTAAGTGCTACTGAACTTAAATTTTTTAGAATATTGGAAAAGAAAAATACCATTCAAATACATTTGACAAATAACAAATACCTCGAAATAGCTGCTAAGACTGTGGCCACACTTTCCAGTTTAAGTTCTCATCTTTGCTGTCTAGCTTTCAACATGAATTATTTTAGCATGTGGTATCTCTCTTCAGTTAACATGAAAGCAGACTGTTAATTTGTTCAAAATGGCTCCAGCTGAATTTAAAGGGAAAAAAGTCCCTATAAAATGAGGCTCTTAATTAGAAGCATCTTCTGCCACACGTTTTTTTCTTCTTTTACCTTTAAAATATGTCTTAGTCATAATATTATAACTGGGTTTCTAAATCTATATTAGTAAGGAAATATGCTTTTCCATACAAACAAAAGTTATATGCAGTAACTTTCCATTTATTCCTTGTACTTTTAGAGTTCTGACATCTTCCCAAATCCTTGTCACAGTAACTGGTAAGAGTTTGCTTAGCTAACTGGTGTTTTACCAATACTACAAAACACTTCAGAATGATGAGTCAGAGTAATAAGTTAAGTAATTATTCACACATGAATAATCTTGATCAATGATAAAGGAAATCCTGTTAGAGAAGATAAATGTATCTGCTTTAAATAGCCTTGGAAAGAGGTCTTCTAACACAGTAAAAGGTCTAGCACAGTTATGAAAAGTGATGCTCCCTCACCAGCCAGTCACGCCGCCCATCACAATCTGGGTAGCTACAGAATATTTTTCTACAATTGGTCCTGAATTCCGGCCAAACATACGATTCCACCAATGGTGACGCCGTGCATACTCTGTTAAATCCAACACTTCATAGGAATCATCATCACTGTCATGTTCTTGAAAAGAAAAGAAAAAAGAGAAAAGTTACATTCTCAGTTACGCAGTGAATTAACAATCTATGTAAAAAGCCCAAAGACTAACAGAACCATTTTTGGTATTAAGTGGCTAATCCAATGGTTTAAATTGCAGCATACAGGCTGCCGATGGTCAAGCAGCTCAGGATTTTGAGATTTTATGCCATAATATTCAAGGTAAGGAAGAGGGGACTATACGGAAGTATAACCTATAAAATCTATGACTTGCACAGAAAAGGTGAACAGGAATCTCCTACCTGTTCAAGAACCAAGTGGTATCATATCAGATGAAACTAGCAGGTACGTGGTTCAACACAAAAAAAAGGAAGCCTTCCTCTCCTCTCTGTCACCCCCCCACCCACCAGAAGCCCCAGTTAACCTGTGGAACAGGTTGCTGCAGGATGCTGTAGATACCAAAAGCTGACGTGGACTCCAAATAACAACAGAACAAATTAAAGGGGGAAAAAAAACCAAAACACCAAGGGCTGTCAGACACAAAGACAACAACCAGGACCTAATGAGGTCCTGGGCTGAAAATCAAAAAAATTCTGAGAAAGTATCAGTACATGCTTACTCTGTTAAATCTTTCTTAGCTCATCCTGCAGCCGATGGCTTTCAGGCAGTATGCTGGGCTTTAATCTGACCTACTACAATTGCTTTTATGATCTTAAGCAATGTGAAACATGTCTGACTTAAAGCACACACATCTTTTCTGGATAGACCAAAACTTCTAAAGATTGAGAACTTCTGGTCTAATGTTTTCCTCAGAGGGCTAGATGTTAGGGTACGTTAACAAGCCAAGAACAGACACTTCTGTTCCTTTTCCACGACAGATGAAATAGATGAATCTGGGACTTTAATTAAATTCCATACTTGCAGTACAATTCTGTCAACATTTTAAAAATAGGCCTCCTACAACTTCAAATTAGAGATACTAAGCACCAAGTTACTCAAACATCAAAGGGTAGAGATGGTTAAATCTTTTTTTAAAAAAAAATATCTTAAAAGCATATTATAGTTCTATGGACATACACACATGAATTGACGTCCACTTCAGTTGAATATATTTAAGGTGAAAAATAAGTTCAGCAATGGTGCTGGGACATTCCAGAAAGGAAGAGAAGTTAAGTTACTACCTAGAATTACAAAGAAAGACTGTAGATATAAACATTCTCTTAAGGATGCCAGCCATTTTTTTTGTCTTACTAGAAGTATGGGTAAAAGGTTGCAGAACGCATGAAATGCATATGTAAGTATGAATTCTTTCCCTTTATTATCACCTAAGTGTTCTTGAGTACTAAAACATAAATAACAAGCCCCATAATGCTAAAATCTTGTAAT
>KZ505765.1:572619-588472 GCA_002844005.1 Limosa lapponica baueri | reverse complement strand
TCATTGGAAAAAGGCAAGCAAGAACAACAGACCTACATGCAGGCAGGATTGCTTCTTGGAGGAATCTGCTTATGTTAATTTTTAAAATTTTGTTTCATTCTGAGGGCTCCCTCTGGGTGTTCATCAGAGGGCAAACCCCGTTTTGAATGTGGAGCTTGTTTGCTCCCTTTTTCTTGTAGACCAAGGTCTGGCTGAAGTTTTCACAGGGAGCTGTGTGGAAGCTGCACTGCCTGCTGCTGGCAGCCAAGTTGTTTCTCAGTGCTCAGCCCCAGGAAGCCGTACGTGTGCCGCAAGGACATAGGTCACGCAGGAGGACTGATCCGGATGTCACCTGGCAGAGGAAGAGGTTATGGAGAAGCCACCGTCTTCTGGGCATGGTCTCTAGTCTATGCATGAAAAGATGCAGTAAGCAGAGACAGATGTGGTGAACCAAAGGAGAAGGCGAGTCTTTCCAGCCTCTGGAAAATCCTGACTAGTGCCTAAAAGGTGCTCAAAAGTGGTGAGAAAATTAAAGCGAAAAGATACAGGCCTTACGTATGTGTGTGTGCATGTAAGATCAGGAGTGACTTACAGTTCAAAACCTTTCTCTGTCTATTTACCTCAACTTCCACATTTCTAAAGACATGGATGCTTTCAGGAATGCCCCAAGACCCGGCTCCTGGAAAGCGTGGATGGTTATGATGCCAGGGTATTTTCTGTGTTAGCGTTAAGCTCCAGAAGCCCAGATAGATGTGCTTTGGGACTCTGCTTCTCTGAAGTGATACTAACTCATCGATATGCACCACAGAGCCACACCAAGCTGGCTGGAGCCACAGAAAGGTGACAGGGGTCCGTGCATCTCAAAATAGTTAACACCCACGTGGTCACCACTCAGCAGCATCGACCAGAGGGAAATACAGCAGGGATGCACATCACCCACCAGCTCTTGTTCAGCTGGGACCTCACCCTGGAGTTACCAGGAAGGTGGTGAAACCAGGGAGGATGTTCTGATACTGATCTCCTGTTAGATGTACTTTCTCTCTTTCTTGCTTACTCATCATGTATCAGCGAAGTTAAAAAGTGAGTGGATCATAAAGCTGGGCATCAGCAGCTCAATATTTTTGAAATACAACTTCACAGCATATTATCTATAAACTTTGCTTTACAGTGTTTGGTAGTATTTATGGTTTTGTTTATTTGTATTTTGCATATTTTATGTGTATTCTGTATCTCATAGGCAGTTCCTGAATTCAATTTAGATTATTTTTTTTCTTCTGATTGATCAGGACCAGTAAGTAATCTTTAGAAAATTTGTTTGTTCTGTTTGTTCCTGTCTTCTTCCTAAATGTGTTTGATGAGTGGGTGATTTGTTTGTGCTGTTGTTACGAAAACCATATGTTGATGTGGTCTTATGGAGGAGTGTTTTTATTATTTTAAGAGTTCAACTAAGGATGTTTCCAAAGGAGTCATAATTGCTCTTCTAAGTACAAAGACTGAACAATGACTGGCTTACAAATAATGCCAAAAATCTGTTCAGCTCAGTCTAATTATTTCAAAGACTAAAATCTGTTTTTCAGAAATGTCTTCTTTCCACGGTCTGAATTTTTTAACATACTAAGAAAGTTATGTTTACTTGAGTTCTCTATGAATTTGTAGTTAAAGCGCCTGGAATGAGGAAAAGTATCCACTTTTCCGCGTATGTGTCAATGTGCGCAAAAACCTTAAGGCTGCTCCTGTCTTCATGTGAAATGCATTGCACCACAGCATAACGGAGGATGGATCCTGCAGGGACCTTTGGACATAGGTAGGTTTCCTGGGTGAGCAGGCTGAGGAAAGCGTCGCTGCTCAGATGGCTGAATCGCCTGTCCGGGAACCAGATCAGCGCTGAGTTTTGAGTAGGGTACTTGTGACATCCATGAATAAAGTGAGGCTGTTTGGCATCTCAGGTGAGCAAGAGACAACTGCTGGAGACTAGGTTTTGACACAGATGATATCAGTTTACTCCACAGTTATGAGAGACCTGTTGACATCTGAGGGACTACATGCAATATAAGGAATGCACGATGAGTGTAATGGTGGTAGAATTGGTCCCTAAATTGGCCGGTCTGTAAGGGGCTGAATACTACGCTGGCAAAAGGAGAGTCGCCGAAATTGTCTCTGTGCCCAGTAAAAGCTGCTGAAGAGGGAAGTATATGGTAGAGATTCAACTATGTATTTTATATGTAAAATGTTAGATAGGGACTATTATTCGGTGCTGCAGCAGAAAAGAAAATGAAAAGAGGAAAATAGCTGTGCAGCTGGCCAAGACCTTGAAAAGGACAGGCTTTTCAGAATAATTTTCAGAAAAACAATTTCAACCCTCCCTGCTGCAAAGCCTCCTACACAGCCCTTGCAGAGAGCCTTTCAGAGGAGAACTTTAAACAAAGGAGCGCAATAGCATGGCAACATTTTGTGAGCAGCAATATGGGAAATAAATGCTACACATTTGTAGGTGCATGTCAGCCAAAAGAAGTTACTGATGAAGCTGCTTTCTTGTGGGTTGCAATAAGAAATGAACATGGGGGGGAAAGTAGAAAAAACTAATTCTGCAGTGAGAGACAACGTGTCAGACTAAGTGTCATACTAATGCACTTTGAAAACTTGCATATATATATTCAAATGTTATATAAATCATGCCTATGTTATATAAATGCCATTAGCTTATAAATATTACCTGAAATAAATGTACATGGATTTCTAATTTGTGAGTGTCTGTCTAATTTCTTTCTAATTTGTGAATGTATGCAAAAATATACCTAATGTAAAATATATATTATTAGGTTATTAGTGAAATGAACTATTTCTTTTTCTCCACAATCCAGCAAGATTGTAGTTGAAGTTGGCCCGGTGGTCAAAGCCACAGCTTGGGATTTGGGTTCAGGTGGTATTTTGTCTCAGACCTCCTACATCATGTTAGGTAGGGGTCACTATGCCTTAGCTGCAACATATCTCACAAGGAATTTAAGAGGATAAATAATTTAAAGAATGAAAAACTCAAATCCATAGTGGTCAGGGCTAACTAGATACAAAATAGTAATGATGGCTAATTTTTTCTGAAGGATTCCTTTGTGGGAATTCCTGCTCCATGTTTCCTGGCCTGCAGAAATATCTTTTGCTGATCATTGACTTTTGGGGTACCATATGATCGTAGCATGGGGTTTGAAAGGTGGTGTGAATAAAGAACTCTGTCATGGTTGTGGTGGTGTGAGCAGACGAGGAGCAAGGGCAGACCAACACTGCCTCTACAGCGCAGGCTGCAGCCAACCGACACTTCCATGGCCTGGACTCTTCCAACATATTTTCCCTGGTTCACAATTCAAACCTAACCCCCTTCTGCTTTGGAAATTATGCTGGAAATAATTCCCTTTTCTAAGGTTCAATGAATAATAGAGTCCCTGAAAGTCATCATGAACCTAAGGGAACAAATGCCATCCTTCCCTACCCTATGGAGGCTGTAGGTTACAAATATAGGGACAGGCAGAGATGGGGTTGGAAGGGAGGGCTAAGAAGCAGTTCTTCTTTTTTATTTTTTTTTCACCAGGCACATCTTATTGCCCTTCCATGCTTGGCTTGGTATGGTACACTTCCATTGCTCAAAAGACTGAAAGTGACTATAATGGTGTTGTTTATATTTGTTAAACAAACCAAAGAACAGAAATGTCTCCCTCAGTTGGCTGCGTCATAGCAAACAGACAAGCAACTTTAAGAAAGAAATAAAAAACCAAGGTTGGGCTTGTTGCAGGATATTTTCTTGTTGAATATTCTCAGTGTGTCCTTTTGGGTTGTAGAAGCCAGAACAGCCAACTGGAGACACTGCTGAGCCTTGTGAAGTCTAAAGCAGTGGATCACTCTTTTATGAAAATGAAGTTATGTTTGCTGTAGACTGTGTTTCCAGCACGACCAGTGGGAAAGCAGGTATTGTAACAACTTTGGCATAACCTATCCCTGTGTCTGATTCTTGGTCCTGTGTGCCCATTCCTGGTGGAGGCTGATAGGACGGAAAGGAAAGTGGCCTCCCCAAAGCTGAACTGCAACTAAGTCCTAGGGCAAATCTCTGGATTAGCTCCTAGGCAGAAACCCACCCACTAGTTTTCTTTGGGAAGAACAAGAATTCAAATATTGTTTTGGCCTGAAAACTGTTCTGGCTACCCTGAAGGCAAAGGGAAGGTGATTCTGCAAAGCCGCAAGAAGAAAGTATTTTAAATCAGTAATTGTTTCCCTGATTTAAAATGTTAATTTTTATCTAACATTTTCCTTACTCCAAAACCACATCATGTTTCAGTTACATTTCCTTTGAAACCAGAAAGTGATCATACTGAAATGCAATAAAAGGAACTAAAAATACATTTTTTTCCCCCATCTTTGTGCCTTTCCCTGCCTCCCCAAATGTTAAGAGGAGCAAAACTGGATGCTAGTGTTGCAAGAATTTGGGGGCAGGAGCAAATGGTGCAAGATGCCATCAAGGAATGAGCATATTTAGCACAGAAGGGGTATTTCAGGAGAACTTCATAGCTAGAGCTTCGTGCAGATGGGTTGCGGCTGAGGTGGAATAGCTGGCAGGTGCCGCCGTGTTTAACTGGGCTACCCAAATAAGTAGCAGATAAAGCCCTCCAACTGGGCTTGCTCTGTGCAGTCACATACCTTCCCTGCACCACACGGATTAAAAACCCCTGGAATCCTCAGGGTAACAAAGGGAAAGGACAACGTGTGCCCGCAGTTGGTGCTGGAAGAAGGCAGCGGCTGCTCAGGGTTCCTTGGGCAAAGGCAGGGCTGGGGCTGGCCAGGAGACCAAGCGATGGCTTCACAACCCATTTGTCAAGAAGGATAATTCTGAGGTAATCCGTATCTGAGGTGCTGCCTTCGTGCCACTGGCATGAAGATCATGTCCCTCTGTCCCTGTAGTGTCCATTTTGAAGGAAAGGAGAGAAAAGCGAGTTTCTCTTTATCCCGTTATGCCGTTGTCCTCCACAGAGGCAGAAGCGCACATGAGACTTAAAAGGGTCTGCTGGTGTTCTGATGCTAAACGTTCTTACAGCTTGCACTGTTGCTTTCACATGTGCAACACGGGTATGAAACACTGCCAAATCGTCCTCTTAGCCTTTGCCCACGCTTGGCAGAGTTGTGTGTGGCTAGATTACGCAGAACAGAGGAGACATGGGCCTGCTCCTAGCAGGATCCATTCATTGCCCTGTGATGGCTTTTTATTAGTTTGTAATGAAATGTGACAAATTAATCACAGCTCAATTACACTTATAAATAGATTGATGTATTTTAACGTGTCCATGCATGTTTGTCTGCTTTTAATTACCCGGCAAATGGCAAGTTAGGATACAAAGATCAAAGAATTCAAATTTGTCCCACAATGAACAGCGTTGCTGCCTTGCCACACAAAGCCAGGCTGGGAACGGGCATAAAGAAGCAGGGAACAGGGGACTTCCCCTGTTGGCAAGCAGGAGGACTGGCGAATCCAAGAGGCCAGAAAACCTGATGAAAACCTGATCCTCGTTCTCCCTCCTTGTTTCTTTACTTCCCCATCTCCCGTTCTCAGCCTGAAATTCACTGTGGTTTTTTTCCAGCCAGCGCCTACCTTGACCACTCCATCGTGCTTTTGAGGGGTGCTTCATCCTCACCAGTTGGGGAGTGCGACTTCAGCTTCAGGCATCTCTCTGTCCTCTCAGCTGGCTCAGATTTATCCCAGAGTTCTCTTTGGTTTTTTATCTGTCTATCTGGATCGGTAGTACTGGATAGCCCAGTTTACTTTTTGCCTTGCCTACTGAGAATGTCAGCTGAGGATAAAATTAAAATGTGGGTAGGCAAAACATAAGGATGTTTCTACAGTGAATTGTGACATATATTAAAATCAACTAATTCATTAACACTCACATTGTGAACTTATTAAACCCTCTTAGTTAACATAAATCTTTTAAAATAGTTCTTAGTTTAATTCTAGTGCTGCAAACACCTGCTTCCTGTTTACAAAATAAATGGCATCTTCCACAGAATAAAGAAAAAATAAGATAGGATCTTTTTTCTTTCCAACAAAGTCTGTAAAAAAGTCCTTTGGTACCTCACACATACAGCAGCCACACTGTCTGCTCTGAGTAACTGTGTTCGCTAAAGGGCAGTCTTGTACAAACACTGCTTAACATCAACTATTGTGCCTTTTCACTTCTGCCTATAAATTTATGCTGACGTCAAAAGAATTTGAATAGTATTTTGCAAAATCTCTTTAAATTCTTAACTCATACTGAGATTCCTGTGCAGTGCTGAGGTCTGTATCTAGCACTAGACTGTGGTGAAAGTTGCTCAGGCAGTAACAATATTGAGATAAGGAATGGAAGTGCATCACTGAACTGCGGAGAGAAACCAAGGGTCACCATTTCACACTCGGGATCGTGGTACCTATCGACATAGGTAAAACACAGAAGCAGTTTCCGTGCAGGGGACTGCTCAAAGGAGGTGGTAGAAGTAAGCACAGTTTGAATAGACTGCAGGTTGCCCATCCATATTCATCTATGTGAATAAAGGTCTGTCATGGAGAAAGTGAGGAGTGTGAACATTTGATCTCAGAAGGTACCTCCAGCGACCTGATATTGCTCTTATGTCCCCTCTCCTCTCTTTGACCATTTGATATGTACAGAGGACTTAGAGAAAGACACCCCAACCACACACAAAACCCACACACATGTCTGTGAGGTCTTGTCTAGCCCTTTTCTCCAACACAAACCATTGTACCTGCTCACCTTTCTGTCTCCCAGAAGTCTCTACCCACAAGTCCCAAGATCCACTTTTTGAGGGGCCTCTAGGATTATCTCTCTAGTCAGTTGCCCTCCCCTCTGGGTCTAGCAGCATGGTGCGCTTCTTCCACCTTTGGTCGGTGACATGGATTCAGTCCCACTCCCCCTCCTCGCTCCCAAATTTGCCCAGCTCTCCAGGGCACAGGCCATCATGTGCCCACCTTCGGCAAAGGCTCTCCTGGCCAGCTGCAAGCATTACACAGCAGTCCCTCCCTTCCCATTCCAGGTTTTAAATACAGATGTATGTACATACCCATAAAGGGGGGTTTTGAAAACAAATTGCTTCTAATTTACACTGAACAAACTTTATTTAAAGAAATTTTCCACCTCTCTCCCCCCAAGAAAGATACCTGATGCAGGACTGCCTGGTGGGGCAGGTGTGATGCTCTGTCCCAGTGGTACCCTGTGAGCATGGCCACATAGAGCTTGGGAAATCACCATGTAGGTTGGGAAACCCAGCGCAGGACCCCCACTGCCGGCCACTCCCATCAGGCCAGAACACCTTCTGGCTTGGTTTCAAACTGACATTTAGAACTACTTAGCCATAAAGAGAAACACGACGAATTCTTTAAAAAAAAGTAGTAAAATTAAAAGGCTATATTGCTTCTGCTCTTCAGGTGAAAAAAATTAAAACAGGCAGCAAAGTACAGTGGAGGAGCAAGAGAGGGGATGTAACAGGAGCGTGATGTGATCCAGGGAGGCAGCTGCCTTCAAGGGCTTCAGCTGGGCACCCCCGAGAGGTGCGTGCTGGAAGGTGACTCGTCCGCCATGCAAACTGGCACCACATAAATCAGGAGAGGGGCAAAAAGCCGTAAACACCTGCACTGAGCCGGAAGGCTTCTGCAGTTTCTTATTCGTTATTATAAGACACATTGTTGTTTTTCTAAAGATAGAAAAACATACTGTAGAAATTACTCCAAAGCACTCTCGATTACTTGGGTATGAATAAGTGCAATTTATGATCCACTTTGTATTGCAAATGCTATTTTACTGCGTCATACCCTGCACTAATTTTCATAGTTACACAATATGTTACTGTTACATCAAGTCAATAGGACTTTGGAAGTGTAAATTAGGAAAGATCTCGATCACAATGACAAATTAAACAACCACAGGTAATTATTGTGAAATGATTGTAAAAAGCGTATTTATACCACACATAAAATTGAGCCAGGCTATCTCTTATGATAGTCAAAGAAAGTAAGTGCAAATAGATCCTTTAGAAGACAGGGGTGGTAATCACTGATTACACTGTAGTTAGGCTGTTCATGTCTGAAGTATTAAGTACAATTCTACAAGGTCTTAAGCCATGTTTTGTAGCAGCTTCTGATTGATGTTGCTACTGTAAAACATTGTGGTTCCTAAGTTACCAAACATCACATTTTTTCTATGTTAACTTCCATTTATTTTTATTTGGAAATGAAACACTTTTTTCAGCACTGTGGGCATTATATCAATTTCTTTCATAGTGATCTTACAGTAACCTCTCCACTAATGGCATCTGAATTAAGAACAACAGAGCAAAAGATTTTTCACTCACAACCTCCCAGCAGACAAATAGATCAATAATCCAGAATTATTTGGCTCTTCCATAATTTCCCATTTAAAATAACTACTTTATGCTTGATGTAAGAGTAAGATGACTAATCCCGGCTGTTGTAGAAAGCAGCTGTTTGCTAAACCCATCTTCAACTTACTGCAGATGAAAATGTCATCTGTAAAGGTCTGTGATTTTTTAGGACAATTCATCACAGTGATTAGGCACCTCCTGAAGCAAGATGTTATCGACTCCTGGTTTGGAAGAGTTAATTCACTGTGCTGCAAACTGATGTGAAATGGAGGAATTGCAGGGAAAGGAAGTTTTAGCTTTGATATGAAAAATGAGCAGAATGAAACTGAGAGAGACATCAAAAGGGAGCTTTTTATAGAAAACACACCATAAAGCTGAAATTCTGCTCTGGTCTCCCTACTGACTCCCAGCACTCCGGTCAGCAGAAATATTTACTGATGACCAGTTCTGTGTGCTTCTTGGGCTCTGCTTACAACAGGGAAACCTCCAATTCACCTACCCACCTCTGCAGCATCAAAACTACATAAAATGTTCCCATTGACCCATTACTTGCTTTCCTTCCAGTGAATCCTCAATATACATCTTTATACAAAGGTATACCTATATCCCGTAGACCCTGAATTTAAGCAAACAGAATGCCATTTTGACTGGGACAATGCTTAATTAAAAGTGCTGTCACTTCTTCCTGTAGGTAAAGGGGTAGGCTCGCCAGAAATTTTTTTTCTGTTAGATTTGGATTTCCAGAGATTGAAGACCTTGTAGTCAGTGTCTCCGTATGTACAGCCTTTAAACTGAACTGAAATAGATGGCAGAACTGAAAAATAAGACTGACACAGTAAATCACAATGATTTATGAGCATTTAGGCATATGGAAAAATTTATTCCTTTCCATTTATTTAAAAATAAATACATTACTTATTTATAGTCTTCATTCTCATGCAGCATAGAATACTTTGGGATTGTCTTGCCAAATGGAAGTCATTGGATTTTACCACTTATAGATTCAAATTCTGGTATCCTTTGGATGCATGTATATGCAGTTTCAATTTCCTGGATGGAGTACAGATTTTAGATATTAAAAACCTATTTTATTAGTCATCCTCATACATCCAACCAATACAGAATTAATCACTGATTTTTCCATGTCTTTTCCTATCTAGTTTCAAATGTTTAAAGCAATGATTTATGCTGCCATGTAGACATCAGTAACTAAATGTTCACTAATAATGACCCTGAATCTTATGTTTTTAAATTTCATCCATTTTCTTTCATTTTATTTAATGAGTTGCACTCTAGTTCCCTTCTTGATGCTGTAGGGCTTCCTCAGCTTATATATTTCAATTGTATATCAATCCTGAATATTTAAATCTGTTTTAGAAGAACACACAAACATCTAAGAAATTTTGGGAATAGGATAACCAGGAACCACAAGGAACATGGTCAATATTCCCTTGTTTGTTGACAATTTTAATCTCTGAAATTGTAAACATGTAACGCCAAACCTTGGGATCCAGACCTTAGGGAGCTTACTAACTCCACTCCTCGAGAGATTGTTAATTAGGATAATCAGTATCAGTTTAATTTGTTCAGGTTTTATTTACATCTTCCTGCTTAAATAATAAATTTTAATCTCCCTGACAGTGTTCTGTTCTTTTGTAAATCCCCTAGTTATTTTTCTGCTATCGAGATGAAACTGAAATCAGTATTTCAAATGTGATCGCGAAAGTCTTGTGAAAAGAAGGCAACCCACGCTGGTCTCTTAGGTTGTATCTCTGCTATTCAAAATTGCATTGGTCTTTTTCTGTATATACTTACCTGATGCTGCTCCTTGGTTTCTTTCATCGTTTCTGTCACCCATGTTTGTCCCTCCCCTGGAATGGTGGTGTTTTTGACCACATTGCTCTAGCGGCACTAACTCACACTTGGCCAAGAATTCCGTCGTTTGTTGTTTTCAGTCCTGCATTTGCATTATTGCATTCCTCTGGTGTTTGCATGTTAGAATTCATGCTAACTGATAATAATCAACTTCCTTCCTTTTTTTTCTGAATGACCTACTAAGATATCAAATAGGACAGAACAGTGCTCCATGTCCCCCAGTGTTCCTTCCAGCCTGAGACATTTATCCTCATCCTTGGTTTAGGAGAGTGCTTGCATTCCAGGTAACCTTTGCTAATCCATGTAACACTGAGCGACACATTGTCAAGTGTTCCACTGAAGTCCCAGTTATATTTTACTTGCCTTGTTCGCTTCACTGACTAATCCTGTGTTTCTTTACTCGGTAGTCATATAACTGCATAGGTTTACTAGGTTTTTCAAGTTTTTCTCTTATTTTGAAATAATTACAAAACTAGCAATGCAAAGGACACATAACTAGGAATACAGAATTGTATACAAAACTATTTATCAATGAAACAAATAAGACCGAACCACAAAAAGTCCACAGAAAGACACTAGGAAGACAGTCGGACTTAAGAAAGTGGCAAAAAAACCCATTTCAAATACAAAAACCCCCACAACTTAGACAGAAACTTAGACAGGGTTCCAGACATCTATGATGAAGAGAAAACAGCAAAGAGTGTGTTAATACAATAGGAAGAAAACAATAAAGAATTCATTAAAATTCTTGACAGAAAGAAATTTCAGGAATATCAGATTCTGGAGTCTGGCCTTCACCCTACGAAGTCTGCTTTTTATCACTTAACTGAGATAGCAGAAAGTACTGACACTGTTTTAATTAAATAAGATACAGGCATTTGGAAACATTATTAGTGTATGTTTGGCTGAAAGTAAGAGAGCTTTTGAAACCTATGAAAGCAAACTAAGGATACAAGGTTCAGATATTTCCATGATTACTTTGACTCATGGGAATATCTGGGGAACAAACCCAGCTTTTTTCCCTCTGGTACTAGAAAGCTACTTACCTTTTGCACAATCCATTAATGGCATTTTTTCTTATTTGGTATTTCTTGATTTCACAAAAATGGATGTGGTGCAAAAAATGACAAGACATAAACATAAATGCAAGACTATTTTACTAGATGCAGTAGCAAAAGAACAACAAGAAATAATTTTATAGAGGATCCTATAAATGTTTAACATATTTGCAGCCTTGACAACAAACAAAAAATGGATAAAATGTTAAAAGAATCTGCATCATTGACTAAGTAATAATAAGAATGCTTGGGGTTTTTAAATCACTTTTATGCACTGTACTTTATGATGTACTAATATGTTAGGCCTGTTGATGATCCTCAACCTTGCTTGAAAGCTTCTGTGCTGCAATGCTTATTTAAATAGCCAGTCAGATAACAACTACTTTTAGCTAATTCTAGTTTTCATCCTATATACTGCTCAACCTTTTGTGCTTTAAACATGATTTTCTTTAGCCTTTTCCAGCTGTGTTTATATTGGAAAAATGTAATAATGTGCCTTTACATCTTCTCCACAAGACTCAGACTGTTTGTTTTGGTTTTCACAAAATAAAATACCTTAGCAGTACTAAATTTTGTGTTCTCAGTTCTTTTCGTATTGAATTTAAGTATCTTATAGATGTTGATTCATAGCTTGGAATCTGCACCATGTGAACAATAGCTGACACTGTTTGCCCTAGTAATTATCACAAGATCATAGAATCATAGAATGGTTTGGGTTGGAAGGGACGTTAAAGATCATCGAGTTCCAACCCCCCTGCCATGGGCAGGGACACCTTCCACTAGACCAGGTTGCTCAAAGCCCCATCCAGCCTGGCCTTGAACGCCTCCAGGGATGGGGCATCCACAGCTTCTCTGGGCAACCTGTTCTAGTGTCTCACCACCCTCACAGTAAAGAATTTCTTCCTAATATCTAAATCTACCCTCTTCCAATTTGAAAACATTACCCCCTGACCTACCACCACATACCCTTGAAAAAAGTCCTTCTCCAGCTTCCTTGTAGGCCCCCTTCAGGTACTGAAAGGCCACTATAAGGTCTCCCCGGAGCCTCCTCTTCTCCAGGAGGAATAACTTTTTTCTTTCCTGCGATACTCTTCAGGCGGGTCAGCAAGCTGACCTTGCTTTCTGCACACTCACGTGATCACCAGGCCTGCATGAAAGATGCAAGCAGAAATACGGCCATCGGTGGAAGCAAGAACATGACTTCCCCGTTTGGCAACAGCACAGTTTTACATCAGCTTCAGGAGGCAGCAGTGTTCTTCCCCTGTCCCCTGACAGCTGACTCCTGATCCCATAGAACCTAGTGGAAATGTTTCACCGATTTCAGTACAACCAGAATTTGTCTCTGAAGAAAACACAATTAATATGGGGGAAAAGAATTTCCAAATAGCTTAAACGCACAAAACGCCACGTCAGTTTTGACATATCACTCTGATGCAAAGGTAGGTCACTAATAAAATATTTAACCTCTCAGTACACCTATTTGGGAAAAACAACACAACCACCTGAATTTGGAAAGTTCCACCAGCTGAACTGTGATACAGTAAAGCAAGCATCATCTGTCATTTTATTTTCATTGTAGGGGAACAGGGTACTTCAAAATAATTGGTGCTTGTACATTACATTATATGTCATCATGTCACAAATATGCAGTCTCCAAATATCTTTGTTTACATGTGCTTTGTATACAGAAAAATCTGATTTATGAAATGCAAGATAGACACTTGTCTTTTTCAATAGATACAAAATAACTGACTGCACATAAATCGTGACTACATCCACAACACATTTCAAAAAGCTTAAACAGTTTATTTTTCAATTTGGCTATGATTTTGAAAAAAATATATAATTTTTTTAGTTGAAATGGGTTCAAATTTCTTATTATAATTTATACAAAACATTTTAATATGCTGGATGCTTTATTGACAAAAAAGGGCTGATAATTCAAGTCTGATGCAGTAAGATCATGAGTGAAATACGACAGCGAAGAGAGAGACAGGAAGGCTAAAAGGCTAAAGGCTGCAGCCCTTCAGTCTGGTAACTCAGATACCATATGCACATCTTGTCAACTCAGATGAAGTATTTTAAAATATGTTAAGTATGGGCTAATATAGTGGCTAAAGTTTGCGCAACTTGTCCTTGATTGACCTTGGTGGAGCTATGCTGATTTACATCAGAAATGACTGAGAGTTTTTTTTAAAAAGACACAATTACTGTTATTCCATATAAAATAACTGTAAACCCTTCAAATAGGATATCTTTTCAAATTAAAAGTTTCCATAAAAGGTATCAAGTTTTTTTTTTATTTTCCCCTGTTTTGCTTTTCTTTTACCTTTTCCTTTTTTCAGCCTCAGCCTTCTTGTTCCCCCTCTTCTGTTTTGCCTCAGAAAAAGATGAAATATAGAAGAACAAATAAGGAGGATAAATAAAGATGAATATACCAACAGTTTTTCATTTTTTAGTTTCACTGAAGATAAATGAAAATAATAAAACAAGGAAGTTCCACAATAATTTGTTACATTTTCTTTCCACTGAAAATGTCAACAGAATAAAAGGTTGATGTAGAGGTGGTAAGATGTAACAATCTAAGATCATGTCTTACACATTTTCTTTTGTAATTTCTAACAAGTGACTCAGAACACATGAAGCTCAGAGTAAATTTCATCAACTGAATCTAATAGCTTAGCCTATCTGAAAAGGGAAAACTTCTCCTGCATCAGGAAAAGCACTGAAAAAGACTCTGGAAGAAGTAGCTTACAGGAGTACTGCTACTGGCATTAACCATCAAGGGAAAGGTAAGTTCCAATGAGACTTGGTTGACTAATTACGGGCAGAGTAAAGAAGAACTTGAAAGCTTAGATTGTCTACATTACAAACACCTTTCTTTAATTGCTGAATAATCTTTAAAGTTGCCAGTCTTCCGATATGACCTGGTCTTGCTTACTCTTGCAAAATTGTATCTTTTATTGTCATCGTTGCCAACAATAGCAATAACTATTTGTTATTACTTTACTATTTGTTAATCACATGATAAAATGCATTTTCTCTCCAAGAAGCCACAATTAATGCTTGAAATTTTATGTATAAATCAGTATGGGACACAAATTATGCCAGATTAAAAACAGACACACCATGTACCCTCAGACTGGTACCATCTAACAGCAATATGCCAGCCGACAAAACCTGGGCTTTAGTCCTCTGAGCACTTTGGAAATGATCGCTACCGTCATTACACATAATCCTCAGACATTTCTCTACAGAAACAAGACTACTTTTTAACAGGCAAAGAAAAATGAAAAATGTCAGTGAAGCAAAATTGGAAGACGCAAAACCAACAGCTGTGAAAGCTCCACAGAGCAGTCATTGCATCATGCCAGGAAACACCTCTGCCCGAAGACCGAGCCATTTTTCCAGACATAGCACAACAGAGCTAAGAACTTCTCTAGCTTTTAAGACTAACTCCAAGTAAAGCATTTGGTGTATAACCCTTTGCGCCCCACAAGCCTCCTCTGTGAGGAACAGGATCCTGAGCACCCCTTCCCTTTTCTCTGTTAACATCCTTCAGCGTGAGGTTCCTAATGCTTATTAAACATACGTGCACATACTGCTGTTTGCAGGTACCTACTCTTTCTTGATGATTTCTAGCAACCAGTTTGTTTGTTGGGGTTTTTTTTGTTTGCTTTTTTTATCACTAGAGAATAACCCGTATTGTGAAGCCAACTACTTCCCCTGCAAAAATGCTAAGTAAGTTTCCAAGTTACTTATCTGGTAGGGTATTTCACTGCAGTAAATGTATTATTTTCCCAATAAATTACTGTAGAAGTTATCATTTCTCTCCCTGAATGTTATAACTGTTACTGACAGATTATTTGACAGCCTAGATGTCAAAATATTTTTCTTCAGTGTGTACTTGCAAATGTTAGAACTGTCAGGATTTTGAGCTTGGATGAAGTTCACTTGATTTCAGAAAACAAACTGATTTTTAAATATTATATTCAGTTACTTTGTTATTGAAGAATACATTGAAATGAAGCAGGGGCAAAACCACATAGACATTATCTGCCTTTTTCTAGACCAAAACACTTTTCATGAAAGAGTATGGTTACCTACAGATAGGACTTAATAACAGTGTATCATAGACAGGTCAAATGGCAATGAAGCATTTTTTCTAGAGAGATTATACAATTTCTCCCTCTGCTTAGAAAAATGGCAGGATATACTTTGCATTGATTTTACAGTGTGACAACGAGGAAGCCCAGAAAAACACACTTGTAAAGCACACACATTTCCCCCAAGAAGAGTGATAAATTTGAGTTAGAAATCCAAAGGCTGAGTGGAGAACAAGAACTATTTAGTGATTTCTATTAGAAGGCTGTGGAGGAAGACCAAGAAAGGAAAAAAGAACAAGCGCCAACTAAGAGCGCGAGAATAGGTTCAGCTGAAAAGTTATTTTTAAAATACTGATTTCTATGTGTAAAAAATAAACGACGATACTTTTAGGCATCAGTCTGGGATACAGTCTAGCTAATTACAACTAT
>KZ505765.1:558836-569012 GCA_002844005.1 Limosa lapponica baueri | reverse complement strand
CTCCTGTGATTGCATCTTGTGAGGTTGACTGGAGACTGCTATCATCTTATTGTGTTGTGCATCAGTTGACCGATTCCTGAGGCACTGTTATGAACAGGTTGGATCTCCTTGCAAAACAATCTTAGGATTCTTCACAGCAGCAGCCAGCAATAGTTGAGATTTATTAACAAGACAAGTTTTAATTGAATATAGTATGCTACCCAATAATACAATCACTGTATCACCTGTTCTGACATATAATTTCATATTAATGTGATATGTAATATTTCATAATATTGCATGTGAGTAATTACCATAAAAGTTGTCTGGAAGTGGCTGTCACCTCCCTCTGAAGTTTGGTTTTTTTTGTTATTGTGGTGTGGTTTTTTTTTGGGGTGGGGGTGGAGCAGGGGAGTGGTGCTGGTGGAAGGAGGCTAGTTGGTTGGTTTTAACGGAGGCTACTTCAATGACCTTGCCTCAGTTTCCATCATGGCATGCATCGCTGAGGAATGGCTGGGGCACACTGCAGCGCTGGGTTGGTAAAAGTGACTGGGAAGGGACCTTCTGAGTCAGGGATTGCTGTTACGGAATGTCACATGACCACGTTCTGAGGCACCTTCATGTTGGTTACGCAGCTGTGTAATTTTTTGACAAAAGCCCTGTCATAGTCATTGGTTTGACTAAGACTGGAAAAAAAACACCCAACCAACCGACCAACCAAAACCCAAACCATCTGATCACTTCTGCTTTTTGCCAGACTCCTTGCAATTTTAACAGAAAATTCACATTTTACACAAGTAGTGCAAAACTATGACAGCAACAGAAAGAAGAGTTGGAGTGACTAGTCAAGAAGTCAGCCACAGAAAAGGCCTCTATTCAACCTGTGGTCAAATCCACCTCCTGTACTTGGCTCCCTCCCCTCCTCACCTGCTTGTTCGTAACTCTCCAGCTGCTGCCGTGATCTCCGTCTCCCGTACCCTGCCAAACCACCCTCACGCACGGCAAAATCCGAAACCAAACCCCTGCAACCAGGAGACAGAAAATGTAATTATCCTGCTTGTATTTCCCCCGTATTTTTTGCAGACCACTGACAGTTAGCATTTACTTTGCAAAATTAATAACTCTAAATAGAAATACACTTGAAAAAATTCAGTTTTGTAAAAGAGGCTTAGTAGTAGATAGGTAAGATTTGTTCTTCACTAATGATGCATATTGCATTAAATTATGTTTTCAGAGAGAACAGAATGTCTCCTTTAGCATGGGCTGATGTAACAGAAACTAGGAACAACGCTGAATTTGCAAGAAAACCTGTTTCTTGCCCCATTTCCTGAATAAAGGAGTACTGATAAGCATTCAAACTTTGCAAGCTTATCTGAATTGATCCATTAAAAATGGGACTGGATCCTGCCAAGTGCTAAGCAGAAACTCTCTTCAGGTTGCATTCTGTAATTTGCAGGTTCAGGTTCCTAGCAAGGTGGCATTATTCATTAGAAATATGCCTGCATTGAAGGGATACGTAATAAAAGCAAAACTAACCACTTATTAAAAAAAGAGCCAATGACATGATTGGCAACAATAGTATTTACATTTTATAATAAAACATTTGTCCTCCTTTTTGTACAGAGAACAACTATAACCTGAGCAGGACCAATGTAAATTTCTTAAGATTATGGCTCAGTCATTGTTATAAAGACTATCCTTAAGAAGAAAAAATGTATCCATATACTTCCAAAACTTTGATGTCTTTAAAATAGTGCCAATTGCATCAATAATTTCATGGTATATAGACAGCTATTGAGACTCCAGTAAAGCAGTAAACTTGGATGCTTACATGTAAGTATGAGAATTCAATGGGGGATGTGGATTTTTTTCTTAATTGCGAGGGAGGAATGTCAGGGGGACTTTCTTCTCATTGATACTAAGAAGCCACTGGTGAAACATTGATTTTGTTGTATAAAAATATATAGTAAAATTTTGTGTATCCACTGCTGGTAGAAAAAGTAGTGATTTAAACATACCAAGGCTTTGGAAAATGTTGCCCGTTCTTTGAGCTGCCTCCTTTCCCAAGAGGCTATTCTCCCATTGAGACCAATGGCAATTCCCTTCCTCTCACCTGGCTTTCAGTTTGGGACTATATATTCATGGAGAGAAACCCTATGCTTTGACTTTTTTCACAAAAGTAAACCACCACAGGACTCATTTACTGCCCAAATAACAAAGCAAGACAAAAAAACACTAAAGGAGAAATGCTTATACACTGACTTTAGTAGTACTGTGTATATTTATACAAACAAATACACAACTGCAAGTGTTCAGAGACCAAATCATACCTCAAGAAATTTTAAGACAGGAAAAATTCCAAACCATTCCTAAACTAGCAATTTCCTGTTTCACAGGTTCTCAAGTGAAATGCAGCTGATGGGTGAGGGAAGCAAGGGAAAATGTACACTTAAAGGCAGGGTCAGCTCTTGGTTTTATGAATGTCAAGTTTATGGTAGAAACTATTTGTCTTTCTCATGCCCTCCTGGTTAGAGTCCTGATCCAACTCTTATTGACATGCAGAAGACACAGTGGAGCACTAACCACTAGAGAGACTCTAAATACAATCCACCTCTTGATAGAAGCAATTTTATGAAAAAATAAAAAAGATAATTCAAATTTCAGTTTGGTGTTTTAATATAGGACTTGTTTTATCTTCCAGTCACACATGATGATGCACAAGCTTACATGCTTTAACACTGTTCCGTATTCATTGAGTCCTATGCATCAAATTCATGGGATGCCACCTTATTTTGATAATATTTCTTCTCTTACGTTTTAGAATTAAGAGTTGCATGCCCTACAGCAAGTGTCTTCAAATTTAAGCATCATGTTTTATTTTATTTGAAATGCCCCCTGACTCCCCAGTTGCTCTAAGGGAGTCCTGAACTGTGTTGAGACAAGGTCAGAGAATTATCATTGTCTGTGTATAATAAGTGTATGACAGAGCTTCTTGAGCCACTGCCTTAGCTCTGGACAAGACATACCCAGTGTCACGGAGCCCCATCTGCTATTTGCACCTTTAAAACTTGCATCCGTACATGATTACAAGATTTATATATACCATTACTTGTGCAAATTACTTTAAAAGTCGCTGCATAGGCAGATGTAGTAGGATTATAATTTGATAATCTGCAAGAATGTTTACAAAAAGCAACATACAAAACAGTAGAGGCTTTTAAAACAAGTAGTTCTCGGATACCTCCTTGAAAAAAAATTGTCTATAAAGCAATAAATTAAATGCAGTAAGAGCATGTGACATCCTCTGCTTTACAAGAAAACCCAAAATATCAGATAATAATGTATCTTGGATAATATTGCATTCTGTTCTAGGATTTACAAAAGTGAACAAGATATCCATGCGTCTAGTTTGCTGGTCATCATTAACAGCTCCTTTCAAATGTTTACACAAAAAAGAACCCCTTAACTTTGTTCCAGAACTGTTTTAGAAATGTTATTTAATTGTTTTTACTTACAAGCCAGAAAACCAGCAGGATACAAAGGTATTAGCCTGGCATCTTATACTAAGTCAATATATATATAAATACCATATATAAACCATAGAACACAAAACTGCTTCCCCCCCCCCCCCCCCAAGCATTGACAGCACTTGCCAAATTCTATAATGCTACAGGGAAGCTACAATTGTCAATCTGAAGATGAATACAAGTTAACATAAACACAGTATTATCAACTTCTCAACAGTTGTATTAAAGTTCTGGATAGCCACAAAGGCAGAAAATATCTCACTTTCTTTGCATTGTTTCTGAAGAGCAGAGATACTTGTTCATGATCGTCTTCGGTCAAAGGGGTGACTTCTTTGAAAGGTGGTACGTCACAAGCTGCCACATCCACTTCCTAATGGGAGCGCGAAAACTTACCTACTTACCTTCTGAAACTATGAACATAAATGAAGGCATGCCCACGTTTGGAATACACACCAACGGACGCAGGCAAAATTCGGGGGGGGAGGGGGAAAGGACAGGGAAGGGAGAGGAACTGGTGCAGTTAAAAAAAGAAAAAAATCTACTTACAGAAGCACTTTAAAGGAACCACTTCCTGGACAAGTTTAATTTTTCATAATATTTATTTGTCAAACTGCACAAATTGTCAGTTAGTATAACATTAGAGATCTATAGAGTGCAAAAAATATGGTACAGTGGTTGCTCTTCTAACAGTTGCTTCTTCTACCGGTAGAACTTAAGCAAACAGGTGTGTTCATGCTAGTGCGCAGAGAACTACTCTTACACAGAAAATCTACAGTATGTCCAAAAAATTTCGTATCTGAATTTCATGAAACAGCTCAAAACACAGTTAAGGTTATGTATACAAATTCATGGCATCCCATGTTTAGATTGAACTGTTGACATGTTGTTTATTATTTTTAAATAAGTAACAATTCCTTTGACTTTTCTATTGCTCAAGGGAAATTTTATCATTTCTGCTGACACACTGCACAGTGACAGATATTACTGCTTAACTGATAGCTGTGTGTACTTCTTATGACTATGAATTACCACCTAAATTCCAGATGAATTCAAGCATTAAGCCTTTCAGATACAATCCAGTTTTTAAAGATCAAGCTGACCAAGGGGAGGAGAGGGCAAGAGACAAAAATGACTACATGACTCAAGCAAGACAGAATGATACTAAGTAAGGTCTATAATTAAGGCATTTAGTAATTACTAGTTTTCTAACACTTTCATAAAGAAAAAATATTTTCATGATAATACTGCATTTCGTGATTAGTTCACCTTTTCTCCCCTCACCACTCAAGTTAGTAAGGTATTTTTGAGATTGAAGAGCAATCTGCTCATCAACAGTGATAAAGAGTATTGGAATGATTTTGGAGAAAAAAAAAAAAACCAAAACCCAAACCTTTGGGTTTCACATCCATTTCCCCTACTTTCCTAACCACCATCTACTGTCGAAATGTAACATGGATCATCACACAACACTCACCAGAACTTTAATGAGAGTAGTACAGGGAACATGCAAATTGCAGATCATTTTATTATGAACTCCTGGACAATATGAAAGCAACTGCTAAAATACAAAAATGAAGTACTGCAGATTTTTTTTGTTCCCACTTTCAAGAACATCACAATTTAGTAATTTAATCTTTTCTGCATCTACCTTGGAGTAAATGAAGAAAAGAGCAGTAAGAAAGACACAGAAAAAAAAGCCCTGATAATGAATATGGAAGGTTCAACAAAAAGGCTACTTTCTCCCTGACTAACCTATTCTCAGATTCTATTATTTTATGCTGCTTTCCCTTATATGCCAAATAGTCACAAATTTCAGGCAGCTTGACTAAAAGCTGGCAAAGTGTCAATAATGCAATGTTAGAATTGTTGTCTTGTCATGTCTCTCCTGGGCTACTGCAAAAAGATTTTTGTTATAATTAAGAGGTCTTCTGAGTTATTAAAAGCATTATGGTGACTTCACACTTGAAAAAACTTTTTTTTTTTTTTTAAACTGTAGCATCAGTAGAGATGACATGTGCATCCTGAGCTGTTTCATACTTTTCTGTAACAGTGGAAGTAGGTGACTGCTATCCTCACTTCCCTATCAGTTCATAGTTTGCACCTGCAAAGAACTTCAAAAAGCAGGAATGAAAGATCAACCTGAGCTGATATGCCTAACTTCAAGCACCATAGTTTGTCCAGGGGTTAAAATAACGAATCTTGCTGTAGGTGACTAGCAAGTATGTCTTGGACTACAGAAGACCATCAGATTTCAATTATATCCAGCAGGGATTGCTATACCGCTCATTCAAATTTGCTACCTGACTTGGAAGTCACACCAAATATCTTAATAATAATTAATAAATTCTGTTAATCGCTATTCTTATAAATAAGCACACATCTGAGAATGGAACCGATAAGGAGGTCAGATAGCAAGAGAACAGTAGCTGTCCATGGAAACACACTGTGACCCAGAAGATCTTCACCGACCAAGCCTGGCTTTTCAACACAATTGATATGACCCCAGAAGTGGTAGTTACTAACGTAACTATCTTTAGAAAAAAAGAAAATTGTATGATACTATACAGAACATTTGGAGAGTTCAAGAAAAAGCTCTTTTCATGTTTTAAGTCCAAAAGCAAGTACAAAGAGGCATGTGGGCAGCTCCACATCATGAGCTGTGATAAGATCAGTTATGGATAAAACAAACCAGTGTGGTATAAGCCCACTTTTGAGTTTAAGTCCACAGCTGTCTTTTTTAAGGAGATACACACATTACAACTTTTTAATATTTATGAGCTCATTTGCTCCCCCATATTTTACATATAAGCAGCCCAAAACATTTTACATTTTGAAGACCAAGTCTTTTTTGAAAGTATAATACTCTCCAGAAAAATCTATTGAATTTGCAGGGCTCTGATCTCTAACAAACTGCTAGTTTGTCTTGTCCTGGACCATAACATCAGAAAAAGGAGATCAGGCTTCATGTGCTTGTCATTCAGGAGACTTGCAGCAAGGAGCTTCATGCTTGTGAGAAGTAACATTCCCAACACTAGGCAGTATTTATTGTAGCAAACAAGCTGACAGTCAGGACTTCCTATCAGCAGATTTACAGTGAATTGGTAGTGAACATACATTCTACCAGTCATACCTACAGTCTACCATACTCTTGCTCATAAAAATACAGTAGGATCACCACCATCTTGAAAAAGCTCCTCCCTTAATTGACAATGGCAAGCTAAGCACTTGATTGCTGGAGCTGATGGCAGTGACAAGTAATATCAATGTGGAAGGAAAAAGTAGATCTGGAGCAGGGCACCCTCCCCCTGTTCCACAAAAATATTTTCCTGAGATTGAGTTCTTGTATATGTGCTCAGGCTTGTCCTACTTGCCAATGAACCCGGATGCTTGAGATACCACAACTACCTTTGACATCAAGTGAGATGACAGCTTGAAACCCAGTGTTGAAGCTGAATCTTTCTTCCATATCAACTTTTTTGCAGTGATTTCAGGAGTTGCTTTTCACAAGACATCAGGTGATGTCTATTTATTGATAAGGAGAACTCTAGAATTAACTTTTGCTGCTTCTAACATTACTTTTCAGGAAGTGGTATATTAACTTGGCACCTCAATTTCAAGCTGCAGAGAATGACCAGCATACTAAACACCTACCTGGAACACAAAGCTGTCTCTCTGGCATAAACAACTCTGCAACTGTACACAAACTAACAGCGTTCAGTCTTTTAACAGATCGGGCAAGTCTTGCAGGATGACTAGGCAACACCTGACACAGTGTATAGGAATACACAAAGCAATTCTGCATGGAAAATTAATGGGACTGAAAACATATAGGAGAGGGGGATCCAAAGAGTTCAGTGAAACTGTTCAGTTCCTAGAGCTTCATTGGTCCACAACTTTCATATAGAAAGTAGGAAAGTGGTTCTGGAGACTCGCAGATGACTTTGGAATTTAAAAAAAGCTAAAACCTATGGAGTTAAATAATGCTTGATAGATACAGAACAACACTGCAGTTTCCTTCTTTCTTCTTAAGAATTTAAAGGCATATTCCTTCTGGGGCCACCTTACTGGGCATATCTTGGAGTGGGAGGCCAGCATCACACTTGTCCAAAACCACTTCTCTGCCTTCATACAAATAATAGTGTATCACTGTTAGCTCCCAAAATTGTTATGGGACTGTTTGCAAAGGCAGGCAACATTAGTTGCAGTATGCATTTTCAAGTCTTTCTTGCTATTATTAAAGCTGAGCTTTGGATACAGCTTGAAGAGTTGACACAATACAGACGCCTACATGATGCCTCTTTAAGCCACCCATACAGTAGATCAAAGACCCAAAAAGCAAGCAACTGGAAGTTCAGTTCAAGCAATACAGACAGGGTGCAAGGGGGTAAGAGTGGTGTTGAGAGTACCAGAGGAGTAACTGGGGTGCTGTTACATCAGGTGCAAGGAAGTTCAACTGAAAGTGTAATGAGAAACTAAGACATTAGTACACTTCTGTGAAGTCTCCTGAATTGCTTTGCAATTTAGAAGTTACCTTCCTTGTACTAAGAAATAGTTTTGTCTACTGTTTTTTCCATTGGGTTATACTCAGCATACTGCAAAGCAGAAACACAAGACCTCATAGTCAAAATCCTCAGAAGTACCTTATTTTTGGCACATTACAAATCAATAGAGTTCTTGGCCCCAAGTTAGGCACCTAAGGAAGCACTGCTGAGAAAAATATGACTGAGAAGCCACATAAAACACAGATGAAGAAAGACATTTGATCATAGCTCTTTTTTCACTATTAATAGACTATGGCCCATCCCCAGAACTGAAAGTAACTTGTTTTTTATCTGGCCTCCAAGCCCAAAAGTACTTTAAACACAAATGCTGGTCTTTTATACCAATACTCTATCCAACTAGCTGCTGGCTATTTTATAAAGATATGCAACCTTAGTAAAGTCAGGTGCTTTTTCTGTTCTAACTGCATTTGCATCAAAAAGCATGACAAGATTCTGCTTCTAAGAGGAGCAAGGACATACTAATTTGAGTCTTCTTTTGCATTATTCAAGACTTTGTCTTGACCAGATCTCCAATCAGTATGCTGGGGAGCAGTGCAGGCCTCGCACACTTCTGCCAGTGTCTCTGCACTGTGCTATAGACACCATCAGGACCAGAAAACATTTGAGGATCCGTTTGGAAACTGCCACTGACATGCAAATGTTAGCTGAACACCTACAGAGGCAGAAACATGCTTGTTTCATGAGTACATGATTTGATGGTGGCAATTAAAAAAAGAGAAGATACAACCAGCAAGCAGCAGCATTGTAATTGAACATCCCTTCCATGGTTTGGCCTTTGACCTTATTAATCTAATTCCCAAAGGCAGTTAATAGCATCATTGATGCTTTAGAGCACTTGGCAGTCATAAAACAGGCGCTTCTCTGAGGGGAGGAGATTCAGCTGGCAGAGAAAAGCCTGCCCAGTCATGGGGCTTCGGCTAGACATCGGAGAAGCGATACAATGATGTTACAGAAGATTGCTGCTGATTCATTTTCAGCAAAATGAGTATGAACAGTGTGCCACCACACACCTGCAGAAGGCTGATCTTCTCATAAGTATCACAGCAGAGGCAAGATCTAATGATTTTTCAAAAACCTCGCTGAGAAAACTCTAAAGCTTCCTGGTTGTATGGGCAAATTGACAGGACTGTAAAGAGAAAACAGGATCCTGGAGTTGCTTGCTAAGCTGGGAAGGGTCGAGGACTCAAGGATGCTCAGCTAAAATTTAAGCCACTAGGAAGACTGCGGGTAGGCCTGGCCTTACAACGGAGGGGCGGCAAGCACAGCACGCGAAGCCCCTTTCCCCCCAACGTCCAAAGAAACTCAGAGATTTACTCACGCATGAGACGCTCCCAGAAGCCCGACTTCAGTCCTTCGCGCCTTCCTACGACCCAGCCCCCCGCACCCAGCCCTCCGCTCCGCACGCCTGGGCCGACAGCCGAGCCCAGTCGGGCCGTGGGAGCCAGCGACCGCGCTCAGGCCCGGCGGCCCGGTCTCCCCTCCCCGCCCTCACGCCTGCGGCCCGCTGCGGCCTCGCGAGAGCGCTCTCGCGCGGCGCCCGCCCCTCCCCCGCCCCACGTGACAGCCGCGGGGGCTCGCGCCCGGCGGGCGCCGCTCCACCTGTCACTGGCTCCCGGGGAGGGGCGGCTTCCCCTTTCCGCCCGCTCCACCCCCGCGCGCCTCGCGCCACACCACGCGCTCGTCCGTTAGCGGGGCAGCGGCGCGTGGGGGAAAGCCCCCACCCCGTTACTGCTGCGGGCGAGCAAAGCCGCAGGCCGGACACCGGCGCCTGCGCTTCCCCGGACGGCTGAGGCCAACCGCCGCGGCACAGGGGCGGCACTCGCTTCAACTGCCGCCACTCTTCTGCGCGGGCGTTAGCCGCCGCCCAAACACCCCCTCGGGCGGCTTCTTCTTTTCCTCCTCGCCGCGGTCCAAACGGACGGAGCTTAAGCCAGTACCGTCCGCGCTCGGGGCAGCCATTATTATCCGCTCGTGCCAAAAGCGCCACGCCCCGCGCCCAAGGCAGGGCGGGCGGGCGGGCAGGCGAGCGAGGCCCCCCCCACCCGCGCGGCTCGCTTCCTCAGCGCCGTCCACTCCCCCACAGCCCGGAGCCCCCGTTACGCAACTCC
>KZ505765.1:481215-556437 GCA_002844005.1 Limosa lapponica baueri | reverse complement strand
TTTGTTTCTGTGAAAAGTTGTTGGCCCTGTCATTTAGTTAAGTAATGGCTGCTCCTGTCGGCCCAAGATGGCCGGACAGGGAGGAGAAAGAGAAGGGGGGGGGTGGGGGGAGGTAAACACGAAACAAATACCGGGAACGAATGTGCACGTCGCCTGGAGCCTAAAGCCCCCGGCGAAGGTTGAGGGGAAACTCTCCTGTGCGTTGCAAGTTCTTTCTGGTTGCTTCCCTGCTGCAGGCAGGGCGTTTGCAGCGCCGGTGTCCTCCTTATCAACCTGTAGCACATTCTGCTGCCCATCCATAAGCTGTTGACAAAGGCCGTGCAGGCAGAGCGCCGGCCGGCTGCCCTTAAAAGACTAAAAGCGAGGAAAAACCCATGTGTGACAGAATAAGTCCAACTGTTTTTAAAAACACCCCGCGGTTGGAAGCAGGGTACGGTGTTCTCCTGGTTCCTGCTTTCTGACTCGCTCCTGTCAGGAGCGCTGCGTTTGACACTTTGTTCATCCCATTGTTGTGCCCGTGCTGTATGCTGGTATTTTCACACGGAGAATCTTTTTCTGTCGCTGGTCTTGGTTGATCTGAAGACCTAACTCTAAAGTGTGTTGAATCCGGTAGCCTAGGCCCTTAGGTGTGTTTAGGTGTTTATTTCTGGCATGATTGGAAAAGCTCAATGTCAGGACATGGGGGGAGGGGGGAAGGATGGAAGGAAAAGCAAGTACACTTTTCTTTGTGCTTTTATTTTAAATAATCTCGTGGTTTCCTCTTGATTTTCAGAGTTGTTTATAAAAGTACTTTTTCCAATAAGTCAAAAAGGTAGGGGAGTGACATGTCAGACAGTTAAATAATGTACGTTAACTGTTAGTGGACCAGAATTAATGTCTGCTCTGTGAATGCTGTTGAGGCTATCGGAAATGTTACAGAGAATTATATATGGGACAGAGCTTAAGGATGATGGATAGAAAATAAAAGCATCATATGTAATTAGATCTGTTGCCTGACATCACTAGGATAAGTTTTATTTTGTGTACTGTAAAATTAAGTAATGCAGTTTTGAGCCCTCTCTTGCATATAATGCATTTTCTTTTTTTTACCAGTCGATTAAAGTTTTAGTATATACAGACAGTCTGTTTGAGATGACTGAAGTTGTGCGGCATCTTGATAGTTTTGCAGTACATTTCTAAAAATACCATTGCATGTTCTCCTGCTGTATCAATGTATGAATCTATGTAGCAAATACTAAAAAAAACCCGCAACCAAATATTTTGCTGTTTTGCCTCAGCTTTCTGACAGTTTTGAACATTTATGAATTGCACACAACTTACAAAGCATATTGTCCATAAAACTTGTTTCTGAGAAAAATAGATTGTTAAGGAAGTAGAAAGATTAAAGCGTTACTGTTCAGTGCAAAGACGTTTGAGAAGAATTTCTTGGCTTGAACCAGATTAGGTTTTCTTTGTGCTTTTTACTTTCAACATGCTTGCATGTTTCAATTACTGTTATTGATAAGTAAGAAGTTGTTATTTTTAAGATGTTTGTTACTTAACTCCCTTTTTTGTGTGTGTGAAGCTCCATACAGTCTACACTGTACAGGGAGGTTTAGAGTAATTAATCTAGCAAATCACTTTAATTCCACGTAACAGTTATTTTTATTGTAAAAAGTGTGGCTGTATATATGTGCGTTTAATTAATAGGTTTTACAGCGATAGTATCGAAATTTTTCCTTTTGTGTATGGAGCAACAACAGCTAACAAAGACCTTAGACTCCATAATTATGAAGTCCTAACTGACTGATTTAAGAATCTACAAGCCAGTGCATTATAAAGTAATGTGAGATTTATGTGCAAGCATAGCAGGTAAGGAAAACCATTGAGTCATGTTTCCAGAGGAATCCTTCCCAAAGGCAAAAATTTATTGGTACTCCTCTTGATGCAAGAATAGCACACCAACTTTGGAAGCTTTTAAAAAGGCAGGCTGTAGCAGCATCTCTTCTGTGGACACCTGACAGTCTTACCTGTGGTTAAGGTGGTAGGAGCAGTGTACGTCCAGGGAGACTGACTGGTGAGGTTCTGGGTTGCAAGTGTTGAGGGAACTGCTCCGTTATCTGCACAGGCACGTGTGGAGCAGCAGGATTATGTTGTGGTCTTAAATTCAGTGACTCAATACGAGGAGGTACTACTCTCGATTTTACTGGGGTTCACTCGGCAGGAGGCAGTGATTTGGCTCCAGCCACTTGCAGGCCATTTAGGAGGTTTCATGAAGCCTTTGCAGAGGGAACTCTGGTTTAATGAAGCCACACCCTGACAGAGTTTAATACGAAGAAATCTCGGACCTCTTTCAAGGATGGAGGAAGCTTTGTGTCTGGAGCTTTATCATAGTTGTGAGTTTTATTCATGGTCTAGGTTTAGACTGCAATCCCCCCTCTTTTGGTATGTTTTGCTTATATATGGCTGTAGTATCATGAACTAAACTGAGTCCTGCTGCCGGATGTAGCAAATCAAAAGAGCAGATAAGACATCAGATCTATACAATTTTATGAATTATTGAAGTTATAGACTAAAGGTCAGGAATATTGTATTGTTGCTCCATGTATCGGATATGTAATAAGCCAGAAGAAATCAAACTTTCCTGTAATGGTGTACACACCGTATGCGTGACAGAGAAATAGAATTTTGTGTTGCTAAAAATGTTATATTTATTTTGCAGAAAAGGAGCCTGAAAGTCAGTTTGCAGCTAGCATGGTTTTGCGGGAGAGCAGAGGGAAATTAAAAGAGAGGTCACTTTTCAAACTGGTTGAAATGCTGAAAATCCAATGTAGCCAGTCTTGTATAGGAGAAAGTGCTTACTGTTATTCTTCTGTAGTTGACAAGAAGAATAATGTAAAGGAGCAAGAAAACACCCAAACCAAAACCCCATGCTGTTATCTTGATGTCTCTTTCTCCCAGGAAGATGTTCTCCCAGGAGGCGAAGCTTAAAGATTACTTGGGGGAGGGGTAGGACATCCATTGTATTGGAAGTGAGTTGGAAAGCATTTAAGCATTTCCTTTTTCTTTCTTCCTGCCGTCCTCTCTCTCTCTCTCTTTTTTTTTTTTTTAATGGTACTTCCAGTGTTTAGCCAAAGTTGACTTTCTTTCAGTGACAAACCTTCATTTCATAACCATTAATTATTGTGGCTTCTGTACAGATTTAGGTTGATGTAGCTGGTCTAATGTATTGGGTATAAGATGTTCGTTAATTCCTATTCATTGAGTTTAATCAGTTTGTCATATCCTGTAGACAAAATTTGAAGCATGTTTCCATTTAAAATTATTGATGTTGAAGTTGATCTAAAGAGAGATGAAGTAGTTCCATGCAATATGCCACTTCATGGTCCCTGTTACCTTTTGTGGTTTTGCGTCCCTTTTGTTTTCAAGCTGATTTAAAAAATGGTATTTCCTTTGTGTAAAGGCCGCATGTGTTGACAAAATTAATGAAGTGATTATCTGTGCTTTTATTAAGCATACAAAATAAGTGCACAGTGACAGTATTCTTTCATCTTTCTTATAATTGTAGGTGTTACTTGTTCAAAAATAGTTCCGGACAGTGTGAATTAGTATATATTGGCTTTGTCCCTTTTGTGTTGACTTTAATGTTAATTTTCTACTAATCTATAATTAAATATCCTCAGTTTTAATTATAACAGGCTGCTTGAAAAATAATTATGCAGGAAAACATCTTAGCAGATTAGTCTAGGTGTAATAAAGTTATGTTTTTTAATAACTTTGGAAACATTTTGGCTTAATTTATTTTCATCAAAACAAAGAAATATTGCTTTAAAAAGGATTATAGTGTTTGCCTTGTATAATGGCAGTGCTGAGAACTGAGAAACTGGGAATTGGTACCATGAGATGTTTGTAACGCATTCCAGGAAGTGGGCAGCCTCTCCAATTTCTGTAAATTTGTATCTGAGCTGTTTCTTTATGGTTTTTAAAAATACGTTCTGCATTTCTTATCTGTTTATTACCTAGTACGTTGTCTGTTAACGTGGAACAAGTAGAAGTTGGTTAAAATTTTGTAAATTGTGTTATGGGTGGAACTGGTTTTCTAGCCTTTTTTGCAGGTGTCTGGAATTGGAAAGATGTGAAGTAAAAATGTTAAGTGTGCGTATTGGCTAATGGGGACTGATGTATTAATTGAGATCAGTATTTTCCTGTATGCAATTTGGATTTTATGTTAATAGGTTTTTTTTAGGATCCAGTTAAGGTGTAATGGATGACATGTTCTGTAGTTCGTGCTTATACCATGTTTATACTTTGAGTCTGTGTGGTATTTATGTATCCTGGTACTTGAAGACATAGCTATAGGTATGCAATATTTGTATTTCATCTAGTATTAAAAACAATTTTTTTTTTTAAAAAATGGACATTATGCAGTACTTTCTGCTTAAGTATGAGGTACTTGTCATGTTTTTGATACTTTCAAAGCATAGTTCAAGGCATATTTCTTTTTAATAGTGGGGTTTATTTATTGCTCAAAACATACATTCTTGAATGTTTCCTAAATTTTAAGTGCAATGTTGTTACTGCTTCCAGAAAGTAAGGAAATTGAGGAAGTTACAAAGGTTACAGTTGTCATTTTAGTGTGTTAATGAAAAGGTAAGGATGGACCTCATCTCTACAAATAACATGCTTTTGTAGAAGTGCAGTTAAGATTACAGGACAGCTAGCATATTGGCATTTGCATTTCAGTAAGCTTTATGTTTGCTATCAGGACACTATTTATAGGGAATACAATGTAGATTTTTTCTTGTTATAGTAGCTTTTCGTGTTACTTATAGAATAAATGTTACATACTGTAGCTTTTACATACTGATCTGCTGAGTTTGGAGGCTGAAGTGGCCCATTTTTTTAAGTGACACATATGCATGGACTTAAGATAATTCATGCCCTACTGACTTAATAATCAAACAAATCAAATAATGCGGGCAGCAATTTGGGATGAACAAGAGAGAGAAGCGTTATTTATTGTATTTTAGCAGCTGAGGAATAGGGGTTCTGATAAATTATTTATTTTTTGAAAGTGTGAAGAAAACCTGTGGCAAGAATGGGATGCAATGATTTTCCTTCAATTCCATTCCAATAATTTAACGACTGAAATCCTTCCATTGATCCATTTCTGAGTCACGATAATTTTGGACTCTAATTTTCAAATTTCTTCACAGGTAATCTTGGGTACCATATGTGAAGGAGAAATAGATAATCTAAAGCTTTTGTCTATACATAGCATTCAGGTGAGCTTTCTGCTCATGAAAAGCATGGCGCTCTGCCTCTTCCCTGCCTTTGTAGCTGTTTGTTCACTGTAGTGGGTTGAGTGGACTTGATAATTATAGAGGTAAGACAATCTGCAAGTGTTGATACCATCTGAAGTAGGTGTTGAAAGCATCATCTAAAAGCTATACCATATGTTTGTTACACCATTTTAAAAAAAGAGTAGATGTTTCATACTTGAATAACTGTGCGTGTGGAACCATTAATTTTCGTTAAGTTAGTAGGGTGATACAGAATTAAGGAGAGTCATGGAAAATACTTGTGGCTATAAAGTGATTTTATACTGATGAACATTTATCACAAGACTTTCCCATACCAGAATTACATGCCATAGCCCACTGTTGTTCTTTATCCCACTAAGAATTAGGCAAATTTATGTTCCGTGGAGAAATTAAGCTTTGATTTCCAGTCTTATGGACTAATGATTAAAACTTCAGGTTGATCTCCAGTTCGTGGAAAAATGTTGTTCTTCTTGGTCTCAACTGATATGATTTTTGGGTAATGTGAGGGATTTTGCAATATTTTCAACAGACTGAAAGAAAAGGAAATATGTGTATTTGTAGTTTGAGAATACTAAAATAGCTGTGTAAAAACGAGTTACTGCTGTGAAGGGCTTAGGTCAGCTTCTGCAGAAATGAATTAAGCAGATTGGCTGTGAGTCTGAGGTGAATACATACCTGAGCTGGGTGGCAGGTTTTAGCATTGGTTCAGATAATTCCAGAAACTAATCCATTTTCATGCCCACTGTGAATGCATGTAGGTATATGTACAAAACTTCCAGTCCTGTAGTTTCACACCTATCTTGTATTTTATATGTTCAACTCATGTAAGTTACTTTTTGTTTCAACTTCACTTCTTGGTGAGATTCTGCAACTATGGTGTTTGAAGTGTAATGTCTGAATAACACATCTTCACAATTACAAATTGAAGTGATATTCATTAAACTTTAGGTGTCATTATAGAGACCAGTTGACAGTCTTTGTTGCAAATGTTAACAATGTTAATAGTGTTAATATTATTCACTAGCAAAATACTACTTTGTAGCTAAAACCAGACAAAATTGAACTAAGTGGTCCTGTATGGAGTCCTGCGGAAGGCTGCCAGCATTTGTGTAGGTGTACCTGAGAGGATAATCTTGGTACTTTATAGAACATCTTTGTTATGAGGAAAGAGAGGAACTGTGAGTGATAATCTGAGTTTGTTGGAGCAGGGAAATTCTGTAAAGTAAGAGAAAATAATTAAATATTTTATTTTATGTTTCTGATACACAGATAGGTGCATTAAAGAAACAGCTGTAGTAGTTGTAATTCCTCTTGTGGAAAGGCTGTTTTCAGAACTGGTCTGTTCAAAATTTGTTTTCAAGATTAGTTCTATTGATACTGTCAAAAGTACTATGTGCCATTTGATGGTTTGCTTGTGGACCTAATAAAGTTTGTTGAATGGTCCATTTTTAAAATGAGCTTCTGTTTGTCAACATTTTGCAGTTGCATCAGGTGTTATTCTTGATACTGAATACTATTCTTTGTATCTAAACAATGATAGGAAATTATTCCTTATGTAAAGAAGATACTGTGTTAATGAACAGAAAGACCCTTAGTGTGTTTGGGAGTTGAAGAATATTCTTTCTCAGCTACTTTCACTTTAGAGTATGAGGACACGTGGATTATCATCAGAGCTGTTTTGACAAAATAGCTTCCTTTATGGTTCTTGCATTTGCTACGTAGCATTCATGGAAGAAGCTTGTTTAATTAAGATGTAGAGTTAAGAGCTCATTTATAGTTTTGTAAAGAGTGACTAAAAGTGTGTTATGAATTACAACCAGAACACTATATGTCTACATATGAATTTCCTTTGTGGTAAGTTGTTAAATTAATTGTTGTTTGTTAAAATGGCTTTAAGTCATTTCCTTTTTTCACAGTGGTGTTTTGAGGATAATGATTCACTTCTTAATATAGATTGGTTATTAAAGTCTAAAGCAGATTGAATTGTGAATGTGCTTTTCATTAAATTTCTGCTTGCATTTTGAGAATTTAAAAATTCTGAACAGTTGCAGGATATAATTTTCAGCATTAGTCAGAAGATCCAGTGCAATGGCTTTTATAATAGAGCCAATAGGTCTCTCTTTTTTTTGGTAGTATTACGTTACTTCCATCACGGTTTCCATTTTAACTTTTTAAGCACTGTTTTTATTATCTTATGATTTGAAAACTTACTTGCACAAGAATCTAAAGTAGAATAATGAATTGAAGTTAAGACTTTAGTTTAATGTATTTTTCCTCTAGGTAACAGAATTTTAAGTACTGTCTTTCTTATTGTATGTGCTAGTGAAACCATTTTTTGGCCTGTGTGATGAATCAGGCTGGAGAACTGACTCAGATCAAAAATAATCTAGTGAAAATGGAAAATTCATTAGTTTTAAATAACCAATACAGTTCATTGTGCAGACTCAAAATAGGCTGTACAGGTGCTTTAAGAGAGATAAATTTGAGAGGTTAGGGTGAGTCCGTCTTAGTGTGACACTGTTTCTGTAAGGAATATTTATAAAGCTTTTGCTGAAGTGGAAAGGTTTGCTCCCTTACCTTCTTATGGGGGATGGAGTTATATATATTTTCGAAGTACAGGTTGCTCGGATTATATTTCTTTTTGGAGAGGAGGGGTGGGATGAGCGCAGTGGCCTGACTTCATTACCCTCTCTGAAGGAAGACCTAGTATTTTGTGAAGTTAGTCTGCCACTAGGAGACTTGGGACAGGTTCAGATTTGAACATATGTGCAGCAGCAGAGGATGCCAGTTACATGTAACAAGGACTGTAGGAGAAAATGGAATCTTTTTTTATGAAGCTGTTTTATGTCATTGCGGACATGACTCTGAATGAAAGAAAGATGCTGAGGGATCTAGATTGAGTACTTAATGAATTTTATTTGAACCTCCATTTTATTTTGGGGAAGAGGAGAAATGAAAGAGTCTTCTGGGAAGGTTTTCCAGAATATAGTGTCATAATAAAAGGAAGAGATTTTCAGTTAAAGGAAGTGGAGGAGAGGTTGTGGAAGGATACTTATAAGATTAGATGTGAAAAAGAGTGGGAAAACAAGAAATTAAATGGGTGACACAGTGATGCAGACAAAATTGGGGGGGGATGGGGGGAACGGGACAGGGGAAATCTTGTCATATTTATTCTTTTCAGCAGCTACCTGGATCTTGTTCCTGGATACCATCTAACTGTTGCTGCTAATTTAAAGTAGCATTTAAGCTGTTGACGGTGCTGGTCCCTGCCTGAAAAGGTTTTAAAAACAAGGTAAACTGGAACAAAATAGAGATAACAAAATTGAGGAGGGTTTGTGGAGGGTGTGAAAAAGCTTAATAAGAGTTCTATGCTGTAAGTTCTGAATGTAACATTGCCTCTGCTCTCTCCCATTTTTGAAATAAAAGTAAGGCATGGTAGAGGAAGGTGCTTCTTTAACAGATGCAGTGGCTGCATTGTCTATGTCTTTATCTTCTATTGCTGCTTCCCTTTTCCCTCCTTAGCCCCCAAGGAGGGAAGAGTAAAGAAACCTACTGCTTCTGCTCTTCCCTCAAGGTGAAAATGAAGGCCAAGAACTGTCATGTGTCTGTTCTCATGTCATGTTTTGCTGCCTTTAGATTTGAAGGATAAAGAAAGCTGAGCAAGTATGGAAGATGTAGGTGGAAATGTTAAAAGGGCAAGAAATAGTTTAAAGTATGGGATTGAAAGCCTGTGTAAGGGAGAATGATGCTGATCTAGAGAATGTAACAGTGTAGTTTAATGCAACAAAGTGTAGAAAAAGCATAAGATAAAGTAGAAGGATAAGAAAAATGGAAAACATCCATTATATAACATCATAAAACATGTCATAAGCAATCTCTGGTAGGAAAGAAAAAGTGGAATGATACTGGGAAGAATAAAGAAGTGCAAAAATTGAGTGCATTGGTTCGTAAACTTTAATGGATCTTCTGGGCAAGTTACAAATATAGTAACTAAAGGTAGATGATACACGCCATGGTTCTTAAAACTATGTGTTCTTAGTCTTTGGTGTAGTGTGCAGAACTGTGTTGTTTTATGAATATTTTTAATTTTTCTTCGGTTTTAAGGGTTGGAAGGGCAGAATTTGTGATTCCATTAGCACTTGAACATTATGAATTTTCAAAGATGGGAGGGTACAAAACTTATTGAAGGATGATCTGATTTCAAATGTTACCTGTTAAAAGGATCAACAAATTTGGCTTACGGGTCTTTGTGCTTCTTAACCAATTTTCCAATCCCCTCCTCCTTTTTAAAAAGAAATGAGTGTTTATTTGCCCTTTCTTCATTCAAAAGAAAGGGTGACTATAGCTTTTACTTTTTCTAATTTCTGAAAAAGAATCCCTAGTTAGAAACTTCAGCCAATTTTGAATCAGACCATTACGTACTTCTCTATTCCTTGCTTAAGAGGTGGGGAAATAAATTAAAAAAATAAAGTTGTGCATGAAAACAAAATTCTCAGAATTAGATGGTATGGGAGAGATGCGTGTTTGAGCCAGCCTCTCTTGGCATCTTTATCAAAATCCTCAAACATACCTTTAGCATAGGACCATGTGTAATTTAATTAGCAAGTTAAGTTTGCAAGTAAGGGGAGGGCTTTCTTAACTGCAGTTACTATGTGGAGGAAATTGGTGGCTGAGATGGCTTTAATGCCTCTTCTGGTTACGTGTGGGGAGGATTTAGGGGTGTTTATGCTTATAGCATAGTTCATTTTTGCTGCCTAAGTAAGATGAGATCACAGAGACCATCAGAGTAAGGTCTCATTTTCAACCTTAAAAAGGCTCTGTTAATGCACAAGTTCATGTTCCACTCTACTCTGCACTCGTGAGACCCCACCTGGAGTACTGTATCCTGCTCTGGAGTCCTCAACACAGGAAGGACATGGACCTGTTGGAACGGGTCCAGCGGAGGGCCACAAAGATGATCAGAGGGATGGAGCACCTCTCCTATGAAGACAGGCTGAGAGAGCTGGGGTTGTTCATCCTAGAGAAGACAAGGCTCTGGGGAGACCTTATAGCAGCCTACCAATATCTGAAGGGAGCCTACAGGAGAGCTGGGGAGGGACTCTTTGTCAGGAGGTGAAGTGACAGGACGAGGGGTAAAGGTTTTAATTTGGAAGAGGGGAGATATAGATTAGATGTTAGGAAGAAATTCTTCACTGTGAGGGCGGTGAGGCACTGGAACAGGTTGCCCAGGGAAGTTGTGGCTGCCCCATCCCTGGAGGTGTTTAAGGCCAGGCTGGATGGGTCTTTGAGCAACCTGGTCTAGTGGGAGGTGTCCCTGCCCATGGCAGGGGGGTTGGAACTCAATGATCTTTAAGGTCCCTTCCAACTCCAACCATTCTATGATTCTATTCTATGTGTTAAAAAGTTTATTCATGTTGACAGTTTTCTGGGGTGAGTTATACACTGTCCATCTTGGCTGTCTCTGGGAATTTTTTCTATGTGTAGTCTCAAGACATTTTTAAAAGTTTATTTGAAAAAAAAAAGATATTAAGGGTTGAATGGAACATGGAAAGGAGATATTTGTTAGGTTAAAAAGAGAAAGCAGAAGCTGTATTGTAGTATGGAAATCTATTGTAGGGGAAGGCGGTTGTACTTGGGACAGTTTGGGAAGAATTGTGGAAGGTTGTGTAAGGATTCCTTACTTAATTGTGTTTGGTAGGGATATGGTTGTTGCTTAGGTCTGTGATGCCCTAATCTTGAAGGTTGTCTTCAGTTAATCTGGGAAAGTAGATGTGATGTGTTCCAAACTGTATGAGGAAAAAGCTGGAATTGGAATGTAGCAATCTATTTATTCCCTATCAGTAAAAATGCTGTCATCTTAAGTTGTATTTTTCTTTATTAGTTGATTTTCTTTCCCGGTGGCAGCTTGTTTTTTGCTTTTGAGTGGTAGGATGTTTTCCTGTAATGCCAGTTGCAAACTTGGAGCTTGCTTGCATTGTGGCCAAAAATCTGAGAACAGCGATGACTCCATTATATCCAGCGAGAAAAGAATCTTTTGTACTACTTACTTTTAATTGCTAATTAAGCGAAGTCCTTGGTAGTTTGAAAGAATGGAGTAGTTTATGCCCTCCACTTTAGACTAGTATTTGCTACTCAGTTGCAGAGAATGAAGGAAGGGGTGATTTTTATTATGATTTCTAGATGAAAGTGACCTTCCTGAGAGAGTGAAAATGGGTGAGAGCACTTATTTTGCACGAGAAGCTCTCAGGATTCAGGGAACATGTGGCACTTGTGGAACTGAGGAGCAGCTTAGGACTTCTGTGCTGCTTGAGAAGGCCTAGCAACCTGCCCCCTCCCAGGCTCTATATGGGTTTTGCCTGAGTGCTGTGCTTCAGTTTCAGTATTTAGTGATTAAAGGTATTTTAGATTGTCCAGACAAGCTGCAGGGATCTTCTAGAGAAAGCTTGTTGATATTCGGAGATTATTTTAATTTGTTCTTTATTTTTATTTTTTTTAAGCAATGAGATTAGAGTGAAGCTTCCTTAAGAGTGCAGCACTCATTCCGATGCATTAGAACCCACTTATTTTAAAGATTCTTCAGCACAGGTAGATAGGAATTTCCTAACACCAGGAAACTGTGCCTCAAGGGGAGTGGGTAAGCAGATATGCAGATTTACAGACTGAAACAGGAAAACAAGTTCCAACTACAGGTCATTTCACAAGTTTTTCCTCAGGGCCTTCTCGCTTCCACAATCAGAACTCAAAAATGGAACAATTCAAAGCAATTCATCAATGACTAGTTTAAGGTCTGTCAGGCTTCAGACAGCTGGAAAGGAGAAGGAACGCACTTATGCTCCAATGACTTCATTTTCGTGATTTTTCTGTAGCGTTTGAGAACCTTTCCAGATTCGTGTCATGTGATGGCTAAAGTTAACTCCTATGTTCTCATAAGCAGATCACCTGTATGGCTTAGCACCTTGTTTGCCAACAATTCCTTTCTCTAAATAAATTTAAAAAAATACCGAAGAGTAGTAGTTATCAGTACCGTACATATTGGTGCCTGGGTTTAAGAACGAGTGTGCTGTCAAACTCAGATAACCTCTTTGTGTTTATGTTCACACTTGGATCTCAGTTGGACAGTAGTCTCTGCTGCTGTAGCTGTGCTGACATTTTCTCTACCTCGGCAATCCCTCCACAGCCTATGCTGACAGAAGTTATTCTGTTAGCATCATTGCACTGTTATGTGCAGTGTCAGAATCAAAACCCATTAGAGCTCTCTACTGTTACACTAGTGGGAGGGTTGAGCCAAGGTGTATGATATTTTTTCTTACCTAGTGTATGAGCAGACAGAATGTGGTAGAGCTGATTTTTGTAAAACAGCAATGCTGTCTGTATCTGGAGCCTTCGTGTGCTGTTGCGATACTACTTGTATTAATTTCAGCTTTCAGTATCTTCCATGTTTTCTAAAGAATGAAAGATTCTGATCAGGCTTAAATCTTGTTGCAAGTAATGTAATTTGGAGCCCAGGTCAATGTGATCTTTCTATTTGTTATTTCAAATGACCAGAAAAACTAAATAATGTTGTAATGTAGCATGATTGTACAGGATTCAACTCTGGTTAGGACAGAATATTGTGTAGATGAAAACTATTCTGAAGTGGTAGCTTTTAAAGAAAAAACCCATTTTTTAGCGCCTTTGCTTCTTGTCCTTAATAAAACGTGTATCACAAGTTATGTAACTTCTTTACTCTGTTGCAACTGCTGTATCAATTCACATATTAATTGGAAGCTACTATGTTTTTCCTTGTTTTTTAACTTTGGACAAAAGATTGGAAATTACACTTTGTCGCTTAAACCTGCAGTGGAGGAGGGATGACTAGTGCTACTTTGATGGCAGATAGAAGAACATTATTAAACAACAGATACATTCTTAAGATGATGCAACATTTGTGTGATACATATTGCTTGTTAAATTGTTAATTCATTTGAGTAGAACAAATTCACGCTTTGCTTAGAAATTAAAGAACAGACACTAAATGAGTACGGCAGGTACCATGATATTGCCTCTCCTTCCACAGTCAGATAAGGGAATGAAATTAAATTGCTACTTCTGAATAATTTTGGCTCTTAGTGTAAAGGTGAGTTGTATAACTCCTTGAAGTAAGTGCACATTGAAAATGAAACGTTGGGTTTTTTTCCTTCACGTGTATTACAGTCTTGGCATTTGATTATCCCTTTGGTTGGACTTCTTGCTTTGAACGCATAAGTTAAAGGGAGATTCCCTTAGCTTTGGAGAAGGAATACCTCTTGGGTAGCACTTGCACAGGGGATCAAGTTGAGATGAGAGGTGAAGTTTCTATTGCCGAAGGAAAAGTGAAGTTGTACTTATATGTCAGTATGAAGCTGTAGATCTGTGTAAGTTATCTTTTCTTTGACTTGTTAGAAAAAGTTAAAGCTTAAAGCTCCATTGCTGATGTAATTTTGGCCTCCTAACCTCTCCAGCGAATTAAGTTGGTTTTGTTTTTTTTTTTTTTTTTTTGTCCCCCGCCCATCCCGTTTCCCCCCCGCCAACTTTTTTAGCTCTGCTTATCTTAAATTCTGCATTCACCTAGCCTCCTGTCACATAAGTGTCATGATGTGTGAGGTGTTGGTCATAAGTTTGCATGTAGTGATGTGAAAAGATGTGGATGAGGAGGAGACAGTCATTAATTTTAGAAAAATTAGTTTCAAATGGTGTTTATTTTCGGTAATACTAGTGAAATTCTCTATGTTTCCCTAAGTCTATTACTATGTTTTTTAACTAATAAATGCATAAGTATGCAAAGAGAACCTAATCAGTTGTAACAACACTTCTTAATATACACATATATTTTTGAATGATCCTCAATAGTTTTTTCTTGGATGCTATTATGAAAGTATTTAGTATTTTATTTCTATGCATGTAGCCTGCATTATCTGTGGGGAAATACCTTTAATTTAGTACCATCTACTTTTATCCAGTCAGTATGTAAAAGCCTTGAGTTTTAGACTAGTGTTATGTCTGAGCTCTTAGAGTCTGAGCTGTTTTCTGTGTTCTCAGTGAATGAAATGTTGAGCTCTCATACCCTATAAGTGTCTATCTGAACCACCACGGAAGCTTTGTAGATACAATTACCCAGAACTGTCTCCAGTGAGCTGAATTTAACTGTCCTGTGAGACTTTGTCATATGTAACAGGTGTTGGCCTTGGAAGTAGTTTTGTATCTACTTTCTGGAATGAAAAATAACAGAAAGTGTGTGATTGGAATGGGAGGAGGGAAGAAGGGGCAGATGGATAACAGTGGTCTGTGAGTAAAGGGAAGATTTCTAACACAGCAAAGTGTAAGTAGCCAAATAGTGTTTCTGGAGGTGTCTAAACGCAGCCCAGGTATGCAGCGGGATTGGAGGTAGCATATAGCTTGTTCCACATAATTAAATCAGGAAGTTACATGCTTTTCTTCTCTCACATTTTTAAAACTATGACCAGGGAAGGAGGATTTTGGGTAGTAGCCTGCATTTGGGACATAAATGTACCCATTAATTGTGCACTCTAAATATAAGTTTCTGAAATAGGAAAGGTTTTGCTTTCACCAGGCTATTATAGTAGGTGAGGAAAGGAGATCACAGGATGGGAAAGGCTTGCAATGCTAAACTTTAGTACACCTTAGAGTGTCACTGTTTTTTGGTCTTGAGGCATCACTAAATTGCAAACCTCCTGTTGTAGCGGAGCAGTATGTGATGTTTGTCTCACCTGCAAACCTGTATGTCAGATACAAACTGACCAGTTAGTTGCATCTGGCACATGAGGTCGTGGAATAGGTGAGTGCTAGTGATTTTAAATGAGTCCTGGAAATGAATGAGATACAAGCCTAACTTTCTTGGGGGAGCTTTGAATGCAGAACCTGTAAGTCCTTTTAAACTATAGCAGAGTTTTCAGGAGGAGGGAAAGATATTTGAGAGTCGCACAGTGTCCTTTATGTGTTGACAGGTTTGCCATATGAAGGGCCCCTGGAATACAACTACTCAGATGGTTGCAGTATGAGAAAAGATTATTTCTTTTGTCCTTCCCCTCCCCAGTAAATTCAGTGTTAACAGCATAAAATTTTGGTTTGTGCAGTGAACTTTGTTCTGTGATATCTTGTGTCCTTCCAGACCGGTCTAGCAAGACTTTTAAAACCGGGAAATGAAATTGTTGTGCCTATGGACATAATTTTAACTCTGACTTCCATGTGTGACACTCCCTCTTTTCAGGTGTGTTCAGTTGCCACTCTCTGCAACAGAAGCAGAGCTGACTGTGGCATTCATATGGCTTGGTTCTTAGGCGATCTTACAGGAATTCTCAGCTCTTTTTTTTTTTTTCTAAACTTGTTTTATTCCCATGCCTGATGATCTACCTCTCTACACCAGCTTTGAGATTTGCATGTCATCCTTGTCTTGGGCAACTGCTGATGGTTATAGTGGCTTAGGTGTCCCTGAGTCTTCGTCCTGCCTGTACAAGGCAGTGCTAAATAAATCATAGGGGTTTTCTTGAGGCACAGAAGTGTTCTTTCATTTGATCATGTTAGCAATCAAGCTTACGATGTTTCTCAAGGGAAAATCCTTCTGCATTGCATCACTACCAACATAACAATTCATACTTTTTGTACTTAATACCTTGACTGTAGAGTATGGCTATCCCTGATGCAGCTAGAGTACTAACAGCTGTTTCCAGTGACTGTTGCCAGATCTTTGTGGACAGAACTGTGGTTACATGTATTTCCTGTTTTCAGGACATTATTTAGTTGCTCTAAGCCTTATGGAAGTCCTAACGCAAGGTTCCACTTGGTAACAAACTATGTGTTAAATTTTATTGACAAAAGTCTTTTCACTTAGCATGTCACTCTGAAAACTGTTTTCACCAACCTAGAGCTACAGTTTCTGTTTAAAAGGTATATTACATTTTCAGATGAACTGTACAAAAATAGTGATAGAGATTTAGCTATCTGTAGCTTTCACTATAGTCATACAGCTATCGCTTTAGGCGATGATAGCTTTTTCATGGTGAAAGCAAGTAGTAGCATTAGGACATCAATACTGAAAATAGCACATTTCAAATTTTAAAATACCATGCCAGATTTAGACCTGGGTTGATGAAAATGGGTACTAAGTTAGTTATTTGATTCTTAAGTCCTGAACACAAATGACAGCAGAATCCAACTGTAATACTACATTTTGCTGGATCTGTTTTTTCTTTTGTCATTTGCTTCTGATCTTGTTGGTAAATTTCAGTTTTGGGGAGTAAAATTGGTATCAATTGGCTTTATGAGAACGAAGAGCAATTAAAAATAATAGGTGACAGTGGCTGTTTATATTTGGTTTTGGCAAAAAGAGTAAGTCTGAGTTAGAAGCCTACCAACTAGGTAAGTGATGCAGCAGAAAGCAAATTGCATGCTTCTGCCCATTTGACTGTGGGTGGGGGGAACATCTTTGGGAAAAAAATGTTGTGAACAATTATGTGGAACATACTGCTTTTGGAGAACGTGAGATGATAGCTTAGCACTATGAAGCTTTTAATATACCCTTTCTAATGTAAGCACCATGATTCCTGAATGCCTGTTGTTATTGTAGCATATTATTGATAGCTCTTGAGGTCAGAGTGCTGTTCGTTCTTTTGGCACTATGCTATGGGTGGCAATGCATGTTGGGCATGAGACATTGAAATTTATTTAGAAAGTGATATCCAGTCTCATTTCGGTTGGTAATTTGGTGAGGGCTGTGTGGGTTTTTGTGAATATTTTTACTCTTTCATTTTTCTTTTCTGGGGAGTTGCTAAACTAAAACTTTTATTCAAATTTAGGAGAAAATAATTTCACAAGTGAGTTTTGAAAAGCCACTTGCCCTTGTGTACAGGAAAGCTAGCTTGTATGAGGGTGGGAATTGTTATGTTAGGTGATACTGACATACCTGCAGTGTTAGTACTTGTCTTGTTAGAGCAATGCTGAAATTAAAGCCAAAATGTAATCTGAAAGACCATAATAGGTATGTTTGGTTCTTAATAAATTAAATATATCTGCTAAAAAATTGCATTCCTTCATTAATTAAAATTTAAAATTGAGATTCTCTAGAGAGAATCCAACACCGAATCTTGCATTTATGTTGTTGAAGCTGGCCAGATTTCAAATATTGTCTGTGGGTTTGGGGTCTGTAGTTATACTCTGAACTTACAGACAATGTGTTTGCCTCCTGTCTGGACAGTAGGGTTGCGGTAGTTCAAAATCTTAAGAAGTTATTTCAATCTTTTACCCAAGCTTTCCCAAATACTTTTATCAAGAAGTGCCTCAAGGGCATAAGCCCTTTGTTTCACAATTTAGCTCTCTGTAGTAAGTAATTGGTATTGGTTCTGTTGCATTCAGATAGAAATTGCTTACAGAAATTCTGTGCAGAGTCTTTCAGAGTGAACACAAAAGAATACATTGGTTTACACAAGAGTTTCCAGCTGTTTCTGAGGCCTATCTGTTCAAGGTGCAGGCAGTTATGTCACAGATACATGGATACATATAATGTCATTACATTTATGAAAATCACCGTCTTAAAAGTGACAAAAAAAAAAGAGTACTTAAAAGTGTCCTTTTGCCTCTACTGCTTCCATTTAATGCTGTGCAACATCCTAATTTTCTGATTCTTCAAATTATTTTAAAATTTTCAGTCTAAATTTATACACATTTGTTTTTCTACATTGTTGTTAGACTGAAATAGCTTTTGTCTTTCCCTGATGTTTGTCCTGTTGGTGCTTGTACAAAATAGTCAGAGTAGCTTTTGATTTGCTAAGCTGAATGATTTGAGCTGTTTTGAATTCCTTTTGCAAGAGAAGCTCTTTGTCTTTCCTCTTACCCCTGCAGTTCTCTTCTAAATTTATTTATCTTTTCTGAACACAGGAAAATTGTATAGAGTGTTATAGATCAAATCTGCTGAGAAGGTATGAATATTTCTGCTTTTAGAACAGGTTGTGTACTGTCTCCAATACTATAAGAGCTTGGTAAAATCAACTGAAACTACCAGGAAGCAAATTCAGAATAAACGGAAGATGGTTCCTTGCAGTTAATCTGTGGAACTGCTCGCTGATGAATATTGTTAATGTTAAATGAATGGACATAGTTTTAAAAAGTGATTAGGCAAATTAATGGAAGCAAAATCCATCAAGAGCTGTTAAGAACAGCAGTACCACCTGTGCCCAGGAAGCTCCTGAACTTAAATTGCTGCAGTCTGGGAAAGTATTAGAAAAAATATTATTATATCTAGCCTTTTTCTGTTTTTTCAAGAATGTGAGTTCATGTAAAACCTGTTCTAATCTTTTATTACTGCTATTTAGTACATGTGCTGTTGAAGTAAATATGAAGACAGGATGCTGCAATAGACTGACCATTGGTCTGACTTATCATGGGCATGTTATTTTATCTTTGTTGGAAATTTATCCTCTGTTGAACTCCAGAATCGTGTATGATTTTTTTTCATCTGCCTTATGTTGGCAACATATACTCATCTTGGTTTGTTGCCTCATAATTCAATAATTAACGTACTTGAGGGGTTTGTTTTAGTAGTTTCAATGAGTTCGTTGCGGAGTTCAGGATCTTATATGGTTGTATGATGTTTTACTGCTACAATGCTCCTAGATTGTCTTTGAAAAATCCATCTGTGGCATGCTGATGGGTGTGTTTTCAAGTTCTAATGTCCTCACCTCATTTATAGTTGATAGACCTAAAATAATACTGTAAATTCAGTCCAAAGGCCAATATTGTATCACTGCAAATTAAGGAGATAATGATAGGCTACTACCAATAAGTATACTTAATATTACAGCAGTTCACCTTTTATGTTGAATATTGTGGTGCCTGGACACTATTAAATACCTGTGAAAATGGATTTGAGGTAGAGCTTGGTCTGACTCATAGGAAAAGAGAAAGCATGTTGAACTGTACGTGAAACGAGCAGGAAACTGTGATCCAGCATCTCAAATCTTATTCTATTACTAGAGAGAAGGAATAAATTCTGAGAAATTTATTTACGCCTGCTGCACCTTCTGCGGTGTCAGAAGAATGGAATTGAGATTCTGCTCCTTTTAGTCTGCCTGGGTGTGAGAGGGACTAGCATAAAGTTAGCAGCCAAGTCTTTGTATCTGGAGAGGCAGGGAATTAAAATTAACAAGAGCTGCAAACTTGATTTTAATATTCCACAAAGAGTTTCCTTTTTTCAAGTTAAATCACAGCAAAAAAAGTTTCAAATATATTTTCAGTATACTGTATTTTTTTCTTCATAGCCTAAATTAAGAATCAGGTCTGTGTGGTTTGTCCTACTAGCCTGCAAATAGACTAACAAAAAATTTAAATTTTATGCCTACGGCTTGTAACACATACATCAAATGTGCTTTCCCCTGTCTCTGCTCTGATTCTAGGACTCCTTGTCATCTCCTTGGCTTGCTCGCATACCTCCTGGTTCTACTTTTGCTGCAGGGCTGGGCCTTCCTCTCTTCAGCTGTCAAAAGACTCCGCTTACGGAGTTCTTCCACTTGCTCAGCATGTGGAGAGGAAGAAACAACAGATAAGAGAGGAAGCCCCCATGTCTGCTGTGCTCTTCCCCGGTCATCGCCGCTTGGCCTTGACTGTGCTTTGCGGGCTGGGGGAGCTTCTCCCGTAGCTGTTTGGTGCTAATTGACCAAGAAGTTGAAAGCAGTTGCAGCCTTTCCATGCACTGAACAGCAGCACAGACCTCGCCAGTTAGGAGTTTTTTCCCTGTAAGCCACACGCGCTTCACGCGATGCCAGTTTTCCACCTGTGGCCTAAAAACAACTTAAGTAATCTCTCTTGCATGTGCACGTTATTCACGTTTCCAAGCTTAAACATAAAGCTTACACACCTCCTGTTGCTTGCACAGGACAGGCCACAGGTAGTCCAGAATGATGGGGTTTACTTTTTTTTGGGTATAAATAAAACTGTGACTGCAGAAAGCTGTGAAAAATGAACCTTTTGTACTACAGTTGACACATTAAAATAAAGGGATTTAAAAGATTGACATTTGGGACTGACTTGCATGCTACCCTTTGCCTTTTATGATTACTTGAAAATGTCTTTAATTTAAATTTGATGCATTTTTAAATGTTCTTAAACTCTCTCACCTTTGTATTTTTTCATCCTCCCCAAACATTCCCTGCAGAGGGCTAATCACTTGTTCTCTGAGTGACTGGCATGATTGAAATGATTATTATGTGGAGATGCTATGCATTGGGTGAGTAGTAATAGGGAGGCTGTTGTGCTGCTGGATGGATGGAATGATAGCATAGTGAAGAGGGTGCTGTCGTTCTGGGCTTGAGTAAACTGTGATCTGTCTGCTTCCCTTCTCTGCCATTCCCCCTTGATGAAAGTTTCATCTCTCACTTGTGTGTTCCCTCTTGCTTACGCCTTTATTCTGTCTGAGCTTTTATTTGCTGCTGCTGCGGTTGTGCCCAACGTGTTATTTAGAACTTTATTTGGTGTCTGACTCTCATGCTTGGTTCATAGATTTTTGTTTTGCTGTTTTCCAGGTTTCCTCTCTAGGGGAATTGCTTGTTTATGGTGACATACTGTTTTCTACAGTGTGTGGTGGAGGTTTTATGTATATTGATGAAGGCAAGTGTAAAAGTGTGTGCACCTTTCCACATACCTTTTCTGTCAATGATAGTTCCACTCTTTGGGACCAGTACTTGAAAAAATCCAGTCTTCTGTGGAAATAAGCTTTTCTTGCATTGAGAAATGTTCTTGTTGACTGCAGTTTTCACACTGGTGTATACTGGCAATTTAAAGATCTTTTATGATCAGACCGTTGAGTCCTTCAAAGGTGAGAGCAGAGCTGCTTTGAAGGTGAATTTAACCTTTAAACAAAGATAGATCAAAAGATAGATTACATTAGTAACAGTGAAGTGGAAGACATGGGTATGCCCCATTCATCTAAAAGCTTAAAAAAAAATAATAAAAAAAAAGAAAGTCAACTTTTTACTGTTCAGGAACTGTCTTTTCAATGATAAACTCTTGAGTGCGTTTATGCCCTGGTCACTGTGTCAGTGGATTTTTGTAGTCTCAAGTTGGTTACATTTTGGAAACTATGCTGAAGCTCCTTCTAAGGTTTTGCACTAGTGTATACTTGATGATGTCTGCCACTGTTTTCTGTGGAGTGAATCCTGGGAATACAGCATTTTTGTAAAAAATAAAAGCTTCTCAACAAATGTCTGAAATGCATATAATTCAGTTATTTCTATCATCATTTTATTTTAAATGCAAACCTTACAGTAATCTATTTTAAGGGGGTCTTCAAAGGTATTTGGTGTATGAATCGCATACACATGCTGGTTTATGAATGGTGTGGATAGCCTTTGAACTTCCTGATGTTAAATGCCCTACTGCATATCTGTTCTTTTGGGATACTTTCTCCTCTTTCCAATCTCTGGTGATGGAGATTGCACCTCGGTGGGTTTATAAAATGCTTTCTAACAGTTTGGTTGTTTAAAGACACTTAAATTTTCTCTCTGGTTCTGAGAGGCAAGCAGTGGTTTTAGCGCTTAGAGATACTGATGTAGTCATTCTGAAATGGGTGCAACACAAGATAAATGCTGGGCTAAAGATTTGGGTTCCATACAGTGCAATTACACTTATATTATGCAGTTTTTAATTTTTAGTCTACAGATAGACATGTTTTAAGAAATAAGATGGTCATTAGCTATTTTCTGTGAAGTTTGAGACTGGCAAATGTAGTCAACAGTATAAAGGTAGCAAATTGTATGTAAGCTGCGTTTTTGTTTTTAATCTGAGATGTTTAGCTGGTATAGAGGCTTGGCCTTTGGAAATAGGTATGTTGGGGATGTGTATTGCTTTTTCTGAAGTGTAGTGACTCATTTTTGAGGCGGTTTTATGATAAACTCATAAAATTTCTAGTTAATCATGGTTTGAAGATGAGGATGTTATTTTTATATTTTCAGTTACTTCACAGTTTTTGACCTATGCTGTTAAAATTGAAATCTAACACAACTGTTATTAATTTTTTTTTTTTTTTGTTAAATTAGAGTTACGTATTAAGGAGTTAGGTTTGACTGGTTGTAGAAGTCCTTGTTACTGAGCATTCTTCTATTAATGGTTTGAATTGATGGCTTCTTGTCCACAGGTGTTGGAGTGTTGTGCAGTTAAGAGTATGGGGTAACTGAAAGTTAGGCCCAACAGAAGGGGATATTGTCCCTTTTCTAGCTGGGCATGGTAGAAAACAGTATTTGCAAATCCTGTTGGAAGGAATAGCAGCATGATGGAATTGAGAAGAACGCATTATTAAGGCTACGTTGATTAGGGTTCAGCCAAGACACACGGTGGTGTGGCCACAAATTCCTTAGTACCTTCCTGTAATGGATTGCATTCTTCTTTATCCAGTTGTTTATTTGTTTTAAATCACAAAATCCACCTTGTCTACACAGAGTTATACTGTAGTTGTGGATGGGAAAAGGATAGGTGGAACAGAGTTCTCTAGGTGTAGGTGGAAGCTTAGTCTTTGTCATTCTGCCTCTGTCCTGATGTGAATCGTCATGGTGAGTTTTGGCTTAAAAGTGAGGTTGACTCTGGAATCTCATACTTAAGGCACTTGGTGTGAGTATGGACAACCCAAATTTAAACCTTTGTTTCAAGTTAGGCAAAATCTTGAATCCTGGTCTTCCGTATCCTAGATGATTGTCCTTATTAGATGGTTTTAATGTTTTTTTGGTGAATTTTTTGGGCACCCCCTCCCCAATAATAGAATTTCTAGTGAAAATGCATGGAGATACATGCAGAATTGGCATTAAGCTTGGTACATGCATGCATTTCCGCTTAGTATTTGTTAATGTCCATTTCTATATTGGGCATCAAATTTGGTAGGGCTTGGGAAACATTATTCAAGAAGGAGGTCTTCTGTCCACCTCCAGGGGAATGTTAATGGAAACAGTCTGTGTTGCCAGCCTGCGTGGCTATTTACCCTGCAGGTATGGGAGTCTTCAGGATGTGTTGCCTGTGAAAATTTAGTACAAAGTTTTACTCATCAGAAGACTCTGTTGGCAAGTTCCTGAGCGATGTTTGAGTATATTGTCAATTTACTTGGTGTTTAGTGCATATTATGATGCAAACGCACACTAGTAGCTAAAATAATTTCGACTTGCACTTTGTAGTGCATCAATTCTGAAATCTACATGAATGTACAACCCCTGTCTCTCCCCCCCCGCCCCCCGCCCCCCGTTATTGCTACATAGCACAAGTAGACATTATTGCTTTCCTGGAATGAGGTACACCAGCTCTTCCATTCAGAAGTGGTACTGACCGTTAATTGTGTGAATGTATCCAGAGGACTGTGTTCTTATTTCCTCATTGCAATTTTTTTTTTTCTTTTAGACTGGCACATGAGATGGGTGGGAAAGCTGAGGGATAAGGCTGGGTGTCTGCAGGCATTAGCAGAGAAGAGTTACAGCTCTTGATGGGAATTATTGTAGCACTTTTCAAGATGTTTACTGGACATAAAGTTCTTCTCCAAAACATTTTTCTATGCAAGCTCATTTTCATGCACATTTGGTTATGTTCCAGTGTTGCTCACTTTTATATGTAAGCGGCATCCCCATTGTCTAAGCATAATCAAGCAGCCACAAGAGGATTATGTATGAATGACAGCAGAAAAAGGAACATCATATGTAGAGTGGTATCTGTATGTGAGATTTTGGTGATGTGATGAAAAATCATTGTGGGGCACCCTTCCTGGTGTACTGGCTGTGCCAGCTTTAGAAGTACCAGCATTCTGAGATTCTTTGAAATAACAGTATTTCAGTATCTGAAACCAGGTTCCTTCCATTTAGATGTGGGCTTTTTATCCTTTGTGTCATAATGTACCTTTACCAGTTTTATGTCTCCTGTGGTGCTGAAAACTCCATGCTTCCCACCCTATTAGCATTTCCTTTTTTACATTTTCTTCATAAACAGCTTCTCACCCATTTTCATCTCTGTTCTTCTAAAATAAGTCTTCTTTTCCTTGTATTTTTGGACTAAACTACAAACAATATTTATTTCTGAAAACCGGGCCACCTCTAGTGTTTGAACCCTTTTGGAAATGAATTTTAGACTGTGCACATTTAGCAGAGTAGAGCAATTGGTGGTAGTTTTTAATATTTCATAACAGCTGCTCTTCTATATCACCTTGTATTCAAACAACAATACAGAAAATCGTTCTGTTTAGTTTGAAGCAAAGTATTTTCACAGGTAGATATTTGTTGTGTCAGTCTTTGTAGACATTTTCTTATGTATACGTATGTACATTGTTCTCTGTTTAATCCTTTTCCATCTCCTTTATTCATTGCTTCATTGTTGCATTTATGCTTGGTAGGTGATAGTCAGTGTTACATTTCCAACACCTAGACACAAAGACTTGTGTCTAGGTCAGGAGATCTTTGCATAAATAACAGTTATTCAGATTTCAACTTTGGGGTTTTTTTCTCAGGTAAAACAGGCAGCTACTAAAGCAGACTCTGGCTTTCATTGGTCTTTCTTTGTGTGTGTGTCTTTCTTTCTGTGTTGATTTTAATTGTATTTCCAAAGATATTTTCCCAATGAAATGGAAAACAGCAATTTATTTGATATACGATATCTTACTAAAAATGGTAGCCTCCTAGATACAACTGGCTTAACATTTTCAAAAAATATAATTTTATCAAACTTAACTGTCTAAATGTTCTGAAGCATGACATGCTTACACCTCAGTTGTGATGTTCTATGTTGGTACAGTTAAGAATTGCTAGAATAAAATTAAATTTAGTAGTCTTAATTTTTTTTGTGTGGTGAACTATTCATTAGCTCTAGAACAATTGCTAAAATGAGGTGCTGCAATTCTACTTGAAATAGAATTATTATGCTAAAAATAACAAAAAGTCCTCTTATTATTCTCAGATAAGAATCAGCCATTTCAACTGCCTATGAAAAATCTACTGCTATTTAAAAAAAAAACTTTAAAAAAACCCAAAACAACCTATGCAGGATTTGGAATAATGAAATTCTGTACAAAATTTGTCCTAATCTCCTGAGTCTTCACATTATGAAATGTTTTCAGAGACAGAATAGAGAGCATTTGGTTTGCCAATAGTTTATAATTTGTTTTAATTTTCTGTATAATGTAAGTTTGTCTGTACATACATACACATCTATATTTGTAATATATCTTACTGTATTTAAAAGAAGTAAGAGGGAGGGGTGCTGCGACCTAAAGGTGATCTCACAATTAATGCAGAGTTAATCACTACATTAACTCCATTCAACAAATTTTTCATCAAAATGCAATTGGTTATAGACACAGTTGGTTGAAAACTACTAAGTTTCATATGTTTTTCTTTGAGAAGCCTACACTATTGAGTTTACATCTGTTGGACAGAAAACACTTGTAAAGAATGTCTCATAGTTAGTAATAAGTGTTCTTGATTTAGTGGTGACAAGTTGTTTTTCTTTTCTCCCTACACTGAAACATCACTTTTCTCCATTTATCATTGATTCACAGATACTCTATTTTGTATTCTGTTCTGTAGCTCTGTGCTTTTTATGAAGTATTATACCTCATTTTTCAATGATAATTGGCTTGAGGAAGGCTTAATTCTAAGTTACTGGTGTATCCTATTCTCCATCTGACTAGCATTTGTTTTGATGATACTAATTCTCTGTGACAGGTTTCTAAATCCTTAATTTTTTATTTTTTTTTTTTTTTTTTACTCTTTGTTTCTTATGGTGGTAGTGTGCTGCTTTCACTCCAGTCTCTGGAAAATTTTTGGTTTGTGCTATTTGCCTTTCAATTAGTTTTTGTGTTTTCACCTGTAGACTTTGCAACCTTAGCCTTACTTCTGCTGTTTGCTGCTTCATCTCCTGTCTTCTACTTGCAGGTTATACTGAAGATGAAACAAATATTTTTTTCAAATGATGCCTGTGGTAGATAAATCCTAGACCGTGGTAGTGGCTTTTAAAGAAAGTTAATCTTAATTGTTATCATCAAACTGTGCATAATATGTGCAAGTGCTTTTCTTCTTTATTGCTTGCACTGTTTATTCTTGTGTCCTGTTCCATGAAGCAGTAATCGTGGGAAAACAAATTGGCCAAAATTGATGATTCATTTATTGAGAAATGCATGAGGAGGATTGGTTTCCATTTTTCTATACTACTTATTGTCCCTGAAATTATAAGGACTTTTGATGAACTTAAATATTATTAGCAGATTAGAGTAACTCCCTGACATTCCAGTATACCATAGAATTTTGCACGGACAAAGTTACCAAAAAGACCAGGTCATGTTTTTCCTTCTTGAAGCCTAAGTCTTTTGGGGAATGGGCATGTTTGTGTCCAGCACCCTGTACTTTTAACACTCTTATGGAGTCTTTTTTTATAATATAGTCCATACTTGAAATACAAGGAGAGTAAACTTGTGTTGAGAGAGAAATTTTATGTAACACAGTATGAGCTTCACAGAGAGAGAGCATATAAAGAAGCTTTGAAAGCTGTAGTGGGAATTGATATTGAGTAAGAAAGTAAGGGAAGTTAAGAGTATTGTGCCGTCCATGCATAATATGAGAGCCTTCAGTGGAGGATCTGCTGAATTAATATAGGTTATCTTCAGTCAAATATGAATTTTATGCTTTTCTCTGCAGAAGTAAATGAGGTGTTCTTTGGTGTTCTTTTATGTCGTCTACAGCCCAGGCCATGGTGTTTATCCAGCCAGTCATTGATGGGGGGGGAAATAGTTTCACTCCAGAAGAATCCAGGCTAGTCTTTTTTTTCTCCTTGCTTAGCTGAAAGGAGCCTTGTTCACACTTCTGTTGTTGCAGAACAGGAGCTAGAAATGAATCAGGAGGTTCTCAGGATGGTAGCTGTTGTCATTGTTATTAGAAAATCACGTATGCATTTTGGTGAATTGCGCTTTGGAGAAAGGTATGGAAGAGAAGCCTTTCAGAACATTTTTTGATACTGGGGTGGGGAGATTGAGCCCAGCACATACATTCTGCTTTTGTGGTCTGTAGATACCCCTCAGTCTGACTGGTAGTAGATAGCGTGATCATCACTTCAGTGTCCAGCACTGTCTACATAATTACTTAATTTTCCTGAAGGGTAAAATATCCCTTAAGAGCTAATTAACACTTCATTTCTAAGCATTAGTGTAGTATGTATTTCATTTGTGAAGGATCCACTGGTGTCTCTCCAAATTTTTTTCACGTGGAGGTTTTATTCATGCTTCTAGTTCTCATTACCTGCTTGCAAAGCCTATCCATTCAGGTTGTTGCTTTCTAGAGAAACAAGGGAAAAGAAGCAGGAACTGTTTGTTTGTTCCTCCTGCCCCAACAGGAGGCTTATCTTACAAACAAAATAATGTTTTCTGTTGTGAACTTTAAGGTTCTAGGAACATTTTGAAGTTTCTGATTTTTGCAATATGCTATCTCCATTGAAATACTTCCTTTTTCTTGAATGGTTTATTTATTACCCGGTAAAATTAAAATAATTTCTTTCACTGTACATTTTACTGCCCAGCTGTTGCTATGCTAACAGTTTATATTGCTGGGGTTTTTTTTGGTTTTCTGTGGTTGACAATGTTTTTTTCTATGTTTTAAGTAAAAAACTGCTGACTCAGTGCAGTCCTCCATTTTCATATCATTAATATATTGAAGGATTAATTATCAACTTTTCATCATGTTTGGCCATTTAGTCCTGCTACTTTCATCTTAGTCAATCATCCTGGTCAAGAGTAAGAAAGGGCATCATTACATCATCTTTATAAACCACTCAAAAAAGCTGTATTGATTTTTTTTTTCTTTTTAGTACAATTGTTTAACAATAATTTGCATTTGTGCTGTAAAATACAAATAATTGCAACCAGTGATAATGGTAAAGTTTTTTCTTCATATGAGTTGGAGCAGAAATAACAACATTCATTCTTCTCCTTTATGAAGTAGAGCTGTACCTGTGCATCAATGACTTCTGTATGCAATATTTAGAATGCTGGGTTCATCTGTTGGAAATTTTTTTTTGTAATATTCCCAAATCTAGGGTCTTTTCTTCATTAGAAGAAATCATGTTAATAATAGCCAAAACCAGCATTTATTTTATGGTGTTGTTTTTTTTTGGTTTGGGTTCTTTGGAGGGGATTGGGTGGGAGAAAACATTCTTCTCACAAGAAAGAGGAAAAAAATACTCCAGTTCCTTTCCCTTTGGAATAATAAGTAGCGAACATACAGGTATTTGCTAGTGCATTTTAAAGATGATGATGGAATTATTTTTTCCTTTTGTGAACATGTAAGAATGTTTTGCTAGCCTTTTCCCAGTTGACAAATACACTAAGCCTTTTCCCTCTTCACTATATTGCATTTAAACGTATCCTACAAACTGGTGGTTGAATCTGTGAAATCAGATTGCCCCCCGTCATGAACTATGATGTCATAAGCAGGGTTGTAACTGTCACATCAGCAGTGTTGATAATGGTGTATTACTTCATTTTGCTTTTAATCAAGCAAATTTTTTATCATATAAACCACTTCTATTTTTCCTGCAGCCATCCCTGTATTTGTTTCCTGCTTCTGTTTTGGTTGCCCCACTGCAAAACAGCTGTGGGTGATTATTTTGCCAAGTTCCTAAATTTTTCAGGTTTTCCTTTTATCTTCATGCAGCCTTGAACAAAGGGAAGGAAGTGTACGATGTTCTGTAGCAGTCTTCATTTCAGGGTCTTTCTCTTGTTAATTTGTCAATACTAGCAATTCTCAAGTCTGGCTCCATTGAGTGCACTTAAAAATCCATACAATGTGGAGAAATAACAATACTTAAAATCCTGAGGGGTTTTTAACTTCCTTAGAATTCTTAGTGTCTCAGGATGATTTAAATTGGTTGCATAAGTGGTTCCATAGATGGCCTTTACAGTTACAGATCCACCGAAATGAGATCTTTTGATTATTCCTTCAAAGAAAGCATTTACAGATACATGTAGTTGTGACCTCCCTCTTCAAAATGCTTTGCGTCCATTCATTCAACTAAGAGACCAATTCTTATCTATAGACAAAAATACCTCTTCCTTTCTAAAGATGTTTGATGAGGAAAAAAGTTTTATGACCAAAACCAAAGGTGGATAAAAGAGTTTGTCTAGATGAATCTGCTCTGGCTACTGGGAAGCACAAGAGCCACATACTGACCAATCTGCTCATCCCTCCAGAGACTCAGAGGTTGACTTTGGTGTTCTCACCGAGGAAGTAAAGCTTGCTCTTAGTTTCTGTTTCATTTTGTTAGAATGTGCTAGAAGAACTTTAAAAATTCACATGAAACAACCGCCACGATTTAAGTTTGCGTAAATTTAAGTGTTTTTCTGATAACGTTGCAAATAGGTTTGAGATAACTGAGAGGGTGTACTTAATGGTGTAGTTGAAATGCTCTTACAGTAACAGTTAACTTTCAGTTAGCTGTTACTTAAAGAGGAAGTTCTGTTTTGCAGCTGTGGTGTACCTATGCCTTGCCTAGTGCTGGCATTAGTAAGATGGCTTAGTGGTATCTGCAAAGTGTATTCTAAGGCAAAGGGAAAATCTGCCTTGTTGAGAATTGATCCGAGTTGTGTGCAAGACTTGGGTACAGCTTTTTGTATCCCTACAATATGTAGTGCTTGAGATACTTGTGATACATCTTTTAATGAGGATTTACATAAAAAGGGGCTGGGGAAATGTTAAGGGTCCCCGGATGCTTAGCTGCTTAAGTGCATGTGATTTATAATTTCCTTGAACATCTGTATAGAAAAATTGTGTTACATTTGTTCTTAAAGTCAAGTTTCTTTTAAATACCTGCAGCCATCTAATTCAGGAAATAAACTACCGTAGCTCCCTCTCTACCAGTTTTTGTAAGCTTCCTGTTGTGGTAGCAGTTTCTGTGCGCTCTGAGCAGTGACTGAATTGTAGAAGACAAAATATTAATTTAAGAAAATGTCATAGTGTGAATATTCTCTTCAGCAGCTGTAGCGAGTATTGCATATAATCAGAAAATGAAAGGCCTATCTGCAGATTAATCTGTGGCAGCAAGATTAGGGGCACCATCAAGAATTGTTACAATTTGTACAAATCAAGAGATGAGACCGAAAAGTGGGGAGAGGAAGCAAGGCACAAACCCCAAGATTCTGCGTTAAAGAATTTGTACGTGGGAATAGGCTTAACTGATGAGCCTGAATGTTGGAGAATTGGTTCATATACACATAGTGATTTTAAGAAACCCACTTCAAGCTTGTGTGCTTTGTGTCTCATTCCAGGGATCATATTCTTTTGATGGAGAGGTGGCTGACTCCAACAGGCATTTATAGTGGTGGGAATAAAATTAAAGGAGTAATAGCTTTGATTAGGCGTCAACAGAATTCCAGTGTTCCCAGTGCAGTATGCTAAGGCAAAACTTGCAGCATGAATGACAAATTCTTCAGCAGTTTTTCAATGTAGTGGCAAATACACATCTCAATTTAATATCTACAGAATACGGCCAAATAACTGGAGTTTGAAATATGTAATTTAAATGGTTTTATTAAATCATTTTAATACCATACATACACCTATTAGATTTAATATAAGTGTTACCCATTTTGCTGCAGTTTTGCGGCAGCATAGCTTTGGTTTTATCCATCAGAACTTCGTTTCTGGAAACAGCCATAAAATAAGGCTGGTCTGGACTTTAAGTGAAAGTGTGTGTAATACATCTCAAGCTTGGGGTACAAACTGAGACCCACTCATCTGGATCCATACATGGCTTTGTGTCCATTGAGTACAGCAAGGCCTATATTATTATGGCTTACCATTTAAAAAAATAATTTTGAAACTAGCATAGCAAGGTAAAAGCGGCAAATTAAAACAGAGATTAGATCAGTAATTTGGATTGTCCACAGGTGTGTTTTAAATATTTTTTAACATTTCCACATTTTATGTTGGCATTTCTCATTTCCATGTTTAATTACAAGTGAACACAAAGTAAATCACAAATATGGGAAAGACTACTAATTTAGTATTCAGACTCAAGTATTACAGGATAGATTGATCTTTTTTCCACTTTTGAATTTCCAGTTTTAATAAAATGACTTAACTAGTCATTTTGGATTAAGTATTAAGGCCTTTGATTACTGTAATATGTTTAAATCAAGCAGTACGTAATTGCAACCAAATCTGAAACACAGACAAACCGTGAGTTGGTGAAAATCATGGATTAACCAGCTGGAATTAGAATTTGTTGGAAGTCTGTCAAGCTTTTGAGAGCTGTGAAATTTTCTGCTGGTGCAAAGGACCTTCCCTCCCATTTGAGCTTTTCCATCTACTTCATTTTAATGGCTAGTTTGTTCAAAATCAAGAAAATAGAAGTTCAAAAAGTTGGGAAACAGATTTTATTTATTTATTTCTAAAATGTATATAGGATCATGAGGTGAGAATATAATAAGTTAAAGATCATGACCATTATGGTGAATAGAAGGTATCAGTTCAGTTTATTATAAATGTGTGTTTGCAGCACAGAACATACTTTGATCGCGTGTACCACTTAAAATCTTCTCAGGCAACCTTTCCCAAAGTAAAACTCTTTTCTAATTGGATGTACGTTTTTAAATTTATCTTTAGTTAGTCTACAGTAACTGTATTGAGTAGAAGGTAGTAAACTGCATTTTATGACATGATAGAGGTATATGAAAAGAATCAGATCTTGGGAAATGGATGCTAAGGTACGTAAACGTAAACAGTATAAATTGCCTAAGCAAGCAGGTTGAGGTAGTGTATTCTTCAGTTTAGCAAAAACTAGTGAAATAACTGGTGGAATGAAATGAGAATCCTTTAGAAAAAACAAACACAGAATGAGAATAAAATCAGCGAGGTTTATTTCTTGCAGATTGGAAAGAACAAATAAAATCAATCCTTTTGCATTTCATTGATTTTTAAATTAAAAATTGTCATGTATGTTTGAGGTTTTTTTTGTGTTTGGAAAATTGAATACTTCCCGAGTCCACAAATAAACCAGAGAAAACTATTGTTCATTTGCTGTCAATTTGCATTAGAATCAGTGACCTTCCAAATCTGTTCTGTCTTAAATGTTACATTTATTCTTTGAAAAGTAATGTTAACTATGTTATAGTGTTTGCAGACTTCTTACCTTGCAGACTAACGAGAAACTTTATTATTTCTCAGAAAAATGTATTATTTGCCTTAGTTAAATACAGAATTGTGAAAACCTTGTATTTCTTTTTCCCAGGCTGTTCGCTGCTATGAATCGCTAATTTTGAAAGCTGAAGGAAAGGTCGAGTCTGATTTCTTTTGTCAGTTAGGTCACTTCAACCTCTTATTGGAAGATTATCCAAAAGGTAAGGTTTTTGTTTTATTACTTCTGTTAAATGTCATTGGGGGATTGTCATTTGATGTAAGTGAGACAATAGAATTAAAAATATTTGGAGAACTCACTGTTTTCTCGGTTTGTGCTGAATTTCAAAGCCCATAACAGAATAAGACTGATGATGTCTTCACAAAGGCAAGTTGTTCTTTTTTTTAAATTGAAAAAAACAAACCAAAAAAACCCAGCGGTTTGGGTATGCACATGAAGTTTCTTCACTTTATACAGCAGTACCGCAGTGCCTACTTCATTTCTCTGGTTCATTATTACATGACCATACAAGCAGTTGAACCTGTGCCTCTGAAGGTTTCCTATGGGGGGTAGGAGACACAGGTGCATGGGATGAGAGAGCCTGTCTTACTGCTTTCATGTATGGCCACAATCTCAACAGGTAAGGCTGGGCTGAAAGCGTTAATCCAAAAGCAAAAATCTGCACTTAAAGTGTGTTTCAAGTTCTGTTTTAAATACGAAGTGGAAGAATGGGTGTAGGGGTTTATGGGGTGGTGGCAGCTTTTTTTAGGTCTCTGCTTCATCACATTTTGAAACTTAAGTTTTTTGCCATCATTGCAGCCAGTGAACATAGAACCTTATGTACGCTTGTGCTTTGTTGCTTGTGGGTCAGTAGAGGGCTTTCTTCATAGTGGTGTGGATTCCCAAAGATATTCAGATACTCTGGTGTGTTGCTGACTGAGACATATAGGGCTAGATCTTCAGCTTCATGTCATGCTGGGTGTCAGGCCCAGTGTCTGATAGCTGCCTCCCTCCCAGTGACTGTGGGAGGTATGGAGAAGTAGAAGTTTTGTTGGATCTTACTCTACCTAGCTAATTAGAACAGATCAGAATATATATTTTTTTTAATTGTTACTTTTTAGTTTTAATATGAATGCAGTCTTGTTTGACTTTGTATAAGGAAACAAACAACACCTCCAGCCCAAAAATGTGTACTCCCACCCCTTTTTCTAAACACACAAAAATACTGGTTTACATTTGCTTCAGGATGTAGAAATAGGGAAATGACTTGTAACTGATAGTAGTTCAAAAGCACTGCTTAGTGATTCAGGCTAGCTGGGGACTGTTTCATAACAGTGCGTGTATATGTCCACTTGTTCACTATGTCTGATATAAAACAGCGTGAGTTAAGGTTCCTGGAAACCTACCTCCCCTTCATTTTTTAGGTGACCAATGTTTAGATTTGATGTAACTGCAAATTCCTCCCTAGTAACCTAAATTCAGTATGTAAATTCAGAAGGCTTTGATGATGAGGCATCTTCCTCTATCTGTTGAATATATTGGGAACTTCAGAACCGTAGTATCCACAACTTGTACCTACACCCCATCCAACTGGTCTAATATAACCACTGGTGTTTCCAATTCCAGAGACATGGGAAAACCTGAAGGGAACATGGCAATATGCTGACTAGAATTTCCTGAAGAATAGTCTGATCCTAATTTTTTTATTTTGTTTATTTTTATTTTTTATTTTTTATTTTTATTTTTTATTTTTATTTTTTATTTTTATTTTTTATTTTTATTTTTTATTTTTTATTTTTATTTTTAATTTTTAATTTTATTTCATTTAATTTTATGAGAATTCACAGCCACCTCCTCTGCAAACAGCTGGCACTGCTGTTTCTGATTAGCCTAATACAACTTGGTGTGATGTGAGTGCAGTAATGGATATACTACTTAATAAAGGCAGCGCAGGAGTGTGGGCTGAACTGTGTTAACTTTGCTGTTGAGTTGATAACAGTTAAGAGCGACATGACTAGATGTTGCTATGGATCAGAGGAGTGGTTTATTGATGGAGAGTCTGCTTTTTACTGTGTATATAGTTTTAAGAACAAGCATAAAAAATATAAATGATGGTTAAAAATAGCAGTTTTTCAGAACTGTAATCAAGCATAGGCAGAGCTTTGTGGGAAGAAACATATAGGCCTTAAAAACCTGAATTAAAATTCTTAGTATTTTCTTAGATGCCTTTTTAAAGTCTCATCTAAATCATGAAATAAGTCTCAAGAAGTGGAAAAATCTTCTAGTAATGAAGTATATAAAAAAAAGTGTATTTTCAAAGAAATAGGGTAGTAGTGAAAATAATACTGGAGGAATTTTAATTGATAGGAAAAGGGAAGCTACGGGGGTTTTTATTAGGTGAGGGACACGTGTTCTTGTTCACAACAGTTGTTGAACTCCAGTGCCAAAGACCATAAAAGTATTATCCACAATGCAAAAAGTTATATGTGTTCTATAATTACTTTACAACTGTTACTTGAAAGAAGTAGAATGCTGGTATGTTTAAATAATAAATTTAAAATAAAAATAAACTTTATGCTATTCTGTAAATTCTGTGGCTTTAATTATCATACATTCTAATTGCAATTATAGTTAAAATTTAAATGCTTGGGAACGGAAAAGTAAAGGGAGTTCAGAAATGTTTTAATTTCACTAATGTATATTTTATTCAATTTTTAAGTGCTGAAGTTCCAGAATTGTAAAATGCTGAAGCAGGATGATCTTCAGAACTATAAATCTGTCGAGTCTGAAGTTAGTCTTAGACAAAGTTGTGGAGAAATTGATGTATTTAATAAATCGGATCTAATTAATAAAATATCACAAGATGGTAGCATTACTGATGCTGAACAACAATTTTTTTTTTTTCCCTTGGAAGCCTATTATTTATTAAATCAAACATCTTTAATAAAGACATCTTTTCACATTATATACAGATGTATACACGTGTATTAAAGGCAAATGTGATAGTGTTCTTTGTTTAGAAGGGTTTGCAATATAGTTTGTGTGAAGTAGAACAGAATTGTTAGTTGACTGCGGACGCCGAACCAGTGACCAAGATGAAACAATGCTTGGCTGATACAGTTCTGGTGGGTTTCATGTCTATAGTTTCTTCTGGTTTGATCTGTCTCATTTTTTCACAAATGTGGATCATTCAATTGGGTGTATTTCTTGCATGTTAGTATTTTCATGTAGGTAATACATTCTTATAAATGTAACAAAAAAGACTGTAGGTCATTTCTTTATAAGAATTAGGCCTCATACCCCAGAAAAGAGGGACTTTGAGAAAGATTCATGGCAGGTTGCTGCATGTTGTTATTGGAACTAACCAGGCAAAAACTTCCCTTGCTGGATGTAAGCAGGGAATATCAGTTAGGGGCAGGCTGCCTTTGAATGTGGAGTAAGTTGATGACTGGTGCCTTGCTGAAGTCTAAATACATCTAGCATAGATACTTACATTTTTAAATAAACCTAATTTCTCTTTAAGTGCATTAAGTTTACTGTTGCTTGTAGCCACTGAAGTCCAGATTTAATACGCTTTTTTTCATAAAAAAGAAGTCACCGTCTCCAACGAAAGTTGTGAGTTTACATCAGAAATTACTGGGTTCTTTCTTCTCTGCATTATATCTGAGGTTAGACTACAGTATCACAGTGTTTTTTCCTAGCCTTTAAAATATCTGAAGCTGGTCTGCAGCTTGTAGTTTTCCCCAAACGCGGTCTGTTTGGATTGCTGCTGTTAGCTGCAGCTGTGAAATTGAGTCGTCTTGTTAATTGCACTCTGCTACTCTTAGGAGCAGATCCTAGGCAAAGTCTCAATCTCTTCGCAGATTCTGAATACTGTGAGCTACTGACTTGTATTCAGATGATTATAGCCAAGGCAGATTGGTTCAGCTTAGCGAGCGTGTTCAAGGTGGTTTCTGTGCCCAGCTTTCGTCGCCTTGATCATTACTGCTCAGAATTTGGCTTTAGGATTTCCCGAAATGAGAATGTTCGCTCCTCCCAGTGAAAAACTTTTCTGTTTCCTCAGTAGCATTTTCTTAACTCTAATCAGATGTCTTCCTCCTTTTTTTTTTTTTTTTTTTTTTCCCCGAGGCAGCTATTCCCCAGCTGTTTGATTGTTTGAGAGGTTTCCAAACTGGTTGTTCCCTGGGCGTGTCTTTGGTGGCACCCCCCACCCCACCCCTGTCCGCTTGTTGCTGCTCTCTGCTTTGTGCTGGCACAGCTGAGCGTGCAGCTGTGTGGGGAACTGATCCAACTGAAAAATAACCTAGCAGAAAAAAGTGACGCAATTGCCCCAGAATGTGAAACCTCAGCCTCTGGTCTTGCCAGAGGAGGTTGATGAGTTGCCGTGGAGGCTTTTGGATGCTGGCAACATTGTGAATCCAGCTAGGACTCCATGGTATATACCTGTGAACTTTGTTTGCTACTGCATTCCTTGGGAGGGCTGGGATTCTACCAAAATTATTGTACGGCTAGTATTGGAGGAAACTGATGCTACCTCAGTAGATGAAGGTCTTTTCATTAATACTTTTTCCGTGACTCTGGTTTCCATAAGGAGTACAGAGTGTAGACAGCGGTCTTCAAGGTTTGGGTTCTAGTTGAATGCTCTTCAATGAGCACATGGGCTCTGACATCATCTGTGTTTTTCTTAGGGATCCTTATATCTATTTTGTTGAAGGGTCATATATATTGGCTGATCCAGCCTGTGATTTGGAGGACAGCAAACAGTTGCACAAGTGGAGACATACGTTTATCATTTGCCTCCTTGAATTGCTGTTCTCTAAGCAAAATTGCTGGACGTAGGAGTAGATAATGAAATTAATGAATAATTTGGGAAAAACATGCAATTATTCACATCACAGTTACTAAAGCATAATAAATACTGCCCTAAAGTAATTCTTATTGCTGTACTGACGTGGTGATCACATTTTTTTATGTGCTATGGCGGAACAGTTTTAATAATACTTATTTTGTTTGTAGATACTTGCTGCATTGTCAAAAGCACTAATATAAAAATATTGTAAGTAATTTATAAGGTAGTGTTAATTAGTCCAAGGGCATTTTTTGGCAATTGTTAAAATTTAAAACAAAACTGAAAAAAGATACAGAATGATTATTGAGGTGCTCATTTATTAAGATACAACCTAAACCCAAAATTTAAACACTTCTTGATTGTTCTTGTGTTAAGTTTGGTTGCGAGAACAGCTCCCAAATTCAGCAATGTATTTGTGTTCTTTTGTCATTACTATTGCAGCTATGGAGAGAATTTCTCTGTAGTGGTTAATGTCTTAGTCTTTTAGGACTTTGAAGGAAAATTATCGTCATTAGGAAGCATGTAATTGCACTGTGTTCTGAAGTACAGACTTGTAGGAGTCATCTTATAAAATCTAAGACTTCCCAGCATAGATAGGATTGTGCTGGTTGCTGCTGGTCTATCTTTTACTGATGAGACATGAAGAACTGGAATGGGTTTTAAGTAGCATAGCAGTCTGAGTTGAGGAAGAGATGACTGTGTTTCAAATGAGTGTGACTTTTAGGTTTAAGATTTTTGTCTTGTTGTTTGTTAATAACTGGCAGAAGTTACTAGGCAGAAGGGTTGCTTCTATTCAGAGCTGTTTATTTCATCTTCAGGATGCTGTTGTTAAATTTTGGGTGGTTTACTTTCAGGTTGTTCAAACCATTAATGTGAAATTGCTATAGAAAGAAGTAAGAATGTTACCTTAAGCTTAGAACATTAAAATGTTTTTTATAAATGGGGGGGGGTAGCAGTAGAAGATTATTATTATAGAATATACTTGGACCGTGTTTTTTTGCCTGGCTGTCTGAAAATTTTCATTTTGGACAGAGTTCTAAAAAAACACGTAATTGTAAAAAGTCATTTTGCGAAATATGCTCTTTAAAAGATTTTTGAGCTTCATGTAATTCCATTTTGTTCCTTCACTGATATTCTCAATTTTCTAAGACCTTTCATAAAGTTAATTATCTAAAGGGTTTATGTAGCAGTGAACTCCTCCTCAAACTCATGTATGGCTTAAAGATTTAATATTTTTTAGTCTCCTGTGCAACTCATAGTTGGATGTGATCATGGGACAGTGGGCTTCTCACCACTTTGCTGCTGCATATATTTCCAGCTGAGGATGCATAGTTTTTAATAAAATTACTTGGAGGACTATTTGGTGATTTTTCTTTCTTAACTATAGGGTTGTGTTGCCTTTGTGTGCCTGCCTTCATTCTGCGTTAAAAGGAAGACATGCTTTAGGCTTCTTTGGTTGTCTCTTTGGTACTTTCAGCACAAATCTCTGGAGGAAAGGGAGAACAACCTCTTTGCCGAGGCCTTTTGGGCAAAAAACCTAAGCAGCATTTTGCTGCTCGAGCTTCCACAACGTTTTTTTTGTTCATTATAGGATCATAGAATCCTTTAAATTGGAAAAAGATCTGTAAGGTCATTGAGTCCAACTGTTAACCTAAGCTTTAGTCCACCACTAAACCATGTCCCTAAGCACCACGTTTACATGTCTTTTAAGTACCTCCAGGGATGGTGACTCAACCACTTCCCTGGGCTGCCTGTTCCAATGCTTGATAACCCTTTTGGTGTAGAAATTCTACTTTATATCCATCTAAACTTCTCCTTGCACAACTTGAGACCATTTCCTCTTGTCCTATTGTTTATTACTTGGGAGAAGAGACTGATACACACCTCACTACAGCGTTCTTTCAGGGAGTTGTAGAGAGAAAGTCTCTCCCAAGTCTCCTTTTTTCCAGGCTAAACAACCTCAGCTGCTCCTCGTAAGAGTTGTGCTCTAGACCCCTCACCAGTTTTGTTGCTCTTCTTTGGACACGCTCCAGCACCTCAATGTCTTATACTGAACACAGTATTCGAGGTGCAGCCTCACCGGTGCCAAGAACAGGGGGATGATCGCTTCCCTAGTCCTGCTGGCCACACTATCTCTGATACAAGCCAGGATGCTGTTGACTGCCTTAGCCACCTGGGCACACTGCTGACTCATTTTCAGTCAGCTGTTGACCAACACCCCCAGGTCCTTTTCTGTGGGGTAGCTCTCCAGCCACTCTTCCCCAAGCCTGTGGTGTTCATGGAGTTGTTGTGACCCAAGTACAGGACCCGGCACTTGGCCTTGTTGAACCTCATCCAGTTGGCCTCAGCCCATGGATCCAGACTGTCCAGATCCCTCTGTAGAGCCTTCCTACCCTCAAACAGATCAACGCTCCCGCCGAGCTTGGGTGTCACCTGCAAACTTACTGAGCGTGCATTTGATCCCCTCGTTCAGGTCTTTGATAAAGCTATTAAACAGAACCAGCACCAATACCGAGCCCTGGCGAGCACCACTTGTGACCTGCTACCAACTGGATTTAACTCCATTCACCACCACTCTTTGGGCCCAGTCCTCCAGCCAGTTTTTTTACCATGTGAAGGGTCAATTCCATTGACTCAATCTCGGAATTTCTGTACCTTTTGATGTCTTTAATTTTATGGTCCAGCAGTGTTCATCTTCCTAGGTTAAAATACTATTGTGGATGAAATGTGCACTATGTAATAAGCTGTTTTCATAACCTACATATGTCTCCTAGGTGTTTAATGAAGATTTATTTTCCTGGAAGCATTGTCAGGTTTAAAGCAACATATGTGCCCTTTCTTTGCTTCCCTTATGCAGTTTCTTCAGCTAATTTTCTATCTTACTATTAATTTTCACATTAGATAAGCACTAAGAAATGTTAGTGCTTGTTTGAAAATTTCAATTTAAGGAAACAAGTATTGATTTACACAGAAGATTATGGAGCTTTGAATTGTTTTAAAGTTCTGTTTTCAGGGGTATGTCATCAAATTAATGCTTGATCTTAACTTCTTAAATTTTAGCAAGCCAAAAATCCTAGTCACATTTAGCCTTGCAAAGTGCCACTAGATGGTGTCAGTATCTAGTTCACTTTTTCCTTACTCAAGCACTAAAATACTCAAAACTGTTCCATATTTGCATCACTTTCAAAGGCCTTTTAAATTTTTAGGTGTCATAAAGTAGGCTTGTTAGAGCAGATCATAAAAGTCATCCTTCTCTGACTGCGTGATTTCTGATTTGATGTGCTAAAAATGACAGGTAGGTGGATCTCAGTCTAGATGTTTTGCTCCCTATTTTCACCTTACTTATTTGTTTAGGTTATGGGATATGGATATGAAAAGAGATTGTCTCTTGTCTTGCTGAAACAATTATGTATTTTATAAAGTTTTACCATTTTCTTATGAAACTAAATAGATTTAAAAAAAATTCCTGAAACCACATACGTGGCAATTATGCAAAATTTATTTTGTATTCTCTGGGTGAAATCAAGGAATCTTAAACAGGGGCAAATAAGAAACCAGTATCATCCCTTTCCTGATTCTGAGATGTCCCTTGACCCTAGTAGTAAGAGAAGTCATCAAACTCTCAGGGGGCAAAGGGCAAATAATAAAGGCTGTCAGTGTTAAAGTAAGTGTAGATACTGCAAAGTGGCTAGTTCTGGTAGTTCTATGAACTCATCAAGGGTCATCTCTGCTCTAGGTGGCAGAGGCTTAAAGACGGATTCCAAAGTGAGCCTGAGCTGAGGAGGTTTCTTACTATCCAGCAGTTTTAATTCTTTGGATAGAAAGATGGTGTTTTTCTTTTCAGAGCTCTTTTAGGTAAACATCCTTTTGTTCTCATCAAGCAATGTAGCTGATGGTGGTCGATCTGATAAGCTACATATACCTTTGGGGCATACACCACCACCACTCCCCCAGTCCACACACCCCCCTCCCTCCCCACCCCCTTCCCTCCTCCCATTCAGAGAAGGCTGGTAAATGCTTTGTCTGCTACTCATAAGGTTGTAAGGTTTTCAAGAGTCTGATCATAAGGATTACCTGTTAGGCAAATAATGTAAATTGCCAGGTCTTGGAGAGAGATGTTACTAGGATGAGTGTAAACTGATACAGTAAGTAATGAAATACTGGGCAGAAGGATGGAGATAGGTAACTATGAGCACCTTTTCTAGGAATTCCTGAGTCAATTGTCCAATATTGTTTTAGATGTATGAATGTGGTCTCTCAGCTTTGTGCTTTTAAGAGAGTTTTCTGTGGTTGTTTAGATCACTTTATGAATATAGTTGAGGGTGAAGCAAGAAACATTGTCCTACTGTTGACACTCAGTCCTGTTCTTTCTGAGTCCAGATGTGCATTCTCTAGATACTCAGGGTGGTTTGCATGCTGAAAAAAGAAGTTTCTATGTATGTGGCCTCCAAAAATTCTACATGTTTAAGAATTTCAGTGGCAAGCTTCTAGATTGGAAAAGCTCAGTACCAAGCTCCTAATCAGAAAATTGTCTACAGAATTCTGCTGTGCCTGAGGGATTTCAAAGCACTCATTTCACTATGTTTAAAAAAGGAACATCTTAACAGAAGGGGGGTAATTCAGTTGCATCTGTAAAAATGGAAGTAGACCCTATGCTGAAAAAGGGACTGTAGTTCATAGAATTTTTTTTCTGACAAAAGTTTTCTCACTTTGGAATGACCAGTCTTGGATGAAAAGTAAAGGTGCAAATGACATTGCAGCATTTAGTGTTGTGGGCTTTTTTATGGTGTTTTTTGGGGTTTTTTTTATTTGTTTTGTTTAATACTACTAATGTGATGCATGACACAAGTGACTTTCTTTTCACTTTTTAATAAACCAGATAATATAATCCCATGACTAGAATCATAGCACTGATGAAGTATAGCCTGTGTTCCAGATAGGGACTTGTGCAAAATTATTGTTGCTTAGCAGATTCACTTGCTCTTTTTTTCTTCTTAATCTAGAATAAAGTTTGTAATTTGAGGGGTTTGCACTCATTTCCTATAGTTATAAACTTAATTTAAGGGAGAAGTTGCTTGTAGTTCCATACTCTTTTTAGATGAGATACTCTGTTTCTGCACCATAGAACTCAGGATGAATGTTTGCTCTCTTGAATCCCTTTTTTCTGTTTTTCTGCCTGTTACTTCAATCCTTTTTAGCAGAGCTTGAGTCCCTGTGGAGCATATGTTTAGTCTAGATGTAAAGGGGGCTGAAATAAACTTTCACAGGTAACTAACTAGAAGTTGAACACTTCTTAAATATTGAAATTGTGCATCAATAACAGTTTCTAGTTTTCTAACTTTAATGAGGAGGACATTTAGCTCCTGTGTAAGGGATGCTTCCATGATTCATTGTCGTGCATTTTGGGTACAATACTGAGCATTTCAGCATTTCATCTTCAAGATGTTAAGTAAAAGCAGAATACTGTTCCCCTAGAAGGAAAGGTTGGATCCCTAGACAAGGTTGCTGAACCCAAAAGTAAGATTAGGTACTTCAGATGCTTAAGAAGAGGACTGTAGTGTCGTCTTTGTTCCTCTGGAAGAGTCATGTGACCTTCCTTAGATTGAAGGTCTTCTCTTCTAATCATGTAAACACGAAATATGCTTCAGCAGTCCATGCTTTCCATGTACTTGTTTTTAATTGCAGCATGAGCCTGGCACATTAAAGCAGTCATTTCAACTACTACTATGGGAAGTTGCTAAATTTTATTGAAGAATGGAGAAGTTAGAAAACAAAATGATTTATGGACACTAGCACTGAAGAAAACTGGTAGAGTATCATGGATCAGAGACTCTGTTTTTCAATATACTAACTTTTCCTTGTGTTAAATGGAGGTGCTAGAACTTCTCTGGGCAAATATTAGTGGAGCCTAGCTTCCAGTGCCGCCTCCTCCCCTCACCAGGGGCTTTATCAGGTCTGAATGGGTGAATGCCTTCAAATGTCTTCTCCCTCTTTTTTCGGTGCTGCTCACCTCTGTTCGGTTGATTCTGTTTGGCTGGGGAGCAGGGCTGCACATGCTGTGACTAGCTAGAGTTCCCAGCAAGAAGATAGGCTTGAGCTCTACACCTTTGTGCTGTGCTTGCACAAGGGATGTTTTGGTCACTAGCAGTAAGGCTCTCCCCCTACCCTTGGGGTTCCCCCCCCCCCTTTTTTTTTTTTTCCTTGTCTTTCCTTTATAGGTCTTCTGTTGCTTCTGTATTATTGTAATTTTTTTTTAAAACTGTTGACGTTTTATAAGCTTACTAGTATCTTAACTGCTATAGGGAAACATATTTCAGCTCTCTTGTTTAATGGATATGCTCTTGTGGGTACTCCTATATTTTTTTGACAGGTACATAGAAAAAGTTTTCCCTTTTATTTTCCCAATATATATCCTTAGCATTGTATTTAAAGTTCTCTTCATCTTTTTATTTTATCCATATGCCCTGTGTAATTGACTGCAATAGTTAACTTAAATTTTCAGTTTTCTAAATCTTGCATAATATGGTGCTGTTGACTTAAGTATTTGAAATATGCTTTAACTCTTAAAATTGAGATAGGTACTGCTTGAGTTAAAAAAAAAAATTATTTAAGTGTGGTGCATTACAAAACCGTTCCACTGTGTGTGTGTGTACGTGTGTGTTTCTGTTTGGGAAAGGAAAGTCATTCCCATGTTCAAAGCTAATTATGCCTTTCTGTTGAAAAGTCATTAATGATACCTGGGAGAAGGTGAACCAGGAGGGAGCATTTGTGGTAGGAGGTTATTTTGTGTTATCATGAACATCCTTTGTAACATAGTTACAGAATGTGACTGAAATATGCTTAGTCTTAACATTCTTAAACTTACAGTGTTAGACTGAAGTCATATCTTTCAGTTTGTACTTTTTTTTTTGGGGGGGGGGGGAATTTTATTCTTAAGTTGTGAAAGACGCTAGCCTAACTGACTACATTTTTAAGTGATTTTATTCGTCTAAGTTTCATGTAAACATACTACATGTTGATAGTGTAAGGATGATGAGTATTCCATTTTTTTTTCTTTTTTAAATAAAATCGAAATAAATCACAGTTTAGAGCATCAAAATTAGAAGGTGGCTTCACAAGTAGTACCAGTAGTGAGGGGCACCTTATGGGCATGATTCAGCATGTATGAGTTAAGCATTTAAAAGTATAAGGTTGTGAGTCTGCATAGACAGATGAGTGCAAAGCTATGTACCCTTAAGAGGAAGAAGGTCTGTGTGCCTTGTCATTATGTGTATGTTGTTCTTATTTTGCTTAATCTTAAGGACTTTTAAGTTGTGGAAATGAATATGCAAGACAGGCATTGAAGGGTGATAAAATTTAGGGACATTGTTTATCCATGGTACTTGCAGGAAATGAACGGGTACATAAAACACATATTGTTCTTACTGTCTTAATCTGTTTAGTGTTTGTTTAGTGTTTGTAGTTTTTCAAAGCAGAGGTTGTCTGTTGTTTGTTTTGTTGTTTGGAAAACACATACTGTGTAGAAACCATTCTTAAATGTTAAGAAGCAAACACCTGAAAAATCAAAAACTTGAGGTTACTGCAGTGAATCATTATTTTGAATTCTTAATTTTTGGATGGTGCCTAGTGCAACGTTCTTGGAAGAATGTAAAGCCTGTTTGAGTTCAAGTCTTATGTAGCCTCTTATCTTAGCTGAAGGGCGAGATGAATCAACCAGAATTTTTAGTGGGGAAGAGAAACGCAGGAATGGTGATTTGAGGAATTTGTTACTACCTAGAGCTAATATTCTACTGAACAGAAAACCTAGCTCTGTTTTCCAGGTTGGTCTTGGTCATAGATGTTGAATAAAATGTAAGCTTTTTTCGCTTTTGTTTCTGTAGCTACTGAATGAAAGGGCATGTGAAATTGATTTCTCTTTGTATGTCCCTCTGCACCAGTTCTTTAGAAATTACAGGACATCAGGGAGCATGGTAAATGAGCTACATGATTAAATTTTTAAATCTTAGAACAGCTTTGTCCAGGGTGAAAATCCCCAAATTTCAAATTATTTCTTTTGTTATAGGCTTTCTTTAAAATATTGCTTGATTTACATTTGTAAGATTAATAATAAATATACTTTTGTGTTGACATTTCATAAAACAAAATTATAATCTTAAGGAATGCATTACCCACAACAGTGTACTTATCATGGCAGTGTTACTTTTATTAAACCATTTATCATTTTAATGTTGTGTATTCTGACTGTTAAGGTTTTCTATCTTTTTCTTCAAAGAAAATGCAACAAAAGAAATTCAACATTCCTTTTTCTTTCCTACAGCATTATCTGCATACCAGAGGTACTACAGTTTACAATCTGACTACTGGAAGGTCTGTATATGCTGATTTTGGTTTGGTTTTTTTTTTTGATGCATTGTTGTAAATGATTGAATTTCTAGAGTAGAATAATTTCGATATGTTTGGAGTATCTACTTGCAATTACTTTTTGGCATATTAATTGGGTCTTAATGGAATTGTTCACCTATATACAATTTGTTATAAATCTAAGTGGAAATAAACATTCACTCCATTCATTGAAACAGCAGATCAATTGACTTGACACATTTTAGATTTTTTATTATTATTATCATCTATTACTTCAGTTTTTCTTATGTAAGCATAGATATTTGGATATGTATGAGTATTGAGAGAATCATAACCAGTTGAAAGCTGCTGCGCAGGCGTTGGACTTGTGCTAGGAAAAATGTTCTCAGGTTGATTTTTTTGTTCCACAGATGCCAAATTGTTTAAAGTCCCTTGCAGTATTTTGGATAACATTCTTATGTAAGGCAGGAAACAAGTCATGTTAGTATAGCTGTCTTATCTGTAAGTCCACGTGGAGGTATCACGACTTTAAATGAATAAAATTAAAAAGTTTCTTATAACAATATTGTGAAAAATAGTTAGCATTGTTATATTGTCATATGAAATAATTTGAAGCTCATGATTTAGACAGAGGTGCAGAAAGGCATATATATATATACAGTCGATATTTGTGTGGTCTTAAGCAGCTGTTTCCCTTAAAAGTGTGCGTAAGTGTATGTCTCAAATAGTGAAGGCTCACTCTGGAAAGCCATCAATACCGTGCATACACCAGCATTAGAGAAGCAACATTTTCTGTGTTCTTTGCATTTTATAGGGATGTAAGTACTTTCTGAAAAATCCCGAGACATACAACTTCTCCCATTTGGGAGGCTGGAAAGGGAGAAAGGCAGGGTAAAGAAAGGATAGAGAGTGAACTGAAATACGTGTCTTCTCGCACGTGGAAGGAGAGGTTTAATTGGAGGGTCATGGGAAAATTGTTCATACTGTCTTGGAAAGACCCTGGTCCAGTAGAAGTTGTACGAGTGCCATTTTTGCACCAAGCTATTTTGGAGTTGAAATAGTTTTTTTCAGAAGTAACCCCTGTAGTTTAAAAATTACAACAATAAGAGCATTCATCAATTCCTACTTCTTAAATGCTCTTGGGGAGTTAGTTTAAGGATTGCTGTAAATGAGTGTTGAAATTGATCAATTAATTAAACGTCTGTTGTAGTAGTTTCTGTTGTTTGTACTCTTTCCATCTTAAGCATTTCAGAATAGTTTGTGACTTGAATTATTTTTTCTGGCTTTTGTTCTAATGGCTCATTATTAGAAGTGATAGGTGATTAGTAATTTATTTTCCCTGCATTTTCAGAGAGTTCAGGGTGAAGTGTAATTGTTTATCTGTATTTCCATAGGCGTAATGTTTCAGCGTGGTTTAGAATATTATCTGCAATTAAAATAAATGCAAACTCTGATTGTTTTGCAGTTCCATTTCAAGAGCATGGATGGCAGTAAAATGTGGGATCTGTGCTTGGCTTATTGAAAGCAATTTCTGTTTGTATGCAATGTGCTGATATTCAAACACCAGTTTTTTGTGTGTATATCAAGAGTTTTATGAAGTAGAGGTTATTTCAAACAATTCTGCTTGCAAGCATGAGAACATTGTTTGGTGCTGACAAAAGAGCATTTTGACTTCTACAAAGAAAAAAAACCCACAAAACCCCAATAATTTTTCTTCAGATTGGCCTCACCTGGGAAAAATACTATGCTTCTTGATCTCATTATGAGCTTCCTTATAAATATGTAGCCCAAAGTGAGTTTTTTCCGTAATAATTTTGGAGATTTTATTGATTTTTATATGTATGAAGAAGAGCCTGAAAGAGTCCAAAAACATTTTTCGATTAAAAACTTTTTTTGCTGAAACTGATAAAAAATTGCAGGTGAATCATATTTCATCTTGTTAATGGATGATTAAGCTAGTCTGGAGTTGGCAGTGGAAAACTGCCTGGATTGGGTCTAGAGAAAAATCTTCCCCTCTGCCCTCTCCCCCCCTGCAACTGAGATGATTTCTTGTTATCCTTAGTGCCTTGTATCTATAAGAAACCATTTAATCAATAATAGTAAGTTTGTACTGTGTTTTTGTTCATCCTTATATGCTGTTCTATTATACTTTGTAATTTTTTTTTCGGCGACGTATAGATGACTTAAACAAGGAAATATGACTGCTTTTTTGTTTTTTTTACTGTTGTGGGGCTTTTTAAAGATTTTTTTTTATTTTTTTTTTAGTTCTTACAGAGTTAGATTTCATCAATTAAGTTGTTGGAATTTGTGATGGGAAAGAAAGAGAGAAGGGTGTGAAGAAAGGGTGGCATTTATGAGCTATGAGGAGAGCTGTGTGAGAGCACTGAGAAATTGATGGAGAGTGCTGAATCACATGAAGGTTATTATATAAGGCAGGTTTAAGAGCAGACAGGCACAGTCTTAGAAACTTAGGCAGCATATCTGAAATTATTTCATGTGGTGCAGTGCAAATTTACATGGTTAAAATAGGTGTCCTGTATCTTCTTTGTTTTATAAATAGAAAACTTCTAGAAGGATTGTGAGAGATCTTAGGTTGCTTTGAGTATGGTTTGGCCTCCTCGCGTAGTATTTTTTAGTCGCTGCTACTCTGGTTTTTCACTGTTGCATGGGGTTGGTGATTGAGCATTATTTTCATGGATTGTTCATTATATGATATTCATTCTACAACCTTTTTTTTTTTTTTTCATAAAGAAACACGTTTTACTTTTTGGTTTTTTTTTCCCCATAGATTTTTCTGATGGTCTGAATTTCATACCACGTTGTTTTCTGTCAGAATTTTGTGCATGGATTGTTTTGTTGGTAATACAGTAAGCATTTTATTGATCCTATGGAATAAGAAGAGACAGAAAAAACACTTCCGAAAATATATTCTGCATATATTTTATAGCGACAGAAGTCAAGGTGAAAGGTTAGGAAGATGCTCCATTCTGATGAGATAATACTTCTTTTCAAAGAAGTAATACCCGTGCGGATAGTTTTGAAAGAGCTGGGTTGCATTATGCCACATATTCTTAAATAGACCACTTTTTGCAGGAATGTCCTTGGACACCCACAGATCAGCATAAAATGTCCTGCAAAATTACTGAGTTTCTGTAATTTTTGTTCTACACAGACACTGTAGTACCGTAACTCTGCATTTAAAAAAATTGACTTGAGATCTTATGAAGTAAGTATCTTAACTTGGATAAAAGTTGACATAAGTTAATTGAGTTCTTGCATTCAAGTAGTTTTCTCAGTGTTTCTTCTTCTTATGTGCCTATGCTAAAATAAATCTCCCTTCTGTGCAATGTACTTCATTCTGATTTCTTTTTAAAACTTCCCTGTGTCAACATGTTGGGGGAGGTGAGGAGGACTGTGGGGGACGAATGGATAGGAAGGGCAGCTCAGGAGAGGGAGACATCAACTAGAACTGCAGTTTGTAGATTTTGATGCTACTGAGAAAATAAGTGTCTGCCACGGTTATCGGTTTTGACATATTCTGAGGAGGCAGGATTAGAAACTTAGCAAGGAGTAAGATATTCCTGATTTTATCCAAACATGATGGCAGATATCTGGCACCTGGAAAAAGTTATTTTAATCATCTCATGTGGTCGTATCATAATGCAGTTGATCATACTGAACTCTTTTATATAACGTCTGCGTTTGGGTACGGCTGTCTTTGTAGAAATTACAGTACATGAGTGAATTGAGTGTGTGTAAGTGTAAAACGTCTGGATCCGTTGCATTGACATAGTTGCCCAGAGCGGGGGAAACCTAAAAACCTTCCTTCACAGATGTGGGGCTGCGAGAGGTTTCAGTGCCCACTAGAGTGATTCCTGGGAGGATTTTACAGAAGAACCTGGTTGTGTGGTACTTCGACTAGATCTCCTCTGCTTTGGCATGACACTGTTACTGCAGCCCTTATTTGATTTGTTAATCTTGATTAAATTATATTTGTCTCTTTTTCACATCTGTCTCTTAAAATATAGGATTCTTAGAAATCTAATTTTGGCTATATGTTTTCAAATAACAATTTCCTCTCGCTTTTCTCAGTCTTTATAAAATTGAGGAGAATCCAAACCCATGCAGAGTTATTAAAAAAAAAATTAAAATTATTAAAAACAAAACAAAAAAACCCCACCAAAAACCACAAACAAAAAAAACCCAAACCCAGATTAAAATTCTCTTTAGAAAGCCCAGGAAAATGCAACTGTGTATATGTGTGTTAGTCATGCAAGAAGGATGTGATCTTAGTCTATGCTGAGTTGTTGGTTTATTATAGACAGTGATTTCATAGTGTTCCTTGTTATGTAGACTTAAAGTGTAATTTAGTACCAGGTAATTTTTTACAATGCTGTTTTATAATTAAATCTGTGTAGAAATGTTACTAGAAGTATTATCAACCTTATGGCAAAAACACTTTAAATTAGTAGTAAAGCTTGTTTTTCCAAAGAACTAAAGTACCAAAAGACCACGTTTATGAATGTGACCTGTTGCTTGTTTTAATATTCTTATGCAGCTTCTTTACATCTCTAACTTTTCTGTTTTGATAGGCCAAATGTCTTTTTTGGTATGTTTTCTTAATGCTATAAAATAGGAAAACAATTAAAAAAACATTAATGCTTTAATTTTGTGTGTTTTGCTGTCTCTTTTTCTCCAGACTGTAAGTCTATTTCCCCCTATTTAAATAGTTGGACAAAAAAGCAATTACTAGACAAACTGATAACAGAAAATAAGAGAACATTTTGCACCTTAGAGTATCTGTTATAAGACGGCAATTTTCCACTTCATTGACTCACAACTGTTTTATTTTCTGCAGTAACCTCAAAATACCAAGTAGTGTTTTTAGACATAATTCATCAGAACTTCCATTATTTTTTTAATTAGATATAAATGCTTAGTTTAATTGAAACAGTACAGTGGTATAGGATCAGTAGAAATTGCTGGAGCAGACACCTTCCCTGAAATGAAAGCTGAAGGCAGTAGGATGACTTGTGAACACTTGCTTTTTATTTAAGCCCTTAGTTTTTTGGAACTTTTTAAAGAGAATGAATATCCCATATAAAGAGACAGATTTCCCTTGAAGAGTCCTCAGATTTAAAATGACACAAAAAGCCTTTAATATAAATTATTGCCTTGTAGCAACACAGGGCTTGTACAGGAAAAGCAGAAAGACAGAAACAGTCCCTTTGATCATAGAAGACTTAATCAGAGAAGCATTTAGAAGAAGACTTGATCAGGAAAGCAAGTTTCAAAAATCTCGAATGAAGGTGAAATTTGCTGAGATTAAGTGCATTACAGAAGGAATTGGACGATATGGTACATGACCTAAAGATGGATAAGGTGAAAACCTACAATTCAGAATGTATTTGCAAAGTAAAATCAAAATGATGGGGTAGGAATGGAATAAATAGACATTTCAGAGAAAATGGAGAATTAGAAAGTGAAAAATAAAACCAGAAATCGAATAAAGATTGAGTGGCTCTTGCAGGTGTGGAGAAGGGAGAGATTATTAATTCCTTCTGTATGCTCTTCACTTCTTTCTGAAAATGTGTTCATCAGCCCAGCACATGGTATTCTGTACCACTCCTCACTTTTGACTAAAACAACAGTTTTTAGATTACAGTCCTTTCACTAGAAGGATTTTGACGAAGACGTTCTGGTCATGTTCTAAGAAAGTATGAAATACAACTGTTTCAAGACCTATTGTAGACTAAGAGGGAGAGAGAAGCATGATATGATGTGTTACGGAACAGCAAATGCAAAACAGATAAGTTTGAAAGCAATGTCCTAATTTTTAAATACTGAAGACAATAGGTCATCATAATGGAGAGAAAAAGCATTTTTAGGCGATTTAATGGGATGAACATTTTCAAGATACTGTTGTGGAAAGCAATCTGGAAATACAGTCTGAGTCTGATACAGCATAATATAGGATGGCAAGCTATTATGCCCAAAAAAATAAAATAAGAAAAAGGGAGGGAAAAGGGTTAGGGGAGAAAAAACTGTGATGCTGAGACTGAACCTATAATATGAGGAAGAGAAAAGTGTGGCTAGAGGAAGAATCACAGGGAGTGGGGGAAGGAAAATTTTAGCCCTGCTGAGAATTTGGATGTAAAGAAAATGAGAGAAGTAAAAACATGCTTTAAGGCTAAGAGATATGGGGAGAAGTGAGGAAGTTATATGTAGAATAATACAGGAGTGGACTGTTGGAGGTCTGAAATGAGACTTTTGCCAGCTTCCTCCCCAACAACACCTCTGTGTCATAAATTGACCATGCTCAGTGAGAGAAATTAAAAAAAAAATTCCAAGGAAGACTATAGCTGTTCAGGTGAGAAGCACAGTATCGCAGTCCATCAAAGGACCAGGATGTCTTTGATTTTGAGGAACTCAGAAGAAGGTAGAATACGAAGCACTGAGGATCACTTAGGGAGCTAGATAAGTAGATAATAAAAATTCAGTATGTTTGGAGTGCAGGAAGTTACATTAATGGGGTTTCAGCTGATAAAAATGAACTTTCTGTCTCGGACTTGCTGGAGAGTCCATGGCGAGGGGAGGAGTGAGTTCAGATGACAGAAACTCCTCTCTTATTAATTAAAAAATGAAGATTTTTAATGTATGTTAGCTGCTAGTGCAGCTGGTGATTACAGTTTTCTGACACAAAAGAAAGGGTTTTACAGGAAATCAGGAACAAAGGATCTAGCATTTGCACAAAGTCTTTTACTGAACTGCTGATGAAAAATATACCTGAGGACCTATCTCCATAATATTTGAATTTTTGAGGTGCAGTGGACAAGAGTAGTAATTCTGTTGGTGAAAACTTTTTACTTTGATCCTAAGATATACTGGCAAAACAAAGAGAGAGGGGAAAGAAAAGCTCATACAATATCATCAAAGGTAATTTTGAAGAAAAATCAGTAAAAAAACTACAACAAAGCCCATAGCTAGCAGTATCTGTTTCTTCAAAGATTTTTTTTAAAGGTTATTAATAGATTTAGATCATAAACTTGTCCCTTCAGGATGTCAAGATGGATAGAAATTGCATGTGAGAAGATATTTGAAAAGCTGGAAAAGTTGTTGAAAGAGCAAGACCTAAGAGAAATTTGGAGTATGAAGACTGCTAAATTGAAGGGCTAAATTTATGAATTGTGCACCATATAATCTCTCTTCTGTATCAGAATACTCGGTAGCTTTGGTAACACTGTAAATGAGGTTATTTCAGCATCCCATAGGTGTGATCAGTTAGCATGATTACTCGGTGTTAAAAAATTGGAATTCTTAAATGCAAACTATGTTTATGAAGACTAACTGGAATTCTGCCTCTTAAGGGTGAAAGAATTATGTGTACGCTTTCAAAATATTTCAGATGAAATTATTAATAAATAAGGAGAAACTGTGGAATGCTGGAAAGGTAATGATGATTGTGTTACCAGTAGCACTTGGTCATCTATAAAATACAGAAAAAATAGAGCAAATGAATAACTGTATTTGGGTTTCGGAAGAAGATCTTTTAATACTGGATGCTAAAAATAAATGTTGCTTCTTGTAAATCAGTAAGGCAGACAAGTTGAAAGAAGTATAATTTTTTTTTTTTTTCTTAAAACTTGTTGTTAAGTGAATGCCACCTAGAAAGATTAAGGAGAAAATGCATTGTATTTCATGCTCTTAATTACAGTGAAGCAGCAGAACTAATCCCTAGTTTAGAAAAAAGGACCATTTATCCAGGTACTTCTTAGAGGGTAGACCTTAAGAGTCATAGTTCTGGGTTTTGTGCATTCTTGGGGTGGTATGTGTCATGGGTGTGTCTGTGTCAGCTGAAACAGAGAATTCTTAGGTAGTCCCATGACAAAGAATCAGATACTGTTTTTTACTATTGTTAATGCAGGCAAATAATGCAGCATGTCCGATTTTGTGTACAGTAAGATTGTACAAGGTTCTAATAATTTACACTCTAATTAAATGATTTATCTAATGAAATTATGACAGGAGAGCATATTCCCTCTCCTTGAAGGGAATCAAGAGTAGGTGTAAAATCTTAAAAATAATGAGAGCAACCAATTTAACTAATACATTTTGACATGTTGACTTTGACCTCCAGATAAATTAGATAAATTGTCTCTTTCTTTTGTCTCTTGATATTACCTGTCACCATATAAACCAACAGAATCCTACTCTGCACACATAAACCATGTACCTGTTTGGGTCACAATAAGTATTAGGTCTTTTTAGGGAGCATCTCTGTTGTTATTTGATGAGAGATCTTTTGCTTTTGTGCACTAAATTAGAAAAATGTTTTTATTTCAGTGTCTGCAGTTCTGATTTTTTTCAGTTGTATATTCATTCCTTAAGCCAGTCATCCTTTTAATCAATGGATTTACAAGGACTCGAAACTTTGGCAAATCTGTAATATACTCAGAAGGTTAAGAGGACAGAGTGTGCTTTGGGGAGAAACTTTGCTTAGGTCAGGAGAAGAAGACAAGACAGAATCTTAAAGGAAACACCCCCATCACTCTAGACATGGTATTTGTTTCCAAACAGTATTCATAACATTTTCTAATGGTGATGTTTCCACCCTGGAAATTCAGCAGGAATGCTCTTCTTGTCCCCCTGTATGTATGAGCTCTGTCTAGAAGTCCAAATACTCTGGGTGGAAATAACATAAGTATCATCAGGATTGACAGAAAAGTCTTTCCAGAAATGCTTTTCATGCATGTTGCATTCTCCTATTGCAGAAGTTTCTTTTGTGCGGAATAAAAAACTGTCATCCCTTAACTATTAGTACTTAGAATAATATCATGCTTCCTTTCTTCAATCCCTGTGATGAGAATGTAGGATGCTAAAATATGAGACATGCTGAAGTGTGACAGTGGAGAAACTCATCAATTCAGATTGTTCAGAGAGGCGTACTTAGTTGAGTAGAAAAGTTCTGACTTGAAGGACACATCTTCAGTAGGCAAGAATATTATTTGAATGTTGATAATATTGAATGAACAAATGTTTCTTTTTCTAAATATAAACTATATTGACAATGCATGCGATGCTTACTTTTTCAAAAGCATTCTGTTGCTTGCAGAAACCACAGTAATGGTACAATTACTTCATACTCTGTATGATTGCTCTTTCATTGCATGGAAAGGTTAAAACAAAACACACCGCCTTATTTTTCTTATTTGTAGTTTGTAGATTCCTGTTTAATCGTAAGCTATAAGTAGATACTGTGCCTCATTAATGAGTGACATTTTTCTTCAGAAATGAATCTTTTACATGTTGAGGTTCTTTATTTGAAAGTTGAAATATTTGCTTACTTTTAGAAACAAAGAATTGTTTTATTTTGAATTTGCTCTCCCCAGAACTGACATTTCAGTTCTAGTTTTTAAATACTCTTTTAAGCGTGTACCTAATTAGTGTTCTGCTGCATCGTTTCCTCCTTTTCCCAGGGATACAGATTCAGTCTTTTCTGTGTGGTTGGGGTGGGTGGGGAAGGAGTGGTTGAAGTGCAAGTGGATCTAGTACAAATAGATGAAGAAGGCAGCAGGTGGGAGGATGGGGAGCCATAGAGCTTAGGGTCTCTTTCTTAAAGAGCCTATGAGTAGCTTGTGTGAGGCTTATAAGCTCGTGCTTTGAGGGAAAGACAAATCATTTAAAACACTTTTTGAGTAGTGTTTTAGCATGATTGTGCTCTGCTCTGTGAAGCACCCTTACAAGGATGAGTATTTAGAGGAGAAATAGAAATCAGTTCTGCATCTCATGTTTACTTGCATAAAGGTGTAATAAGAAGTAATCTCTGGTGCCTGCTTGCCTTCATGGGGCACATCAAGTGAGATCTGTGCTGAAACCACTGAGTGCTCTCCTTGAGGGGAAGGCTAGATGCTGAGAAAATACTGGAGATTTGAGTGCTAAAGCATACTAACAGCAAACAAAACCTCTGAGTTTATATTATTTCAAACAAAAGTATTTCTAAATGTATGCCGAGAAGGTCTTGCAGCTACTTAGAAACCTGTAGCTGATCATCTGTTCTTAAGCATCTTGCAAGCTTGTAGTAAGTGAATAGAGATTTACCAGCATTCAGAAGAACTTGGGAAAATATTTACTTCTCACCCTCAGCCACTTCTCTGGGCTGCTATATTCAAATTATTTGGCACTAATTCCTAAGTCACTGTGCAGTATCATTTTCTTTTGTAAAAGCTATCTCTCCCAACTTCTGAGGGATAACTCCGAACTCATAACTTCTAATCCTTATGCTGTGTCATTTTTCTCCTCTCATTTGCCAGAGGAATGGGACTGATGAGAAATCCAGCGTCGCAGATATGGGAGAAATAACAGTCAGTTATGGATCTTTCACTTTGTTTTCTTCTTTCCTGGTTCAGCCTTTGTTCTGCAAGGCCAAAAAGTTCCTAAATTAAATTTTATCTGATATTACCAGCCAAAATAAATGTAGCTTTTTTTCTTGGTTTCCACATTCAGTCTTTCTTTCTGGATTAGGTTTTTAATTAGGGGTTTTCTTATTGCAGGCATTGTTCTAGCTTCTTCTTTCTGAATTCTCGGGGTCATCAGAAAAAGAGCAATAAAACTGTATTACCAGCCATCCTAACAACACTGATGCTAACACGTTTTCTAAAAGTATTTCAGATACTGTTTTTCTCTGTTCCCGAAGAGGATTTGGATCCATTTCATGCATTTACTTATCAGATTCTTATTCTTGGGATAAGACACAGATAATTCCCAGCTAATCAGAACTTTGTGAATTTTTTCTGAGAACAAGCAAGCTGAAAAACCTGATTCCAGTCCTAGTAAATGCTGTAGAAGGGGAGATGGATCAAACAGGATCCAATTAAGGGGGGGGAGGAAGGAGAAGGAAGGAAAAAGAAAACAGAAAGAAAGGAGGGATTCAGTCACGTGCAGTTAGCTTGACCTTTGTTTTTAGGAATGAAGGAAGATAAACTTATTATCATTCTGAATGACTATTTTCATTATAGCTACGGGATGAAAACCCATACTAGTGACAGAGAAGGAGGAAATCTCTTTATTTAAAGGAGACTAGTGCTGATGGTGTTTTCTATTCTGTTGTCAACTGCTGCAGAAAATTCATACTTACTGCATCTTCCAGAAGTTTTTGTATCACTGGTTGTATAGAATGTTGCATCAATTCTGCGGAATGCTGCCGATTCACAATGTTTTAATGGTTTCAAAAAAGCAGCTGGACAAATTCAGGGAAGAAGAATCCATTAAGAGCAATTAAACATGAAGACATTTTGTCTGGCTTTAGAAACCTCTGAACCACAAATCACTGGAGGTTGGGAAGGTTAGGGTTAGGGAGGGGAGGGCTTAAAATAATGATAGAAACCTGAATGAAGTTATTTTTAGCAGTAACTTCAACAGCAACATTTTAAAAGTTACATGTTACTGTTGAGTTGTAGGATAGCCTGCACTCTCCCTCCAGGTTCACTTTCTCTGAGTTACATTTATGTGTAGTGAGGTAGTCTTTACCTTTTGGAGAAGAAGGATAATTTTCTGATTAAATGGAATCATTGGATGTTGTCTATAGCAGAATTACTCTGTGGAGCTGCACAAGAATTTCAGTGCACTTTATCCTGTTCTCTCTCTCTCTCTGAAATCCATGAAAATATAATAACGTAAATGAAATCATCCATCTAGTTCATAATGGAGCATTATAACCCTGTCTCAATTCTGTGTCTGATCTCAAAATCTAGGCAGACAGAGCCCTCTATCTGTCTGAAACTTGTAAATAAGTTCTGAAGAAAAGCTTGTCTTGAAGGCACTGTCACTTCACTCAGACAGTATGTCTTTCAGAGGAATGTCAGCCTTTTTCTTTACTAAACTTTCTTCCTTCTGCATTGATGTCAAATGAATTCCTTGTGAATTTCTCCTGGATCACAATGGCTGTAACACTGGCTTTTATAGAAAAAGAACATTTAGGTGCTCCTTGCTGGCGAATTTTTCTGACCTGCCCTTTGAGTAAAGATAAAACTGAAGCAAACAGATCATGAATGTCACTTCTGAGTTCAAGACAAACCTAGATAAGTGATGTCACAGGAAGTCAAGTAGTTTTGAACAGAGATTGAATATTAAATGCTGCCTTGAAAAATTAATGCAAAATATAAAGGCCTTTAAAGGAACACAGCTGATATTTTGGATTTTTTAAAATGCTACTGTTCAATGGTTTTGCTAATTCTGATATTTTATGTAGACATGTAACTCCGTGTGGCATCTTTCAGAGTTCCCTGTTAACTAACCTCTCTAAACCTTAATTTTTATCTTCTCCTGGGATTCCAGTTTTAGTTACATATTCTTAGTCTTACAGCCTGTATATACAAACTGGGACATGTTGTGTGTGTCTTGAGATGCTTTGGCAATTCAAGTTCAGGGAGCAAGTACCAGGGGTAGGACTTTGCTTTCGTGGAAACACAGTGATTCAGTGAGATATTGGAGAACTGTCTTGAAGCACTTCTCCTTCCCATGGTAACTAATCTGTTCTGGCTATGAAAAGGAAGGTGGTCGACAGTGTTGTAATTATTGAGAAGAATGCGATCTGCCATGCCGACAAAGGATTACTTTGTCATAAGTGGAACAATGTTTCCTGTCTCCGTGCTGTGTCAGTCAAGTGTGAGATGAACAGCAGTTCATTGGTCTGGGTTATCAGACCGCTTTAAGTCCAGAAGCGTACCTCTTCTCCTGAGTCACTTAGGTAGACTTTGCTTTTAGAATCAGAGAATGAAGGGTGAATGAGTGGCTGTGTGTAAGAAAATCTAAGACACGGATCTCATAAAGTCAATTTACTCAAAATCCTTCGTATAGAAACTCCCGCTTCATTTAAATGCAAGTAAATGAAGTAGGGTTTTCTGTTTCACTCTTTTCACCCCATGCGTATTGCACAGACATCAGGGTTCTCTAAGGAGCTTGGGGAGGGCTGGAACAGGTTGTTAGCCTGTTTCTTTGTTTTACTGAAGAGGATCTGAATTTTAGGCCTGAAAAGTATTTATTGGAGGCCAGTCATGCAGTGAAGGCACTAAACAGGTTTAAAAATGATTGCGAGGCATAGCTGTTATCCTGTGAAATCTTAAAAGAAATTGAGAAGTAGAATCTATCTACGAGCTGGTACAGAATAAGATATTTAATTTCCATGTTAAACAAATATAGCTTGGATTTCCGAAAGCACATCCTAAAGTAGATCTGTTTGTGTTTAAGAAAAGGATCAAATGGAATATTGAAAGCACGTTAAAAAGAGGGAAGTGTTCCACAAAACTTCTTCTCTTAAGTGCTTCTGCAAGGCATCAAGCACAAATTAGGCCTTCAAGAAAATTAGCTCATATTCTCTCCTTTTCCTTGACATTGATCGTGAAGAGACCTTTTTAGGCTCCCTGCCTGTCATATTCCCTATGTGTCAGAGCAGATCTTCAATGGCTATGGTCTGTCTACCAAGGAGTAAGTTTATTGTGTTAATTTTATTTTTGTTTTGTGTTGGGAGTTCTTCCTAGCACACTAGTACTTCAGTACCCTCATTTAATTCACATAATCTTCCCATGTTAGGATTCATTCTCCTGTACATTTGAGAGACAGGTTACTTCTTTGGTTAAGCGAAGTACTGTAAAGAATATTGAGAATTTCAAGGTAGGATGTTTGTGCCTGCCCATTTTGAGATCTGTTACGTGACTGCAACGCCATGATCACAGGCTGCCCACGTCATTGTCTTCATGCCATCAAACTATCTTTGCCTTTCTGTGGGTGTAATTTATTTTATTTTTATATATCTGCTATTAAAGAATGATCCTCTTTATGCCAATTCCATTGTAATAGGTAACTGGACCTTAAGACAACGTATAGGAAAGCGGTAAAGTCTTTTTTAAAATGATACTTTAAATGAGAAGGTAGTGAGATTCAGGTTACACTGGAGAAGAATCACATATTCAGAAAAGATGGGAAGTAGCATACAGAATATAAGTTTAAGCAGTCCTTAATGTTCTCAGAGTGTTTGAAGTGATAGAAAAGTGTTGTTAATTGTGTTGTGAGGATGGAAAACGCATCTTTGATCGAGGAAAGTAAATCTAAACTGATGTACATTAGACAGTGTCATATGGAAGAGTTGTAAATGTAGAAGCGTTATTGAATATTTTTAATGATTTAGTGATTGTAATGATTGGAAGTGAAAGTGAATATTGATATTTTAAAATAGAAGATAAATTATGTGTATTGAATGGTAGAAATTTAGAAGTACAAAAAACATTATGGAGAACTAAGATCGCAGGTAGAATTTCATATGGATGTTGAGATTCTTAAATGGAAATATCTGAAGCTATTTGTATCCACCATCTTATGTATACATAGCTGATGGTGTTCAGGAAACTGACCTGAGTATCAAAAAAAAAAAAAATAGAGCATAATAAAAAAAATTAGAAGCCCAAACAAAATTTAGTTTAATAAAAAACAATATAGAAGCCTATACTGGAAAGCATGCTCTTATATAAAAGATAAGTATAGTTCAGCTTGACATTTTGCTAGAATCTAGTTATCCTCCTCTCAGATGTAGAACTGCAGAATGAAATTTGAGATAAATGGTAAAAGCATATCCAAAAACTGCAGAGGAGACAGACAGGAAGGAGGGTGAATAAACACATACCATGTATATGGGTCAGAAAGGGATTCTGCTGACTTCTAGTACAACAGTAAGGGGGTATCCACTCACACCGAGGAGCAGCAATTATAATGTAAAATTAATTTATGGAACTCAACCTGGCAAGGTATCATTAAATAAGAGCTCTCTAGAGTCTTGCAAAAGGATGTCAAATTAACACAGAGGAGGAGAAAATCACTATCCTATGGCATTGGTTAATTGGCCCTCTTCTGCTGGCCTCTCTTCCCTCCTCCTTCAGGCTATGAGCTAACTGCATAAACAACAGAGTTTAGGAATAAACTGCCCAGAGGAAAAGATTTTAAAACTTTGAGAGGTTTGTTATAACTTTTTCTTGTAAGATAAGGTAATAATCAGAACTGAGGAGGCACTAGTGGATTTAAAAATGTTCAGGTTTCTGATTCAGGACAGTTGTGATGTTTCTTTTGCAGGTTTTGAGTTAATTTTTCAGAAGTTAAACCGTTGACAGAAGTAATTACATAACGTCAGGTAGAGCAGCAGTGATATAATGGCAAGAAGGAGAGGGATTAGTGAGGGAAAGAAAGCTGAGCTCTGGAGTAGATGAAGAAAGAGCTAAGTAGTGCAGTGCAGAATTAGCAGAGAAGAGATGGTGGAGAGTGAAAGAAGTGTCCTGTAGTTTGGCTTGTTTGTCTTTTTTTTTTTTTTCTTTGTTTGTTTTGACTTTAGAAATTGAAGGCTCTTAAACTCTTAAATTCACAGAGTGAGCTGAAAATTTACTGATGTACAGCTTTCTCTTAAGAAATGATGATTTGATGGAATTGAAATATTCTGTGGGAATGGTTGGTGGGCTGCCCAGCTGCTTTGCTTTGCTCTTGGCTGCTGGCCATCTTGTCTGCTCCCCCAGCTGCCTGTCATGTGGGCCTGCTGCCTTGTCTGTTGTATCCTATTTTAGGTATTTGTACATTCTGACAAATAAAACAGCAAATCAGCAATTAGAATACCAATTAGTGATTACTACTAAACCAACTACAGTCTTAATTGGAAAATCATTTTGAGTAATAATTGGTTGATACCTAACTAGCAACCATTAATCAATGATCTTGCATTTTGATACTTAAAACAATTAAAACTTTTGAAAAAATAGCACATTTTTATTTTAATATTTGATATATTTAAAACAATGCATAGAATATATACCCCAAAATACGCTATTCAGTAAGATTTCTCATTTTAAGATGTTACTAATGTCAAGTCAAAATTGAAGTGACAAGTGAGATTTATTTTTTTTCTCAAGCTGATACTCAGAATTTTGTTCCAAATATGCAATTTTGTTCAGTTTGCAGTTTACAGAACAAACTGTTTTTATGCTAGAGCTAATGAAGCCTCAGTAATGACGGGCTGGAATCTGTTGTCCTTTCACACCTCCTGTCCTTCCTTCTCCCACTTCTCCTTGTAACCACACACAAACTGGAATTCCTCTAGTTTTCCTAGTGAAGCATCCTGAATGACATCTTGTTGCCTATGACATCTCTGAGCAGAAAAAGCACATACTTGATTTAAATCTGTGCTAATGGGTTAAGTATCTCTTCCCAAAGAAGAGAGAGTAATTAAATTCTATCTGCTTTCTGAAAGTAGGCCTTGGTTTGGCGGCTCTTTTCTCCATGCAGCAGGTATTTTCAGTGACATTCCTTAAGTTTTTCATCTTTAAAATGTCTTGCTTTCTATAAAACTCATTTGAAGGCAGGTAACAGGTTCAAGAGTTACTCAGCTGGAAAGAACAGCATATTAGCAGCAACAGCATTCTTAGGGAACTTTGTTAAAAATTCAACTTAAAATTTTTCCATTAAGCAGTGTTCCAGATTTGGCTTGGTTCTAGTTACTGCCCAGCACAATGTGGCTTAAGATTCAAGGGAACAACCATAGACAGTTTTGCCACTTCATTTAGGTAATTGTTTTCCTTTGTTTTTTACTGATTCGCTTGTATGTATTTGAATCACTTTTGTAGTCATTCATGCCTTAGCATATCCAGCTTGTCTACTCCCATTTTATGTGTAGCGCCTCAGGTAGAGCAGCTGTGTAATTAATGATATTAAGGCTTTTTTCCAACACAGTAGTGATTTTCCAGCGGTGAGAAACTGACAGGGAAATAATGGCGCTACTTGTAATCTCAGTAGGATTCCTATCTTTGCTGGAAAGGGTTAGAAAAATGGTGACTCAAGAACGCAGAATTCCATACTAGTAGTTCTATTTCATACAATATTTTGAAGATGATGGATATAAATAGTGATGATCACTTACCATATAAAAGGGAATAAAACATTTCAACAAATTGTCCAAATTTCATGTTCCAAAAAAGATGTTTCAGTAATCTTTGTGTATATACATGAATATACATTAATTTATGTACTCTGATGTAAAACATTTGGAAAGAGATCTAATAAGTTTTGTTAGGTCATTTCTAGCTGGGAGAAGAGGAAAGCCAAATCCTTTAATAGGTACAAAATAAGAGCAGTAGTTGTCAAAGAAAAGCAGAGGTCAAGAAGAACTGCTCTGTATTTAATCTCCTTATGCTAATCAGTATTGAGGTGGCCCACCTCAAGGATGTGAATAAAATAAGGAATTGCCTACAGGACAGCATTATGGAGGAATCTCCGTTACCTTTTCTGGGAAATCAGCACAAATGGTGTCTCTCTGTAGTGCTTGTACATTAATGGATGCAGCATGGGGAAAAATGGGAGGAGTTAGAGGTCCACATGCAGTTGCAGGGGTATGGTTCACTGGGGTCACAGAGATGCAGTGTGATAGCTCAGGCAACTGGAGTGAGAAGCCCTTTATGAAAGAGCAGCTAGAATGCACACAGCCCTGCTTTTGAACACTTGAGAAGCTAGTTGAGAGATTATGAGTCAAGATTAGTGGATGACCAATGTGAGTGACATTGTGGTGGTTTTCTGCTACCACAGAAGAAGTAGTAGATGAGGCCTTCTTCCAACAACGGGAAGAAGTCTTGGATTTGCAGACACTGGCCATAATAGTGGACTTAGCTATGCCTGTATCTGTTGGGAGGGCAATGCAATAGGGTACAAGCAATCCAGGGTTTTTTTGAATTATATTGATGACAAGTTCCTGACACAATTGATGGAGGAGGCAGTCTGCTCATCTCATGCTTGAAAACATGAAAGAAATGGTTGTGAATGTGAAGGTTGAGGGCAACATTGGCTGTAAGGACTGTGAAATGATAGAGACCAGATCCTGAGACAAAGGATAAAGGCAAATAGTAGAATCAAAACCCTGGACTTAGGAGAGGAGACCTTGGTCTGCTCAGGGATTGGCTTGGAAGAATCCCTGGGATATGGCCCTGGAGAAAAGAGAGGTCCATGAGAGCTTGTTAATTTTCAAGAATTACTTTTTCCAAGCTCAAGAACAGTCTTGTAGGAAGTTAGATAAAAAGGAAAGGTTTCCGAATGAATGAACAAGGTGCTTCTGACAAAACTCAGACGTGAAAAGGAAGCATACAAGAGCTAGAAGCAAGGACAGATGTCTCAGGAGGAGCATAAAGACATCATCTGAGCATTCCAGGATTGCATAAGGAAAGCCAAAGCCCACATGGAGATGAATTTGGTGAGGGATGTAAAGGGCAACAAGAAGGGCTTCTAAAAGTATAACAGCAGCAAAAGGAAGATGAAACAATATGATTCTGCTGCTGAATGGGTTAGATAACAAAGGACACGAGAAACACTGAGGTACTTAATGCCTTCTTTGCCCTAACCCCAGTCTTTAGTGGTAGGGCTTGCCTTCAGGATTCCAAGACACTTGAAACCAGTGGGGAAGCCAGGACGTAGGAGGACTTCCTCTCAGGAGAGGAGGATCAAGTTTGGGAACATTTAAATAGACTGGATATCTACAAGTCCATGGGGCCTGATGGGACACATCAATGAGTGCTGAGGGAGCTTGCCCATGTCACTGTGAGACTACTATCAACTATCCTAGAGAGGTCGCGGTGATGAGGGAAGGTTCCTGAGGCCTGGAAGAAAGCAAATGTCGCTCCTGTCTTCAGGAAGAACATGAAGGAAGATCCAGGGAATTACAGGCTAGTCAGCCTCTGCTCCATCTTGGGGAAGGTGATAGAGCAAATTATCCTGGAAACTATTTCCAAACACATTCAGGTCAGGCAAGTCATTGGAAATAATCAGCATGGATTTATGAAGGGGTAATTATGCTTGCTAAACCAGACAGCCATTTGCAACACAATGACAAGCTTGGTGGAGAAAGTGAGAGCTATGGGTATTGTTTACAATTATTTCAGTAAGGCTTTCCACACTATCTCCCACAGCACAGAAAAACTGATGAAGTACAGGCTAGGTAAGTGGTCAGTGTGGTAGATTAAAAATTGGCTAACCTGAGCTCAGGGGATTGCGATCAGCATCACAAAGTCCAGCTGGAGGCTGACTGCTACTGTTGTACCCCAGGGGTTGATAGCAATGCCAGTGTTGTTCAGTATCTTCAGTTAATGACCTGTATTACGGAGGTAGAGTGCACCTTCAGTAAGTTTGAAGAGAATACAAAATTAGGAAGAGGTCACATAGTTCTGCTGCTGTTCAGAGGGACCTGAACAAAGGGAGATGTCAAGTCCTGTATCTGTGGAGGAATAACTCAATGCACCAGCACAGGCTGGGGCATCACTGGCTGGAAAGCAGCTTTACAGAAAAGGCCCTGAGGGTCCCTGGTGGACAAGTAGACTATAAGCCAGCAATGTGCTATTGCAGCGAAGGCAGCCAACAGCATCCTGGGCTGCATAAGGCAGAGCATAACAATCTGGTTGAGGGAGGCGATCTTTCATCTCTACTGAGCCCTGATGAGACACATGTGGAGATCTGTGTCCTGTGCTGGGCTCCAGAGTAGAAGAGAGACAGGGAGATACTGGAGCAAGTCCAGTAAAGGGCCATGAGGCTGATTAATGGCTTAGAACATCTGTCATACAGGGAGAGGCGAAGAGAGCTGGGGTTGTTCAGCCTGGAGAAGAGATGGCTCAAGGGCATCTTCTCGGGGTTTACAGGTACCTGATGCAAGAAGTAATGAATACAGAGCCAGACCCTTCTCAGTGGTGCCTAGTGAGAGAAGGAAAGGCAGTGGGCACAAATATAAAAACAAAACTCCTTTTAAACACAGGAAAACCTTTTTTTTTTGTTTGTTTTCAATTATAAAGGTGATTAAACAGTAGAGGAGGTTGCTCAGAGAGTTTGTGGAGTCTCTATACCTGGAGGCAATCAAAACCCAACTGGACGTTGTCCTGGGAAACCTGCTGTAGTTGATCCTTCTTTGAGCAGAGAGAAGGGTCAACTCCCTGGTCGTCCAGGGAAGTCGTCTCCATTTTTTTTGTGCAAACATTGGGAAAATTTGTTTCGTTATAAAGAATCTAGTCTCAAATATGGCTTTCTGTTTGGGGTCAGGAGTTTTAGTTTTTTGGTTTTTTTAAATCATGTATCATAAAAACTTTGTTAACAGCATTCTGGGAATCTATAAGGAGAGTATTTAATTTGGTTAGATGAATTGTCTCTGTAAAGTTTCTCACTTGATTTGTTTCAGAAAAATATTATTTTCTGTTAAAATACTTAAGTTATTGAAAATATTTGTATCAAGTGGAAAATGAAGTGTTTACATCAAGTGAAATTTTATAAGCTTCAGTGGAAGGCACATAAGTCAGATACCCATAGCAACAATCACTCGTTAGACATTTGCTTGACTGTTCTTATAACAAATTTGAGGAGGTATGCTAGTTGATCAGTATTCTGTTTTTGTCAAGGACCTAAATCTACTTATGGCTAAAGGAATACCCAGTTTACAAAATAGCATATATTCTATCATTAATGAACAGGGTTTGAGTTATTTAATGTTGGTTTATAATTTTTTCTTTCATATTAAAGTGCTCCCTATAAAGAGATCATGGCACAGTGTATTATTCAAGGGGTTTTGAAATTATTAATGTATTTTGAATTAGTTATTGTATGTGGGTTTTTATAATTCATTAGGAGTTGTGTCTTGATGTACCCTATCCTTTCCTGTGTTTGGGGATTTTTTGTTTTGTGGTGTTTTTTCTGCTTCACCTTCTTAAGAACCCTTCTGTGAAAGGGAAAAAAAAAAAAAGAAAGTATTTTTTATGAGTTAAGAAAGATATATTTGCTGGTTTTCTTCTACAAGTAGTAGATGTGTTTTGGCAATACTTACTCTCTGAGAAGATTAACTTCTTACAGACAAGATGAAATTGCTTTGTAGTTATTTACCAAGATGATACATTAATTAATCTGTTACAAATGCCAGAATATATTTGTCACAGGAATAATTGCTTTTCTATATTAATTGCTTTCACATGGCTGCTGGGATGCAGATACATACCCAGTAGCAGTTTCTGTACAGTTGTGATTATCGCTCAAGAAGCAGTGTAATGCAAGCATGTTATGTATAGCTGTATTTTAAAGATTCTGTATAAACTTAATGATTTTCCAGGTACTATAAAAATTCTTGAAAACCTTGGAGAAGCAAAACTAATGATATTAATCTGTAATACACCCCTCACAGGGATCTTAGTATTTTTGCACGTGTTGGGAATATGTAGAATGTGTAGATAGGTAGCTCTCTTTTTCATGTTTGTACAATTCTAAACAAATTTTATTTGAACCCTCCCCTGTTTCTCCTGAACACTTACAATCTTTGTGACTGGAACTGCTAGAGCTTGTCAGCTCCCAAAGGCATAAAGCTGTTTATCCACAAGAGCCTGAGTGGAATTTTTGATGCAGTACATATTCTCCAGGGAACTGTTATTATATATTGAGTAGTGTCAGGAGGAAGTATTAGGCACCATAGTGTCAAAACTTCATCTTTCATTTTTTTCAGTGAAGAAATAAACATATTCACACATTTGAACACAAAAACTGTTTATTTGCTTCAAACAGGTGGCTGAGAGACCCTGTGACCACAGGATGTGTGACCTAAACTGTACAACCCTGTTTTGCTAGTTAGGTTTTCTGAAGAGCAGTGGCCTCCTGCCCACTTGTGTCTTCTGCAGCCTGGTGTGATGTGGGCTGGACTGCAGGTTCCACTGGAACCTGAGCAGCTGTGGAAGGGGAGTTCAGAGTCCTGATGGAAGCAATTTTCATATGTAATCAAAGACTTTTTGATTCCTGGCAATAGTAAGCAAATGCAAAACAGTCACTGATCTCGTAAGGGTGCTGAACTTTTTTTCATAGTTTTCCTTCAGTCTTCCACCAACCAACTGCATGGAGACTTTGTTTCTCCTGTTTTGTTTTTTATTGCGTTGTATGGTGGAGATTTTTAATTTTTGTCTAAATATTATCAACTTCTTAATGGAATAAAGGGATTATTTTACATGTGTCTGGCCCTACCCCTTAGAGTCATAAGGAAGAAATGGTGAATTTGCCTATGTGTCTCGCTTGTTAAGGGCCTGCATGGAGAAGGCTGACAGTCAGGTTGTGATGTTATTTCATGGTTTTATCCTTCTTGTACTGACCCACAAAAGTTGATTTCTTGTGAGTCAAATATTTGTATCTAGCTTAGGAGGTAATGAAGTATTGCTTTTTTTTTTTTTTTTTAATATACATTGCCAGTTTAAACCCTTTATCTAAGATTTCACTCTGTTTGAAAAATCATTCTAGGTTTGATATGCGTTTTGCTGGTAGCAGTGTAGGCTTAAAGAGATTTTACTTATTTTGCTTACATTCCACTCTTTTGCTTGTGCTAATGCAGTTGTTTGGGGGGGGGGGGGCGCTACACAGTGAACTTGGCTGGGAAACTGATCCAGTTAAAAATAATCCTTTTTTATCTGGATATTAATAACTCAGATCAGTTTTGGCATCCAGTTGGCTGTAGTACTCTACAAATGGTGGTATCAGCAAAAATGAGCGGCAGTGTTAGACAGGGAATGTTTCTAAATCAGTAATGCTATGATACTATGGCAAAAGCTGTTTCTTTTATTTTTTAAGTTGGAAGGTCCTGACTGGATGCTGCCTTGAGGCTACTTTGACTCTTAGGCATCTTTTCCTACTCTGACTTTCTATGAGTACCTGCTAAATAGATTTTTTTTTTCACTTGCAAGAACAACTTCTTTGTATACTCTCTTATTTATAAACCCCAAATTTGGAGTCAATAACAGGGCCCCAGCTGCTTGTGGCAGATTACGTTACTGGTGAAAAATATCTGGATCCAGATGTGGTAGCTATACATTTGTAGAGTCAGTCTAAGATGGTAATTTGTAAGTCTGAATGTGAATATGGCCACTTGTTACACAGGGTGGGTGCATTTTTCTGACCCTGTGTTTATAGGTAAAGTGTAACTGTGGTGGTCTAGTCTGATGTCTTTCTGCTGGAAGCACTGGCTGCGTGCTTGAAGATGGAGAAAAAGGGTTTGTTGTGAACTTGGCCTGAAATAGCTTGAGAACAGAGCACATGGAATTTTGGGGATCTGTTTCCATCTGCTGCTTCAAAGAGTCTATAAACCAGTTAATTCGGTTAATATAGAAGGTTTGTGAGATTGGTGGAGTTTTCCTCATTGGTTATTTACTTTTTTCTTCATTGCTTAAGACAAACAAGACCGAAAAGTCTTCAACATGCTTATTCATCTCAGTTACATAAAAAGGTACATGCAGATATGTTTTTGCCTTCTAAGTTACCTATCAATGTATACTGTGGCTTATAAATTTTGTAAAATATAATTGAAACGTTGCTCAGCATTAAATAGTGCATGTAAGTAGCAGAATACACAATATAAACTTGACAATCTTCTTAAATTGCATAAGCATATAAAATGGAAAGAGGTATTTGAGCCATCTAGTGGTTGGTATGAAACATTTTAACGGTTTTGATCCTACATAGAAAATGTAAATGACATCGACTTGGAAATAGCATTTCTGTTTTGTCTGCTTTTTAGTAACATGGTTGCGTAATGAAAATACCCCAGACATTAAACTTCGAATTTGAGGTACAGTCTGCTTCAGTTTGCAGGTTTTTTCAATTTACTGTAGGTTTTAGTGAAGAGAGAGATCTCATAACATAAAAATTACATTAGAAGTTAGTAGCCAAAGAATGAATTTTTGTTAGCATGAGATTTTCAGAAATTGTGAGGGCTGTTAAGAAGTTCAAGGAAAGGATTGTAATAAGATAATTTTATTTTCTACTTCTTACTGAAAAATGTTTGGAGGGAAAAAAAGTGGGCTTGTATTCTACCTCACCAGGTATTTATAGCAGGATTTTGAATAGCAGGGATTAAATTCGAAAAGTAATCTTTATTGGAAAATATGGAATGGATATTTTTGGTGATAAACTTGTCCAAATAAAAGTAACAGAGGCAACTGAAAACAGATTTCGTAAGATTGGGTGGGTTCCTGGTAAACAGAGTCACAGAATCTTATGATCTTAAGAAAAAGGTTGCTTTGTAGATGAAAATTTTGTGTAGTGATCCTGCTTGGTCCTGATAAGATGATGTAGCTTTTCATATTGGCTGTTGCCAGTAGGAACTTGGCTGCACATTGAACTTGATGGCATTCTGCAATGCAGGCAGAAAAGTTATTTGCTAAAGTAATGAACTTTATGCATGTTTTGCCTTGAATTATTCGTGGGAAAATACTGCATACATTTAACCACTGCAATATCTTCCAGTCCTTGTGAAAGTCCTATCCAGGTTTAAATGCAGATTAAAAGATATTTTAAAATATTTATTAAGACAAATCTAATAAACAATCAACAAGCAGTACTAACGGTGTTACATACCGTTAGAGCAATAGTATTTCAGAACAGATAAATATGACCCATATGACATATCAGAATTTGCACCTTTACATTTGAAGTGAAGTATTACAGAGTCTTAAATGTTGCTCTGTTTTTTATTGAGAAGACAGTGGTATCTTAACAGATTTTTAAGGTCAATCTCAAATGCTTTGTAAAGCCAAATGAGAATGAGAGAAAAATGAGAATACCTGTCCCGGAACAAAGGACAGAGCACTAATGGTTGATTTGTATTTTACTAGGGTGGGGACAACCTTAAAGCTTCATGTGAATGATATATTAATTACATTTGGACAAATCACCTGCATCTTGGTCCTGTTGTGCCTTGAAAGTTGATTATTATTAACCCTTAGGATCAAAATATCAGCTAGATTAATGTTGTGAAGCTGTAACTTGTTTGGACTGTGAATTCTATAGGTTTCAGAAGAGGAAATTCTTTGAAGATTGAAGAGATTTTAGTTGTCTGGCATATTTTTGTTTGAATTTTGCAGTGTGGTGATGAAGGATTTTTTGTTACTAATATTACTCTCCATCTTTATGATGATGTAGTGTTGACTGCAATTGGTGGATCTCTAAGGTAACACTGGACAGTTTTGTTAAGTTCCATTCTACTAATGAGCCTGACCCAAATTCAGGGTATTTTGCAGATTTCCGTGTTGCAGATGTGAAAGTCTCTCTTTCTATCTTCTTCATTTAAAATTACTTTTAAATGGAGGCATTATGTATGCTCAGTTTTTGAGCTTGCCTTCTTTCGTAGTCTGTTGTTGCCAGAGTGCGCTTGGAAAGTGGGAAATACATGGGCTACAGAATTAGTGATCTTTTATCTTAGATGATGTCCATGTTGTATTTTTGTTCAATTAAACAAGGAGTGTGGTTTTATGGTAGCATTAAAGTGTCATCTTTTATTGTTTATGTACTTCCCCCTCTACTCCCCCTGTTAACACCTTCCAGTGCTCTAATTGCCGTAGTATCTGGTCATACCACAGCATTTCCTTGGAAGCTGTCCACTGCTGAAGCTATGATCCAACTGTATTCATGAAAGGATCTTTGGCAATTCCCCTGGTTTTAATTTGCATTTAGAAGATGCAAATGAGGTATAATGAAATGGTAATATTGGGTCCTGTTTCAGATGAATGCTGCTCTTTGAATTGTGTTCTGGTTACCAGTTATTTTCGAGGAGAAATTTGGTTATACCTTTTATATTTGGATTAGGTTTAAGGCATCACTAGAATTTCTTCTGTGGAATTCCATAGAAATTTGACTTGTTGAAGAAGTGCATGCAAGTGGAAGAGGGATTATCTTGAACTACAGTCTTTGACAATGGAAATTCCATTTCTTGTCCATGTGTCAGAGCTTTGTTTTCTTTAGGATGTATTCTTGGTCTCTCAAAACCAGAATTACACATACACATTTTTAGGAAAATGTGTCATAGGCAGCATGTACGTGTTGTCTCCTGTAAATAATGGAATAGCTCTGCTAAATAGAAAACAGCTATGCTGTGTCAAAAAGAAAAGGCAATTTGTTTATTTGTAGTAATTTAGGAAATATGTAATAATTATTTGTAGAACGGGACAGTTAAACATTCATTAAACCTCCTCTGTAATGTCACTTTAGACACAAATCATACTTTTCTGTGAGAAGAAAATGGGGGGGAAATGGAGAAAAAAAAAAAAAGAATCATTCTCCTCCTGGAAACCCATTTCCCTTCTGCAAAGTAGGGAAATAGAAAATAGAAATTTAATTAATGATAAAGAAATATGATTGTCTTAGCTTTGAAGTCAATGGTCTGTATTTTTGGTATTCAGAAAAGTGAAATTTCCTTAAGCATATTTTCAGATACATATAATTAATGTTCTGCATTAGGCACTGAGATTAACACTCTGTAGTTTTGTTTACTTTTATGTGACTGTAAATTATTGTGACTATGAAATGGTGTTCAGTTATAAAACATTTTTAATTACATTTAGTTGCCAAAGACCTCTACTCTGTCATTTCCTTCCTTGCTGTTGTACAAGTAGAAAAAAGCACATCCATTTCTCTGGTGTAAAAGCACTTGAATATTATTATTGTTACTATTCCTCTAGAAATATTTTGTGGAGAATCACCTTTTTTTTTTTTTTAATTTAATATTTACCTGTCTTTTCATTCCTTCTTTTTGGTTCTTGCTGTTTAAGGTGAAATTTAAATATGCTTACCTTATAATGGAAATACAATGTCAAAGGATGAATAAAATACTGGAAATTCAATCTTACAGCACATGGTTGTCTTATCTGGGTTTTAAACATTGTTTCTTTTCTTTACAGAATGCTGCCTTTTTATATGGCCTTGGTTTGGTCTACTTCCATTACAATGCCTTTCAATGGTAAGTTGGAGTAAACTAACAGTATCAGTATTGTGCAGTGTTTTATTAATAGGTGACTATTTTAACTTCAATTCAGTGTGAGTGTACGATAGTTTAAATTTTTTTATTATAGATAAGATGATTGAAGAGATACTGTCCTGGGTTGCATATCTGACTTACTCTAACGTACCTGTGGCAACCACAGCAGTTGCTTGAAAAGGAAAGCACGGACAGGAGAAGAATGTTTAGCTCCCTTATAGTATGATTCGGCAAGGGGGATGGAGCAGTGTAACTTAACAGGTTTTTGTGGATTGTTGTTATCAATAGTCAGTAGCCTGTGTTTGTTTGAAAGCCCGTTTACAAAAAACCCTCACTTTTCTCTTGTAAAAAAAGTGGTGAAGTGGGATTGTTTTCATTTAGCTTGGTATTCAGTAGTTTTTGCATAGCTGTAAAATGTGAAAGTTTTGGTTGTGAGAAGCGGTACACTCAGATTTGACTCAGAATGCTTAAAACCGATGTAAAAATGCAGAATTAGAAAGAGTTGTAAATTCTGGCAGGGCTTTGGGAACTGAATGGGGCTGCTGTTGGATATGTGGGGGGGATGAATGGAATGGACTCAGTTACTGGGGTTCTATTGAAAGGTCCTCAAACTTCTACTGGGGTTTGTTCTTGCAGACATACAGTTAGTGTCCTTGGAAAAAAGTCAGAAAGGCGCGATGTTTAGGTCAGTACTTTTTTACACTGCTGTTTAGCACATTCCAGTGGGTGGAGCAGCAAGGTCAGGTGATTGTGAGGCCTAAGTATTATTAAATTAGAACTTTGAATTAATTTAGATTTTTCTTCTATGCCTTTAAGTAAGCTTGTTGAGAACATGAGAATAAATTGATGTCTATTTTATGATGTCTTAACTGCACGTAGAGCTTTATGTTAAGGTTGTGTAGAATAACCATATTTGCCATTTCATTCATACAACAAAGTTATGTATAGTGTGGGACTAAGGAAGTTGTGTATCATTAGAGTATTGGGTAGAATTTTTAGAAGAAGAAAATCTAACACAAATAAAATCTTACACCTTTGTGTGTGATTTTTTTGTGTGTCTGTTTTTAATCCTTTTTACTGCTTTCCCCTCGCTTTACTAAGTTTTCTTGGGGGCGAGAGGAGTGGGATGTGCGGTTGTGGGTGTTAAGGTGTGACAACATCATAATAAACTTGGAGGTGATAGCAAGTCATTTACAGTAGATATGTTCTTTGTAGATCTTAGTCCTCCACAGGACTTTCTTGCAGATTGCAAGGAGAATCCTGCTTCTTTCAGAGAGAAATGCTAGTCAAACTGTCTTATTTCCTGCTGTTGCTATTCTGTCTATCACAGAGTATAAAAATCTGTATATTTTGGGCAGCTAGAGACCTCTAGACTGTTTGAGGTAGTTTAAGCTATTGTGCTTTATCCTTGGAGCTTTTTTTTATCCACACCACTTCAGATATTCATGGATTTTAATGAGAGGCATGTACATAGTCCTCCTAAAAGGAGGGGGTAAGGAAGCGCTTGAGGTTTTTTCATGTCTCATATAAACAGGGATAATAAAAAAGCAAGTGGGAATAAGGTGAGTTTTAGAATACTTGTTCGTATTTTTTACATTGGTTTTTAAGTTTTCCAGCTTTCATATAAGGAAGTGTTGGATTGGTTCCAAGGCACACATGCATTGTAGTTCAATATTGTACACTCCTCTGTATACTAAAGCAGCATTACAGCATTATCTTAAGTACAAATCTTAGCCGATACATCATTTTATATTGATGATTTTGTTTGACTATTCATCTAAGAACTGAAAGTTCTCAATGTATATACAAATGTTTGCAATAGTGTGATCGGACTAAACCTATTTATTGCAATTATTATAGTAACATATAACATAAAAGGTTAGCTCCATAAATTGAATCAAGTATAGTAAAATAGGTCTTACAGATCTTAAGTTTTGATACTCTCTTCTTTTATACCATTTATCATCAAGCAGTAAATAAAGCGGTAGACTGATTTTTCCCTGTTATTTCCCTGTTTCTTAGGTAGGGTAGAACACCAGTATAGAGATAGCTGAGATATTCACATAACTTGAATAATCTCATAGCCTCCTTAGTTGTCTTTTAGATTGAACACTGAAAGAATTTCTGTAGTTCATCAAAGGACACCCTTCATTTCTCTGCAATAACTGCACCAAAGTATAGTGGCTTGGATGCCAAATTTTCTCTTTTATTTTAGTAAGGATTCCGAACCTGACTAGTCTCTCACTTGCTGATTTACACTGAGTCTCTCCCAGATAAAAAGATGGAGTCCAAGCTCTGGAATTGTGTTCTGAAACTGCCTCTAACACCCTCTTTGGATCCCAGTGTACCAGCCATGGTGTTCCAATGCCAGCCTGCAGTGTTTTCAGTGTCTGTTATCTTGCAAACTGCTGGACAATTTCCTCTTTCTGAGGAAAGACACCTTTCCTCAGAAACACCTTACTGGGGACTGAGATCAGTCACTCTTATTGCCCCATTGAGCATACTCTGAGGCTTCCCAGTCCAAGGATCCCTTATCAGCTGTAAAAGTTAAGTGTTACATAAAACTCAGTCCTTCACCATTGACAGTTTTGTGGGACACAGTCCTGAAGAAAGCCAAAGACTAATGCAAAAGATGATCCAGACCCTTTTCCTTATCTCCATCATGGCTCAAGATGCAGAGTGCCTGAGGAAAATCTGTCATCTCCGACTGGAACTTTTTGGCCCTTGTACAGCCATGCTTACCAAAA
>KZ505765.1:461507-480865 GCA_002844005.1 Limosa lapponica baueri | reverse complement strand
GGAGCAAGCATATACTTCCATCTCCAACCTACAAGCACTGAGCAGCCTCTCCACATCCCATGTCTCCTGCTGCTGAATTCCACAACTCTCCAAAGGCCAAGCAGACAGCAGAAGGCAGCCCTCAATTATCTGTGGTACTGCATCTCATCTCTTGGTCACCATGCAGGCCTCCAGACACCTGAGAATCACTCTTCTCCTAAGAAGTCCTTTGAAGGCTTCAGTGAGGCAGGAGCATTCTTTTCCATGTACCTACAGGAAAACACACAGAACTTACCTTCAACTGTGAGATGGCCTTAGCGCAAATCACGTTGGACCATTTACTTGAGCTGAAGGAGTCTGGTCTCTCTCTTGCTCTCTCTAGCTGTCATTCTCTTTCAGCTTTTTCCAGAAAATGAATTTTTGCCCGCCTTGCAGTCATACTGAAATAGTAAAGAAGCTGTTTAAACTGCTTTTAAAGTACCCCGGTCTGCAGTGGAACACAAAATTTTTTTCAGTAGTCTCGTGCACCAACCTTCAGTACTTCATGCCTTATTCATTTACCCAAGAAACTATTGTTTTATGGTGGTTGCTGTTTGCCTGTGGGAGAGTCCTGTGCTGCTGAGGTTCATTCTTTGCCCTTCTTTGCTTCCTCTACCAATACTTTTTTTGTTTTGCTTTGCTTTGCTTTGTTTTGGTTTGGTTTTTTTTCCAGAGGCAAGGTGTTAGAAACAGAGTAGTATTTGTTCTTGAGGGAGTCATTTTTATTTTTTTTTTTTCCTAGCAGGACGAGATCCTTTAATTGGTTCTCAAGCTGTTTGTGTCAGTGGTTGGTAGATCCAAGGAACTGGGCTTTTTCACCCAAAGAGTAGCTGAGTGTGTAGTTGGGTGTGTAGGAATGCAAACCACCTAGTGGGGACCTCCTTCACTTGCATGGGGAACACCCCATCCGTCATGCAGACAGCAACCACTGGACTACTTCATCAAGTGCGATGTCTGCTCTGAATGCCTCCAGGTATTTAAGTAGTTTGTGCTGTTGCGGAGGGCACGCAGCATTTGTTGAAATAGCCCAGTGGTTGCATTTTGCATGAAAGGCTCTGAGATTCACCCAACTGACAGTGACATTGCATTGATAATTAGCAGTTTGTGGAGTTCCTGCTTTGGAAACACCTGCAACGGAAAGTCCAGGAGGGATATAATTTGAGAGTAGGAAAACGGCTTGCTTACCAATAACTTGTGATCTTTAAGGTGTACGTCTGTTTTGATGCTTCTTTCCCTGTTTTGTCAGAGTCTTTTCAGCTGGCCTGGTATTTGTAGCTAGCTTCATAAGGAGGGCAGAATTTAAGCACACACTGTGTAAATACTGCTTTGTCAAGTACTTCTTGGTTTTAGGTGGTTGAGTTTATATATGTGTTTTTCAGTTATATAAAATGGAAATGTACATGTAGACCACACATACTAATTGTAACTAACCGTTAACAAAGTGGTAATTAACTTTCTCTTTTGCTGTCTGATCTTTCTGTGGTTTTCTATCAAACATTCTTCTTGGATTGATGAAAACACATAAACCTGCTAATGCTGGGACAAAAAAACCCAGTACTGTCAGCTGCTGTTCTGGAGAAATGTTTAAAGACTTTGCTGCTCAAAATTTTTCACCATTCAACTGTTACAATCCTATGGACAGAGGAGTGGTATCTAAAGACTGTAAAAGTATTTCATAAAATTGCAGTGTCCTGACTACTGCTGTATACAGACATTTTGTTTACATTCAAACTATGATTATGAGTTTCAAATAGAAATTTGTCGTTTGATGTGTCATTTTCAGTAGTGAGATTATGAAATGACATGAGACTTAGAATAGTTGGTCAGAAAACTGAAAGAGGACAAAGAATAAGAAAAAGAAAGTTTCACTCCAGCTGCATCAAGCATTTTCCCTGATACATTAGAATAGTGTCGTGTTCTTTTATTTTGTAGGCTTATTCCAATTTTCATGGTTTTTTGTTTGAAACATATGAGTATTAATTTTTGAATAGTTAAATCAATGCTATTTTATATTCTTTCACGTAGTTCAAAGCCGATTTTATTCACAGCCTATCCAAGTAAAACCTTCTAATAAAAGTCTTATGAGAGTTCACTAAATGTTTAATACAGTCTTCTATTAATTATTATTCAACTGCTTTCTTCACTTTCATAATGGTAGGCATTGTTGTATAAATGAGTGGGTGGAAAGATAGCTGCAGTATTGATTTTGGAAGTCTTGATTTGGAGATGATAGATTCATGTCATTTTTATTTTTTTCTGAATTACTGTAGCAGTGCTGTGCAAAATGTAAGCCCAGAGGTGCTTTTCATTCTTCGTAGTGTCTGTTTTCCAGTCCTGCTTTCCCATTTTCAAGTGTTAGATAGCCTTTCCTTCCTGTTAGTGGAAAAGCTCCCAAGCTTAGAGAAAACTCTTATTTTAGACTGAACCAAAATGGTTTTTTACCAAGCAATTGGCCAATATCTTCAGAGAATAACCCAAAAGTAGTCTCTTTGACAACTGACATTTATTTCTGTAGTATGAGAGCTCCCAGCCCGTCATTCAATGATTTATCCTTTGGACTAATGTATGTTTAGTCTGCTGAAAGATTAAAATGAAGGGCTCTGTCTGTGCATGAAGGCCAGTTAATTAGTGGTGGAGACTGACAACCTATTTGAGGAAGGCTGTGTGTCATCATCTCTGAAGGAAGCTGTTAGCCTCTTAAGCCAAGTCCTTCTTGCTATGTGACAGATCATCAAGCTATTAGCTTATATCTGCTCTTCCGGTTTTGGTCAAACCATAAGAGAGCTTTGAGGGAAAACATCTGAGTAACTTAGATGCCTTGGATCCTCTAGACCCAAACCGTTCTGGATATAAGCTTGGGCCGAGGACGGAAACGGGATTAGTGACGTTTCAGAGCAAAGAAAGATCTGTATAAGAATCAAGTGACTCCTCCTTTATCCAGAAGGCTCAAGTCAGGCAAGGCCTGAGGAACAGCCCAGGAAGGAGTGCAGTTATCAGCATTGGGCCACATTCTTTCTCGTTTCCTTTTACTCTACTACAACATGTACTCCTACTTTCCGCTTCTTTTCATGTCCACTTCCTTCTGTGTTGTACCAAACTGTACCAAGCCCTGATGTCATCTGCATTGGATGTTACTGAGCACTTACAACTGCAATGGATGTCAGTGATGTTGCAGATGTTTTTCCATTGATGTTGTAAGGGATTGAGTCTGGAGATCTGGGAATGGCACTGGAAAACAGGCAGCCCCAAAATAAAGCTAGTTTTTACTGTAGTCCGTGTTCTTGATGTGGCCTGTAATCTTGAGTACATTGCTATTTTGTTTAAATGTTTCCCATGGGCAAAATTGGATCAATACTAATTCAGCTATGATGTAGAATTGCTTGTCTGTCTGTAAGAGTTGATAACTAAATGTGTTTTCAGAGTTTGAGTGTTTTATTCTATGAAAATTTTACTGGCTATTTAAAAATCAGGCTATAGTTACCAATCTAGACATGAACACCTACCACTGGTAGAAGTTGTTGAAAATGCTGCCTTTCAGATCACTTTATTTGTGAAATTTTGATGATGCCCTTTTTCACAGTAGTGGGGGAAGTAATTTGTATTTGTTACTATCAGTGATTGTCATCTTGGAAAAACTATGAATTGCATAATCAATATAGAATTAACGCTAGAGTTAAGTAAGATGCAGGCCAATATTTTGAATGGAGAAGATAAAATATCCGTTTTTTAGTTAGAAAAGCTGCTTTGAGGAATATTTGGTGTATTCGTATGACATTTTCTCCTTAATTTACTCATGTATTATGCTACGTTATAAATTTAAATTTATGTTACCTTTCAGAATTCTCTTTTAGTTTTTATTGTGGCATCCAAGGATACAGATTTTAAGCTGCAAGCAAGACGCTGACCCAGGAGTTCCCTAGCATTTTGAGTGCATAAGGATTCATTTGCAAATGTAAATCCATCACATATTAGAAACTGAAAGAAAATTTCCAAGTAGAGTGTCTTTTACCAAACACTCTACCAGTGTGTCCGTTCCATTGCCAAATCAATGCAATGGATGGGAGCAGTCAATACTCCCTGACTACGCTCCTTTGAATTTTTTAACCTCTCAAGGAAATAATGCCTTTAAAGCATCTCTGCCTTTCCTCCCGAAACCATCAGTTTACGAGTGATCAAATACAACTGAAATGTACGTTACAATATTACTATTTAGCTTTTAGCCTGGGAACTCTTAACAGTGTCTTAAACCAAAAGTCTCTGTACCCTTTGACTTGGTTGATTTGATTTATTTTTCCAAGCATCTATCAAAGTGGTTTGGAAAGCATGCCCTTACTTCCTGCATAGGTTGTGTCTCAGGGAGTGATGTCTTGTCCTACTAATTTTCTTCCTCCTTGTACATTTTGGGCTTGTCTTCGTTGGAAAATTGTGTTGAGTTGCAACATAATCTTAAAGACTCATGATAACTACTAATGTTGAACCTGACTCCACAAGCAGCTTAGACAAGGACGAGTGGTGTTGCCATGTCATCTGTAGGGAGATAAACCTTACACAAACCTCATAGAGGCTGGCTGTGACTAGCAGGTTCTGTGGTAAAAGTGACACAGTCTTTACGCGTTGTCCACTGATGATAATTTTACTGGTTTTTAAGTGCTGTGTTTTCTGAAAGACAGGGGTAGACAACATTCTTATTCTTTTGAATGAATGACAGTATACATTCAAACTGAATTTCAAAACTGTCCTTAAAAGTCAGTTGTTATATTTGTGGCTTTGTTTAACTCTGTTGCTCAGCTGTGGCAATGAATAATATTTCCTGTTCAGTAAGCAAGAGACTATGAAAATATTATTGTCTCTTACAGTTTCTCTTAAGCTGTTTTTTTTAGAAATTCAAGTTTCAGTGATCCTTGCAAATGAGACATGACATAGAGGAAATATGGAAATACTATTTTCTGACCAAGCAAGCTAGCTAAAACATGAAGAATGTGAAGCTCACAAAATGTATATGAGCGTGGTCACAATCTCCCACGTGGCATAGAACCACAATGTTTTTATTCCTGATTTTTGTCTGCTCTTTGATGAGCACCATAGACACTGGTTTTCTTCTTTTTTAGAACTTAGGATACTGTGTTTGATCAAGATGCAAGTAATGGATTTTAATACCAGTGGCTAACATGCTGGGTACTGTATTAGAGTTAAGACATAAAATTTATACTTTGGCATAACAAAAGCATAGCTTAAAAAATGTGCCAATATTTAGCGATCAGTCCAGTTTTTGGCCTTTCAGTTTGAACATTGTTCTTGTAGATGATGGTGAGCATACTGTTATGAGACATAGATCCTTATTTGTACTGAGCTATGTGATTCATCACCAACCGTACTATTACAGAGAAGATTAGATGAGATCTGAGAGACCGCTTAGCTGGTCCAAGTTTGTCCCTTTTGTGCTTTAACTGCTCATTTTCTTTGTGTTAGCAGAAAAGTAGGGTACCAGGTAAGGCAAGCCTTTCTGAAGAATTGTGGTAGAGGAAGCTTCAGTTCCACAATAAAAAAGTAGTATTCTTTTAATGCTCTCAAGTTGTATTTAAACAAGTCAGGGTAATGCTTTAGGTACAATTTTGTTGCATTGCCTAGAGGAAGTTCTGTGCCTTTGGTTTGCTCTGCCACCAAGAATGAGAAGAGCCTGTAAGAATTTTAGAGAATAAGTGAGTTTGCTGATGGATTGAAAAATGATAATTTATGTGTTTTGTCAATAAAAAGGTCTATGAAAAATATTTATTGAATTTCCCGTTGCAACTGTTAACCTTATAAATAACACTGCACTTGGAGAGTAGGAATGAAAACAATTTGTTTAAACATTGTGTGCTTTTAGGCACTGTGGTAGTTCCTGTCCAGTGTCCCTGTGCTGCTCCACAGTGGGTACGATTCTCCCCATAGGCTTGCCTGTCATCTGCCTGCTCAGCGTTGGTCTCTGGGGTTGCTTAGGACAGCAAATGGAGCCAGGCTCCCTGGCATGGGTGCTTGGATCCTACCTGAAGTGAGACTGATTCTGATGTCTGTCATTGTACAAGCAGTGATGTATGTGAAGGTATTTTGTTTCAAACTGTCATTGGATTTCAGGCAAGATAACACAATGAGTCTTAGCTTCTTTCTCAATTTTTCTGTGAATTTAAACCTACTATCTTTTAGCTGCATTTCAGCTCTCCTAATTTTATGCAGTTGGCCTGAGAGGCAAAACAGTCCTGTTTAGAATCACATTCTTTCTACTCGGAAGATACAGTTGTTACATAGCATTTTTTTTATCTGGTACAGTGCCATCATGGACAGGGGCATGTGTAGAGAGGATTTAAAGGTAAGAAAATAGAATCAGAAGCCATCTTCACCTATCACGGGCGTATGAAAAGCAAGTTACAGCTGGAGAAGGTGGTAGGCTTTAGTATCTGTGTTTTCCTGGAGGTAGTTGAGTGACCAGAAAGTAATGGAGCAATAGGCTTTGGTTGAGCCCCTACACAGTGCTGGTGCTAACAAAGAGAGGAACAAAGTGGAAAGCAGAGCTGGTTGGTGCAACAGAAAGATCTCTTCTTTTAGGCCTTCTGTTCTGCTGCTGCTCTCAGAGGTCTGCACTACCTGGAATCAAAAGCAAACTGGCAGTTGGTAGTGGCATGAATGATCACTGTGTTGTTCTAAAGTTGCACTGATTTTGTTACTAATTCCTGAGTCATCCTTTCTGAAATAGCAGATCCTTTACTGTATTTTGTGCAGCAGATTAGTTTCTCTAAATTAATAGAAAAGATTAGACTTTCAAGTATACCTGGATTCGTGGAGTACAAAATTACCCGGTCCTTGAAGAATCAAAACCCATGCACTGAAAACATTGCATGTAAACCATTATTTTGCTACGTTCTTCTGTAACAGTGCTTTCTGATCCACTTTCTGCTAGTCATATAAATAACATTGATTATAAAGTAGTACTTCAGTAAAAAATAATTTTTTAATCTTTTTTTTTTTTTTTTCCAGGGCAATTAAAGCATTTCAGGAGGCGCTTTATGTTGATCCCAGCTTTTGTCGAGCCAAGGAAATTCATTTGCGACTTGGGCTTATGTTCAAAGTGAACACAGACTATGAGTCTAGTTTAAAGGTAGGTTTAAGTCCTTTCAAATTGAATTAACATTTGTTACAAGTTGTGTTACACCTTAAAACTGCAAGGAACAGCTTATAGCAGTTAAATCCTACCTGCTTTAGAAACAGAAGCGCTTCAGTATGAAGTATCTTAGTCTAAAGACTAAGGGTAGGATCTGAGGTGCGTTAGGTGCTAGAAATACTCAGAAAAGCCCAGCAAAATTATAGATGAGCACTGATACTTCAGCAGATCAAAAATTTGGTATAGGGCTCTTGTTAAAATAATCTATTCTGGGAGGAGGCTGAGGATGTACAGAATGATGGAGGAAAAATAAGAGAAGAACTAGCAGCTTAGATTTCTTGATGTTTGTTCTTCCCAACCCCCAGCTGCACTATTGTACGCTGGAAGTTCTTAAAAATCATTAAAAATAGAAAGCTTTTATGCAAAATAGTGTTCTCATATCAATTTTTTATATTCTTTCTACTTTTCTAGCAGTTAATCATTCTTTTATTTCCTGGTTTAAGAGTCAGCTTCTAACGCAACAATTTCTGGCTAATCGGTTAGAAGTGGTTTGTGTTAAAACAGTACTTTGTTTCTTCCGTACTCTTTTAAATTATTTTTACTGCTTGCATTTTCTTTTTTTTGTCTCCAATTGTAATCTATCATTTTATCTCCCTCCATTCAACATGTGTGCCCATTTTATTCCTCCCTCCATTTTCTACTCTGTAACCATATTCTTTCCTTCCTGACCTCTAAATTTAGATATGTATGTCTTGGAAAAAGGAAGTGTTCTTTAACGGAGTTTCATGTTGCGTTGAGAAATACACCTGCAGGGTTGAGAATTTTGTAATTCATAATTAAGTATAATTTGTGTTTCTGCATGCTAATATATCCTAAAACGAATGAAAAAATTGCATGTTTTGTTTTCAAGAATCTTGTGGCTTCCTTTTCCTGGCAGATTGTTTTCTTGGAAGTTCTATTTGCGAGGCTATAGGAATCACATTGTCCAAGATTTGAAAGAGTAGAGTGTTACTCTCAATTTTTCCTTTCAGTATTTGTAATAATAGGAAGCACTTCTCTCATCAGGCTTCCTTTTCTCACCGAGAGTCCAAGCTTTGACGTACAGAGAGCAGTGGAGTTGGAAATTGTGATTAGAGAGGATGATATGGGAGTAGGAAAGATTCAGTGCAATGAATGGCAAAGAGAGCAAGGGGAGGTAGAGCTAGATCACTGTGTTGGGAAAGTGATTATATGTGAGTTTGGGTGGTCCTATTTCCTTGTACTTTGGCAGAGATTTAGTATTCCCTGTTATGAGAAATAGGGAATAAAAGGAGTGCTGAACAATTACATTTTGGTTTTATTTTTAAAGAGGTATTAAGGACAAAACATGAGAGTAAATTTACAAGGAGGTAGTAAACTTGTAGTCGAGTAGTGGAAGGAACTTTTACATTGTAGTTTGTAATAGAAAAAAAATGTTCAATAACTTTTTCCTGCTGTGCCATGAAACATGCAGTTCTGTCACTGAATCAAGTATTTAAATAGATATTATGAGAATTCAGTCTAAACAGTTGACTGTGTTTGATCTTCACAACTTTGCAAAATAAAAAGCTCACTGATCACAAGGATTTTGAGTATACAGAACTTTTAGTTTTCAATAAACCAACTAGGAATAAGAAAAGCACCAAAGTAGTATTTTGAAAATAGAAATAAATTAATCTTATGTAACACAGAATTATCATGATTCCATTGCTTTTATGCCCAATGTGACTAAGTCACTTAAGAAAACAAATGGCAGCAACAAAATCAGCTTACCCTAGGGCAGAGCGAAGATCTTCAAAAGGATGATGAAATAAACTGAATGGGGGGTGGGGTTACATTAAGGATAGTTTCACATTGTCCTTAAGTCGATATAACTGCAGGTTGTTGGTAAAAGGTTGCCTCATTTTCCACCTTGCAATCCTGAGTGTGTTGTTTGGCACCCTCTGCTGCATTGGATCGAGTGCAGGCTGAGGTGGAGCAGCTCACACTGAGATTGCCCCGTTGCTAGATCCAATGCAAGGTAGATGGCAGGAGTGTGAATGGGGAAGGAGGAGGAAAAGCTGTATTATCCCCTTCTGCTACAAAACCTAATATGAAGCTGTACTCTGGAATTATCAACTGAACCACATAAGGTAGAGTTTCTGGTTTGCTTCTTTTGCTGGGAGGTTGCAGTCCTTAGCAGAGAATCAACAACAGTGAGGAGCAAGAAAGAAAAGACCAAGTGGGGCAATCCACATGGTCTTGAACAGTTTCAGCTGTGTTCAGCTCAGCTGTGGATTTAATGCACAGTCCTGAGACTGATTTACTTTGAAAACACAATGTTACTGATGGAAACATGTCAGCATATACATCAGAATATATCAATTGTGGAGTAGACTAAGTGGAACAAAACAGGGCAGTAACTTCTTTAAAAGCCTATCTCATTGATCCCTGAGTTGAGGTTTAAAAAAAACACCCTCAAGCCAGAATTCTGTGAGTGACAAGAATATGCGAGGCAAGTCGGAAAATACTTAGTGAAGAGAACAAAATGAAGTGCTGGTGCGGTGGTTATGCACAAGCATGGGGAGAATAAAATGAGGAAGAGATGATGAAAGAGTGTGAAAGGATGTTTTCACAGAATGTCTGTCTCGTTCTCTGAGACTGAATGTCTCGTCTTTCCACAGAAGATAAGTAATCCAAAATAATGAAAAGACAGAGTTGTCTTGAGCCTTTTTTTGATTTTGTGGACCTTGTTAAAAGGATCCAGGATTTTAGAGAGTGGTTATGGGGCTTAGGATCCAGCCTGCTAGTGACTGGCCTTGGACACAGACCCTTTTCCTGGGGCTCTGTGTTACATAGTTTGAGCCTTCCTATTTCACACTGGGGCAGCCAGTGGAAGTAAGTTTCCCTCTGATATTCGCTTGTAACTGGTCTGGATTTCACAGATTGTACCAATGTTGCATTAATGTACTTTGAAATATCATAATATTTTTGATGGTATTTAAACATTCATGTTAAGTCTGTAATTGCTAAGAATAAACCATTGCCAACAGATGAGTCATTGTCAGTAAGAGTCTTCAGGCCAAGGGGGAAGATGGGAGTCTGAAGGTCATATATTCCATGTTTTTCACGATTTTAGACCATTAACATAAATCATCTATATTTTATGTAAGCAATTTAAGCAAAAAATTAATTTTTACTATTTTAAGATGTTGATGATCAAGGTAATTACTGGAGTGCTGTTTAACAAGCATAAAATCAACTCTTAGTGTTTTTTTCAAAATCAATTACTGCTTTTGCATGTTTTTAACATTGCTACAGTTAAGGCTTGCAAATTATTATAAGAAGTCTTAGCTGCTCCGTTATCCCATTGCCATAAACTCTGGCAAGAACACCAGTACTGTTGAAAATTACTTGGCCTTCAGGCTTACATTAAAAGGAAAAAAAAAAAAAGCAGCCTTTCTGGTTGAAAAGAAAACAGTCCTTGTGTAACCTGACAGTTAGGGCAGTGTTACCTTCAGTGGGGATACATGAAAGCTGAATTTGCCCTATTCATCAGAAAAGTACAATTAATTCCAAAATCAACTGGCAATGACTTGGGAAGGGGAAAACGGGAGATTTTATTTTTGATTACTATAGCAGCAACATCCTATTAAGGTTTAACCTCACAGTCCTAACCTTTTCACACTTTACTATGTGTCCTGCTACTCCTTCTCTATTTGCCATTTCCTACAAACAACACTAGGAATACTATGTTTGATAGTGTAGCTGTGGTGGTGCTGTGATAATCTGAAAGGAGAATAAAGATCTCTAGGAATAGAATCTTTCTTTTTATTGGTTTGGTAAATGTAGGTGGAAAAATGTTTAAGCTTTTGAGTACACGCCACATTATTTCTGGCATGTCACTTGCTATCCTAGTAATTTTTCTATTTATTGAATATATTTTTTTCAGTTTTAGGCTCCTTTCTCAAACATATATGTAATCATCCTGTCTTGTGCATGTGTCTCAGTTCTTCTCTTAAATACTTCTGAATCGTAACCAATTGCTAGCCAGTAAGTCAGAATGAAAGAGATTTCAAAGAGAACATTCCTGTGCGACATGTTGCCCCAGGGCCATTTGAGCTCTGCAAGCTGAGGACCAGGTGATCTGCTTGGCTTGGTCCACAACAGAGGTGCCGGATGATGGGTCATGGTTCTAGTCTGTTGGGACGTGAGTGTCCCATCCACACAGGAGTTGCTGTGCATCGGGCAACCCCGATTCTTCTCACCCAGCTGGAAGCTGAATGCAGAGCTGGGTAGAGCACAAAGGGGGAGCTGGGTTTGTTGCGTGGGGCCACTGACATGCATGAAAGAGAAGCTGAGGAAGAAAAGAAAAATTACAGGTTTGGTATTATTTCGTTCAATAGTTGGGTTATGGTGGAAAGGGCGGCTATGGGAAACCAATCTTCCATCTGGTGCTCATTCTGCTTGGTGGTGTTAAAGTGCCGTACTGTGCTTTCGGTGGCAAATTAGGGCTATGATCCTGAAAGCCCTTTGAATGTAAAGCTCAGTTCATGTCCAGGGAAAAAAATAAATCTTAGTTTTTCCATATCTATTAGAATGATAACATTGAGGGAATTAGAAGGATAACAACGAGAGTGGATGGGAGATTTTCTGTGGGTTTGATTTTGTGAGGTGGTGTTTTCTTTGGGGGTTTTTTTGGTGGTGGATTATTTTTTGTTGTTTTGTTTGGTTAGTTTTTTGTAATGGGTGGTCAGTAGGGGCTCTGGACACAAGCGGGTTATTTTATGGCAAACCAAGCTATGTTTTCCTCTGAGAATTTTGTTTGGTTTTTAAATATTGCAGATGCATCCTGTTCCCAGTAACAAAACCCTTAGAAGAATGAAAACTAAATTACTTACGTTTTCAATTATCTGCCTTTTAGTAGAAATACTGATTATGCCTTTCACTTTGAGAAATTTTTGCTCCTTATTTACACACGAAACAGCTATCCCCTAGTAGTTTGCTGCAGGCCTATGCTTTGATCTTGCCCATAAATCCTCAATTTAAATACAATTTTAATTTTTTAATTATTTTCCTAAAGATTCTCATTTGTTAGTAATGTTAAGACATACTGGTTATATTAGGATAAGAAAAAGCCTGTGAAAGAATTAGAATTTATTGGGAAAATATGCATGAATTACATGAATATGCATGAAATATAAAAAAAATTAAATACTGATATACAGATGAACAGCTTGAAGTACTTATTTATAGTCAGTCAGACACTTTTCCATCACTTGCTCAAATAATTCTCCTGTCTATACATACATCTTTATGAAAGATATTTTTAGCTACTGCAGCTATTGTATGCCAACATGTAGCTGTTATAGCCATATTGTTCAGTTGTTTATGTTCTTTTTCTCAGTAATAAATAAAAATGTAATTATGAAAGTGAAAATTTGTGTTTTCAAGCCTTCAAGTGCTGTTTCACAACCTAGTTATCTTCCATACGTGCTTAGATTAATAATTTTTAAGCTTAAACATGTTAAATTGAAACCTTATGTATTTATTCTTAATTATTAAAGAAAAATTAAGTAGTCAAAATACATAAAGTTACGAGAAGTTTTAATTTCTTAGGGCTAGTTTTATGTCCATAATTCTACCAGAAGCTAATCAGCGACATTTTTAGGTAAAAAAGAAAACAAAGGGCTTTAGCTACTGCAAGGTAGATAGCCAGGATTTCAGGCAGTTCACCTAAAAAGCATGTTGTAGAAAGCAAGAAGAAATGAGTCAAAAGATTAATTTAATAAAAAAGTAAGTGGATGGAAAACAGCATTTGGGAATGAAATCATTCTCTGAGTCTTTGTAGTTTGCATATGCATACCATGGAGATACATGTACAGGAAGTAAAAACATGAAAGTTTTATATCGCAGCATGGCACCATCATCAAACTGCAGGAGAGTTATTAGTGCAACTGGTTTTGACAGTGGGGCATGGTATCACAATGTCTGGCCTACAGAATATTTTCTGTTGTTCTCTCTTAACTTAGTTTTGCTTGGGTTTTTGAGTCATTTTGGAGTTTTCCCATAAAAGAAGACTGTAGGTGTATTTTAGAAAGGTCATGATTACGAAGAGGAGTAAATGCTGAAGCTGAATTTAACATGCTGTGTGGCATCTTCTGTCGGTTTTGGGGTAAAAAAGAACAAACCATGAGAGGAGAAACAGTTGAGCGTTCAAGCTAATGAGTGTTGGTGCTGGTAGACCTAACGTCATTTGTGGACCTTCTCCTCGTGAGAGAGGTATCTTGAGCTGTAACTGTAACTGAAAGGTGCTGGCATTGGAGGCTAGCTATGCATACTGGCTAAGTAGCCACAGGTACTCGGCAAGGATTATGCTGTGCTTTGGGTTGTGGGTGGGTGGGCTGGAGGCAGAGAGTTGCAGGAATTGAAGCCACCCCAGCTCAGGGTGGTGCAGCTCCCTGGTGGTGCTGGTGGTGCAGCAGCGGGGACAAGCTTCCAGTCACCCCCTCTCCCCGTGGCACTTCGTTGCTGCTGGCAGGCCTTTGGACTGCTTAACCCGTAGCTAAACTCTGATGTTGCACAAATAATGATAAAACGTACAGGCAACGTGAGTATTGAGATTTGTGAAAATCACTGTGGTGTGCTATATAAGATGTTGGTCAGTAAATTCAAATGCAGCTGCCTTCTGGCAAAGCTTTTCTGATCTTTCTGTTTGAAAAGAGCTTTTCACTTACAGCTAGTCAAAACAAGAGATTCTTCTGAACATACTGCAGTTATTCAGTTTATGTGTATATGTGGCCTTTGTTTCTTCTGTCCTCAAGCAGCCGCCTTCTGCCCTGTCCATGTAACAGTTTTCCTCAGTCTTAAGGGTTGTTTGTTGGGGTTTTGTTTTTTGTGTTTTTTTTTTTTTTGAATGTTGGACAAAAGTAAGGGAGTGTTTACCCTGCACAGACCTTCATTTTAGGAGATGCATTTGCTGGGAGTTCAGGAGAGGCTGTAGCGTGGAGCCATCAGCTGAGGTAGCAGCACATACAGCACGTCCTCTCCTGACCCCTCTCTCTCTCCCCTGGCCCCACGCGGGCCTGGCAAATGGAGGCCTGGCGCCCTGCCACCGGCGGGTTACGCAAGGCCTTCTGTGCCCTACTTCTCTGAACAAAGGGCTGCTCTGAGGAGCACAGCCATCATCACACCTAGGTCACATAGGCAGGAACAGCCATCTCCTGACAGAATTTTACTGAGTCATGATGGAGCTTTCCTTCATGGTAAGTCCGTGTGAGAATCGTCAGGTTTCAAGTGATGGCTTGCCTTGCTTGCTAAATAAATGCAGAATGGGGAGCTATTAAACTTGCTAATGTCATCCTCGAGAGGAGGAGGGAGTAGAATCACTATTTTGAGGTCTCAAGCTTGGATGTAAACAGAGACAGCGCTGAAAATCTTGCACTAAGAAGAAAACGGTTCTTTTTTTGTGTTGGTCGTTTATTGATTAAATAAACAACAAAAACCTGGGTGCTTTCCTCTTAAATTGTAAAGGACTAATTTGTTAGGAGAACTGATGTTAGTTCTAGTAGTGAAAACATATTAAGTTACCTAAATCGGGGTCAGATTGCTATTATGTTATTACCAGACCTAATGCTTTCATTAGTTCTGTTTATATTCAATCCACCTTACTTCTGATCCTTGGAAAGGTTACCTTCGAAATTGTTTCCGCAATCAGAGGCAAGTCAAGGACTCCAGAGGAGACAAAATAGGCTGTAGATAATTGTGTAATTACAGATGGCTACAAATCAAGGTATACTATGACTTGAGCTGCAGCTCTTGAAGAGAGCCTGTTACTTTTTAACATGCAGAACACTGCCTTCTAGGTAAATCCTCTTACTCGGGATTTGAATTTCTATAGACTGCTGTCTGCCTTGAGGTATTGTATGTCGTCTCTGAACTGCAGCGGCCTCTCCTGCATAATAACTATTTCACACAGCAGTAGCCAGCTTCAGTACTGCAATATTTGAGAGAGGTGCAGATGTTTGCTAGCCGCTTGTGTTTGTTGCAGAAATGGAAGTTGGAAATGATTACTATTTTTTTTTTTTAATTTTTTGGTGCTGGTAATTGTGATTAGTGGATCTGCTTTTGGCTGATGAGGTTTATGTGTTAGAATGCATGCATGCTTTTTTTTTTTGTCTTGATTTTGAATACTGAACGGGGAGCTATGTATTATTTATCTGGTGAGAGGTGTAGGTTTGCTCGTTTATGTGCATTTCTAAGGTTCTCGGTTTGAAAGATTCTGAGTTTTCTGTGTATTGCTTTGCGATAATTGTTCAGTGCAAGTGGTTTATTTTGCTGTAGTTACAGGCTCTGGTTTATCAATTTCTTTACTGTTTGTAGCTTAGTGAACAGTGCAAGCAGAAATTTACTACACAGAAAATTTTCATAATGTGGATTTTGAAATTTAAAAGTCAGCTAATGTAGCAGTAAGAATTTAAATTTTTAGGAGGCATTGCAGAGAATATTCCTGCTTTTTTTTTTACTGTACAGCACTGATACTGCTGGCATATTTAAATATTAAAATGGTTAGATTTTCTTATATGGTTGTCTGCTTTATCTCAGTGAGTCTTACTGCAATAACCCTTCTGAAAAGCTACTACAGAACAGTTGTCAATCGTTTCTCTTTAGATCTGCTTATTTTCTATAACAACATTGCTAGGTGAAAGCAAATCTGTGGCTTTCTGCTTTATCTTTTCATATTAATTGTTAGTGACAGTGCAAGATGATGCATCTGTGCAAAAAGGACTTTGTACCATTTAGATCGGTATACTCAATGTACAGGCCAAAGTATATAGGTCTGTTCCTTTTTTTCTTTTGTCAGGCAAAATGCAAAATAAAGTAGAGCATTTTATTTTTATTTAGTCTTTTTTAAGTTGCCTGCTTAGTAGAATCACTATGGTAACCGACTACCGGATGTCTCTGAGGCACACAACCTGCATTGCAATGTAAGTGAGGGGAGATTTTAAGTTGTCTGACTGCTGAACAGTAGAAGAAAGAACAGGCAAGGCAGAGAAATAAGCTGATATTTAATATGTATAAGCTATTATTTAATTCTTGCTCTAAGGTTAAAAAGTTATTTTACAAGTAATGTATATATGAGTACATTGTTTTCTGTGCTCTTTTCTGGGAATGATACTGCTAAAATGTTCATTAAAAACCATAGATTTGTGTTACCATTGGAGTTTGTTTCATTTTTTAAAAGCTGTTATATATTACAAATGATGTTGATAGAAGTCAGTGAGGATGTAAGCTGCATCACTGTGTGCCTCGCAGAGCTCATGAGAGCATTCTTTTTTATGCTTTACTATGCATAATACATTAATTTTCTAATAATTTTTCTGTTTAAAATGTTTATTTATCTGTTAAACTCTTCTTATAAATCTTTGAGGTTTGTATTATAGACATACTATACATGAGATATTATTAGCACCATGAGGAAAGTTGTGTAGCTCTGAGTATGACAATACTGAAAGCGAATTGCATATACATCCATTAATAAGGATTATTTTTTTTTTCTTCACAGCTACACTAATAAGCTCCTGATGCCACCTAGTTTGGCATCCTGAACAGCTGGAGCTAAATTATCATTTTTGTGCTAGCAAAATAAAATATCACTAATATTTTGTGTATTAGAAGCCACCTGAAACTGTATTTTGTAGATAACTGTATTTATTAACAGTAATATTTTATATGCTACCTCTTAGGTTCCTATATTCCTAGGCCTTATTCTATATTGAATCAATATGTTATTCCAAATTCTATACAGTGTAGGAATTTTCTGAAGTTTATGGAGAAGTTCAGAGGCACTTGAGTTTGTATGCCTGTGTTTAACACACTTGATTGCATTTCAAACTGTAAATAGTGATCACTAATTAGCATGCCACTTGTGAAATGATTGGTCACATCCAGGCTTTCTGGCAGACAGACTTCATTTCTCTGCTTGTGTGACCTTCTTTCTAGAAGAATGAAATACTTGGCTCAGAACTTCAGAATGCAAAGATGTTTTGAAAGATATTTTTCGTATCTCTTGAGGAAAAATTAATAAAAATAAACAAGCTTTAATGTTTAACTGAAGTTACCTTAATATCTGGAGGAGTGGATGTAAGAACTTATGAACTCCATATGAACCCATGTTTTAATGTAAAGGTATTCATTTTAAGTGCTTTTTCACAAGAGATCAATTTTTTAAAAAGACTTCAAATCACTCAATCTGAAGGAAGAACATTTTATTTTTCTAGACAGACAAATTGAGAGCTTCGATGTTTATCTCCATGAGCTATATTCATTCGCAGTTACGTATTCTGAGGAAAATTTGATCTTCCCATTTTAACCATTCATTTGATGGTCAAATCATTCTTCCAGATGCTATCTCAATTATTTTGTGAAGATATTTGTTGCCATCTTACATTACTAGAAGCATTGCTGATTCTGCAATAAAAAACTTTCATTTAGTAAACAGTTGAAAAGAAATGGAAAATTTTCTTTAAGACACATGATCAAATGCAGTATTGATTTTTCAAGTACAAAATTGATTTATTCTTAGTAATTTGCCGAAGTGCTAGCATTACTTTGTTTGAAAAGCAAATAATTCTTTTTTTTTTCAGCATTTTCAGTTAGCTTTGATCGACTGCAATCCCTGCACTTTGTCTAACGCTGAAAGTAAGTAACCTATTAGTATTTCAATTTATTTTGTTTCAGATTTTTTTTTGTCTTATGCTCACAACTGTATCAATTCTTAATGACCCAATCCTTCAAAATCAAAAGAATGAGTACTGAGAGAGGGAGACTACAAAACCTGTCTCCATCTGTTAATATTGAGACAGATATTCCAGTGGAATTATGTATTGTTTTAGTAAATGGAATAAGTAAAAATTGAGACTTAGCTTATTAATTCCTCTGAAGACTTGAGTTCTGGAGGAAATGTACCATTTGATTGTTCATTTATTTATTTATTTATGTATTTGTAAGCATAGTGCTTGTGCCATGGCATACATTTAATAGTAATTATTTAAAACTTTGTGGTGTCTTGGTAATCTGTCATTTTTCAGTGATCGTTTTAATGCCATTTATAGATCTAAAACCCAGCATCAGCCTTATACTGTTGAAGTAAGAAAAAGTACAAAATGAAATTTGATTATTTGTTTTATTAGGTGCCAACTATATATTAGTCTGTACTTTAACACATTAATCTTTTAGTGAACTATGATCTATCATATGCAGTATATACTGTAGGCTGTTACAGAGCATCCTGCAGGTATTTATCCATAGTTAGTGGATTTGTATGCAGGAATAAACATATGTTACTGCATGTTTTGGCATCTGTAAGAATTAAAAGACAGACAGTTATGAATGAAATTACTCCCTCAGTTTTTAAAGGACCTTCATGCTGCTCTTGGTGTTGAGCTTGAGTTACCTCCTAGGTCTAACTTCAGAAGCACTGGATAAAGTATTTAAAAGCATTTTTGTATTTCCTTAATTCAGAGCTGGATGGAATTGTGAATATTCTGTCAGCAAGAGTAATGAAAGAGGGTTTGTTTACATGGGTGAAACCGCTGTCTGTATCGGTGCTAAGGAGCCAGCTGTGCTACAAGGTCTTCTCTAAAGCTTTGTCACTTATCAGGAGCAGGCACAGCTAATTTTGTAAAATTACTTGCAAAATTCTTCCTAAGTCAATAGGCTTTTATTGTTTTCTCCCAGATATGTGATTCTTTATTATTTGCACATTAGTTCATATTCGGTTTTCACTGTATCTCTGAATTTTTGTAAGGTTTTCCTAACCCTTCGCCCACAGTCCCCTCTGCCCCCAGATTTATGTAGATGTACAGCCCCATGTAGAGGCTTCATTGCCCTATGGCCTTGGGCACCGTGCCTGACAAACCCAAAGGTAGCCAGTGAAGAGGAATGGGAGATACTTTGGCAGGTTCTCCTGTACTGCTTAGCGGAAGGAGAACCTTGCACTCTGACCCAGGGTGTTGGGTACTGTCACATAAATGTTTGAGATTGCTTTAATCCTACCCCTTTCATTTCTAAAGGCTGGGTGAGTTACAGCATTATAGTGAGTGTGCTCCTAGCAGAAATGTTTGAGTACTAAGCACGTCTTTCTATTTAGGCAGTCTCTACTGTGACACCTTTAATTTTTTTCCCCTGTATGGCGTGGCTTCCTTTT
>KZ505765.1:442185-452166 GCA_002844005.1 Limosa lapponica baueri | reverse complement strand
AAGAGTTAACATTTTCAGATTTAACATTTTATAGTAGAATATTGAGCAGTTCGTAATTGTGCTACTAACCTTGTAGAAAAATTAAACAAAAAAAACGCTTAAAAGTACCTGAAAGTAATTTTGACTTAGTGTCCTTTTGACCTGTAATTTTTGTATAGAACTTTAAAAATGTTTAAAAGTTTAATTCATAAAATTATCTGTAAGTGATATTATTGTTTGATATTCCTATTTTTAAAGAGGAACTAATGTTATGAATATCCTGCTGTGCCAAATGTTAAATGGTCTTCAGGAATTTCACTTCTGCCATTTATGGATGCTTTTTGTAGGCTGGATGCATCACACCGTGGATCAGCTTGGAGACAAGGCAACCAAGGAAAGCTATGCTATACAGTATCTCCAGAAATCTCTAGAAGCAGATCCAAATTCTGGTCAATCCTGGTATTTCCTTGGAAGGTGAGAAATTATATAGACGCTGTAACTATATTTGTAAATTTATTGAGGATACTCATTATTGTGAGTATCTTACATTGTTTTTCTTCTTCATAGTCTCAGAGGAAAAATGAAGGGAAAGGATGTATGTATCTGCTGGAGTGTAGTTTTCTGGAAAGTGTATAAAAAGACAAGGTGCTAACATACTTGGGATGAATATAGATTAGAAGTTAAAATGAAGTATGTTACGCAGGTGGTCCTGCTTTTTTTGGAGTTATTATTCAGTCTACACATTTACAGTAATCTGAGTCTGCCCTGCCTGGTTTTACCTGTTCCTCCTCCTCCTACCACACCTTCTGTTCTCTTTTTTTTTTCTTGGATTTTTTTTTTGTATATTCTCTGTAAATGTTATTACTTTTCTTCATACCTTTTTCATAGTTCTTTTATCTCTTTATTTTCTCAGAATTCTTCTAATTTCAATCAATTTTTTCCACTAAAATACAAATATTTTACCAGGTACACATCCATTTATAAACAGTGTATATTGCAACTAAATATTAGGCCAAGATAGCTCAGATTGATTCATTGTAATTTCTATTTAAGTGTTGTATTAATGCTGTACTATCAGACAGTATTTGTTACTTGAAAACTAACTTATTCCAAGATGTAAATCATATAAATTCGATGGCTCTTCTTGGTCTCCTTTTTAAGAAAATAGAGTACTTTATGCAAACCAGCAGTAACTCCTGAAATAATTGGGTTTTGGAGAAAGCTTTGAGGGCAGTTCAAGTCCTTATGTGAACAGGTCAGTTCTGTTGAGAAATACATTAGAAAGGAATTACGCAAAATAAAATTAATGTCCTAACCTCAGTATCTTCCAGCTGACTTGCTTGGAAGTTCTGGTCACATGCAACTGGAAGCCACTTTTGTTTTTGTCATCCTAATTCTATTCCTCCAGCTGTTCCTGTAAGACAGGGCTCTTCGACCAGCTGTCTGCAGGCTAAGGGATGAACACCGGCACTCAGTGTGAAGGGCAGAGGGGCTAGAGCAGGTGTGGAGGGAAAAGGGAAAATGAACCAGGGATCATGTTATCATCCACTGGGCTAAAATCCTGTTTTTAGCTTGGTAGTCCCCTTGTGTGTGCCTTTAGCTAGTTGAGTTCTTACACAGCAGCAGGACGCAGCCAGGGCTCCATGAAGTTTGTGTGCCCAGTTGCCATACTCGTGCTTCTATGGTGCCACGGCTTTCGTGTGGTTAGAGTGAAACCTAGGACCATACAAACAAGAGGGAGAAATGCAGGAAAGGGGCGGGGCAAATCTAGTGGAAGCATCTCTTATACTTTACAGGGAATAGTAGAGCAAAAATGTTTCTGTGCCCCATTCTTCCAGTCCGTACACTGGCAGAAGAAAAAAGGAACAGGGTTGTGCATTTGTTCTTCCTCTTTTGTCCCTCCTCATGTATTCCCTTGTGTTATTCCTTCCTCTGCTGGTTGTCCAAACTGGATAGCACCACCACACTTCTCCTCCCCCACTGAAGAAAATTTATCATCTGGTTTTTTTTGCTGGGTGCTTAATGTTAGTGCTTTCCTAATCAGAGTCTTCATGTATCTGATAAGCAGACAGACTGAAATGTGTCTATTGGAAATTGGGTTAGATTGTGATTAAAATGATCTTCTGAAACATTGTATTCAGACCTTAATGGATGTTTTTAGGCAAAGTACTGCTGGATTTTATTGTATTCCTTTCCTAGTGTGCCTCAAGAATACCTGAAAGAGTGTAGCGTGATTGACAAACCTTTGCCTGTACTGTTCTGCTTGGTTTTTATTTTCTACTAGAATAAATTTTCTGTTGTTATTTATGTGTTTTGAAAGTTATCAGATCTTTTTCCAACAGGGAATCTTACTACAAACAATATAAGAAGCAGAGCTGTTGTAAATTAAACTAGTAAACATATTTATGTTTTTAATATTGTATTTATTTGAAGCTTTTAATTTTAAAAAGGTAGGTATTATTCCCTGTGATATAACCATAGTTCTCTTTAGAGTTCTGGTATTTCAGCTTATAATGCCAGAATACGTTTGAATTTGTATATGAAAAATACTCAAGTAAGAAATTACGGAACAATCCAAACCAGCAAGATTTTTACAAAAATTTATGCTCTATATATGCACTAAAACTTAGTGTTTTGTTGTTCATTATTTGAAATGTTACTGAGATGTGAGAAATGCACATAAAAAGCTTCCTAGGCAATCAAGAACCATCCTGATTGAGTGAGTCAATATCTCTTAAAAATTCTGTAACTTTTCTTGTAGAATATGAGGTTTCATAACCATGTGTTTGATAAAACAGGTAACTTAATTGTTTCTTTATAATGCTGTCTGTAGATAAATATTGTAAATATTGTACTAATTTAGTGATAAGTTACCACAAATGAAAGAAATGTAAGTCTTTAAAATCTGTTGTGACTCTTTCTTACAAATACAGTAAGCTGGGGTTCAAGCAGTTTTGGTGTACTTTTCAAATAAATGATCAGTAATATGTGATTAAGATGTTAGAGTCCACTTAGGCCTGGTGTTCAGAAGCATTTATCAGATCAGTCTTGGTAAACCATCCTCAACGATTACCTTCTATAAATATTACCAAAGTTCTTTTTTTTCTTTCCTCCCAGGTGCTATTCAAGTATTGGGAAAGTTCAGGATGCCTTTATATCTTATAGGCAATCTATTGATAAATCAGAAGCAAGTGCAGATACATGGTGTTCTATAGGGTAAGAGTGATATAGGGCAATACAGTGATATAAATCAATGCTAATATATGTAAATAAAGAACATATGCTTTTTAACTCTTTTATGCTCTCAAGGGGACCTTAAAGCTTTTCTATTTATACCTTCATGTTGTCAGACTTGTCTGATTTGAAGTTTAAATAATAAATTTAAATTTGCTTTCTCAATTTTTTTAAAATACTGAATGTGCTATGTATATGAACTTTGCATGTTAAGATCTTATTTGTTGTATATGCTTATTACTGTGGTTTATATAATAGCAAAGTTTATTAAGGGTTTTGGGTGGGTGTATATTTGACTTGTTTGTATTTTGACTTTGTTATTAATTCTCAACTTCACTAATCTTTCTATTCAGTGTGCTGTATCAACAGCAAAATCAGCCTATGGATGCTTTACAGGCCTATATCTGTGCTGTACAATTGGACCATGGCCATGCTGCAGCCTGGATGGACCTAGGCACGCTCTATGAGTCCTGCAACCAGCCTCAGGATGCCATTAAATGCTACTTAAATGCAACTAGGAGCAAAAATTGTAGTAATACCTCTGCACTTGCAGCACGGATAAAGTATTTACAGGTAAAACTAGCATTTTAAGAAGCGGGAAATACTCTTCCAAATACAGAGCAGAGGGGAGGGGAGAAGTAACACGCAAGTTTAACGTGCAATTGTTTGTGATGTGTATAACCTGTTTTCATATGTATTGTAAACATATCATAGCCTGTAATATTTTATTTCTTCATTTTTAAGTGGAACTTAATTCCTTATAAACCCTATTTTGCGCATTTAATCAAAGCATACTGTTTTACATCACTTTGCTTTTTTCTTTGTATTGTCTCCATTTTTAAGTTCTCATAACATATAGAGAGAATGCACACATGCTATCTTTCACTCTTGTTTGCAATTTCAGAAAAAAGGAATTATGAGACCTCTGAATCCAGAGCTCATCTTTGTTCTGATTCTCACAAAGGTTTATATTCTGGTTACCCTCTTTATACTTAGCACCTTTCTAAAACCCCAAATTTTAAATCTATCCTCTCTTTAAGACGTAATTAGCTACAGCATTTAGGAAGATTTCATGGACTTGCTCTTACTAAAGTAGGCTTGTGTTAAATTTGCTTTTTACATAATTTTTCCTAGGCTCAGTTGTGTAACCTTCCACAAGGTAGTCTACAGAATAAAACTAAATTACTTCCTAGTATTGAGGAGGCATGGAGCCTACCAATCCCCGCAGAGCTTACCTCCAGGCAGGGTGCCATGAACACAGCACAGCAGGTGAGAAGTTGGGTTATGTTCTGCAGGTGCCCAGCTTTAAGGGTTCTTTACAATCGGTAGTGGTCAAGCTTATTTTATTGAGCACAGGACTGGCTTTCATTAATAAAAAAGCCTTTGATTTATTTGCAAAGGGATATTAGATGAAGAAGCTCCCCATAATATGGGAGAAATATGGGGGTACCAATTTAGAACCTTTGTGGATTTTCATGATTTTAAAAGATTTCATCTTAAATAGAAATGCTGCAGTGGTTTAATAATCCCATGAAAGGTACACATTCCTCCATTGATGACCATATGGAAACTGATTTTTCAGTTATTGAGATCAGCTTCAGAATATCTACTCAGCCCTTTTAATATATGTGGGCTGTTAAAATATATAATTTAAAGGAAAGAATTAAGAATATATAGAACCATATTTTTGTCTTCCTTCTGTGATTCTTAGGCTTGTAAACCTCATCATCCAAATACTGAACCTGTACTAGGCCTCACTCAAACACCAATTTCACAGCAATCCTTGCCACTACACATGATTCCTTCTAGCCAAGTAGATGACCTGACCAGTCCTGCCAAGAGGAAAAGAACATCTAGTCCAACAAAGGTATATATTCTGATGAACTAAAGAGCCCCCTACCAAAATTATATGGAGATATGCATTCAAAAGATGCAGCATGCACAGAATTTGTGCTGTAAATTTTAATCCTTTGGCATCAAGGTGGGGAATGTTTTTAGAAACTTTAAAAAACTTTTTTCAATCGTGTGTTTAATGAGGTTACAGTTCAGACAGGAAGTGCGTATGGGCAACACAGATCGGTGGCACTATACTGCAATCATAGTTGTATAAGTGAAAAAGTACAATCGTGGTCCGATGATAGATAGAGAGGGAGACGATCATGTCATCCTGTCTATTGCCTTTGCTTATATTTAAAATTCAAGTGTTTCATCATCATGTAATAGTGTTACAGTAGATAAAGTATTCAGTTTTAAAAGTAGTGTACATTTAAGTTAATTGCATAATTTGATTTGATTGTTTCTTGTTATGCTATTAGATACTATTTAAGTTTTTCCTATGATGACTATGATACTATGGGAATGGTAGAATGAGACTTGGCCTGTTTTATTATGTTATTTGTTTATATTGTTATTCTTGAAACAATGACTAGTTCTTTCATGAGTAAGGTAAAATCTAGATAGTAAAAGAAATAATGCTGACCCTTTGATACTCACACATTTTAATGTAATGTTCTCTCTCAGAATACTTCAGATGTTTGGAGCAGTGGCCATACAGTGTCACACCCTCCTGTACAGCAACAAATTCATTCTTGGTGCTTGACACCACAGAAATTACAGGTAGGTATGCTGAAGATCTCTAGAAGCTTTGCATATTTCTTGTTTCTTTCTTTCTTCCTTTTAAGAAAATAAATCTGGAATGTTTTTTGGTTTCACATTTCCAAAATTCAGTGTGCAATACATCCCAAATAACTCCCACAATATAATTCAAGTTGTGCTAATATTTATGGCTTCTCCATGTGAGATCAGTTCTGTGATAAAGTAAATGATCTCTAGCAGAAACTGAAAGCTTACCTTATATGAATTCTATAATTTATAAAGTAAGAACATACAGTAATTCTTTTTTCTTACAATGTTTTAGAGATAGATATGCAGATATGCACACTTGTCTGCCAAATAAATTTTGCTGCTTGCTGTGGTGTGGGGGATATTGAAGGAGTTGTAGAAGTATTGTAATATCCTTCTTCCTCTGAGGTAGCTTCTTGTATCAAATTGCATAAACAAACATGCACATTCTACAAAATGCAGATATTCAAATGAAATCTGGTACTGCTTTTCTATATTTTATGTCAGCTAATATATTTATGTGAATTGCTAGATTTTATTTTTGAAATCTTGTTTCAGGTCTTCCTTGTTATGATGGTTTGTTGTCTCTTCAGCTCATTAGGGCTTGTAGTGAGCTTCAGCAGGAATTCCGTATTTTGAAAATCAGGCCTTGCTGGAAACTCTTACCCATGTATCACAGATACTGCTTTGGATGCAAGGGAAAATAGAAGGGAACACAGTGTTGAGACAGAAAGCATTCTGACTGACTGAGCAGTATTCTCAACTCTAATATTGTTTTTCAGCTGTTTCTCTATCTGAACAATATTGGCTTTATTATTTGGTCCTCCCTAATCACTCTTCTGTATCTCTCTCTTCATGCATTCTCATTATTTCTCTCTGCTTATTTGATATCCTACTACTTTCCCTCCTCTTTAGTTTCAGCTATTTCCAGATCCAACTTCATCCTCTAAGCAGTATCTAAGTAGGCTTTTCTATCTAAGTACAATACACTGGATTTGCTGGCAATAGCTCGACAAGGTTCCAGCATATATGAATAGGAAAGCTGAAAAGATAGGATGCAAGATGAGGGTGTATAAAATCTTTATTCAGTCTTCTAAGTCAGCCTTTTAAAAGTGGTAGCTCAGAGACTGGATGGTTATGGTAAAATTACCAAAAAGAAAATCGGTTCTGTTTACCTCAAGCCAGGACAAGAACACAGACCAAGTGGCTCAGCTAACAAAAGCAGAAGGGGAAAAGGCTACGGCCACACAGTAGCCACTGGGGCTGCAGCATGGCAGGGGAGGGAGGGATGGGTGTTGGTTTTGCAGAACTGGTGGGCAGCAAGAACAGTGCTGCCTGCAAAGCCTCTGCACCCATCGCACTGGAAAGTAGCGCAGACGTGCCTCTGCTGACCTATGAGCTCAGTCAGTCTTTCTGATTCCTTTTACCCTCTTTAGACGTTTTTTAAAAAGCAAAATGACAAATGAAGGGCACTGGTTTTGGCTTCTGTGTACCTGGTGCACGCACTCCCGTGGCGACCCTGTTTTCATCTCACAGGCATAGATAGATAAGTCTTATTTATTGCAGTCCCCCACAGAAGAGAGACTTCAGAATGGAAGCTACTGTTAATCCAGGGAGTTTGGCATAAACCATCTTTAACCACTTTTTCAGACAATGTTGGCTATTTTCTTTTAGTTGATAGTTTGCAAATACAATCGTTAAAGCAGAATGAACTACACTTTATTTAATGCTCATACTTCAGTTCCATTTATGTATTACTAATACAGCATAATTAAAGCAAAGGAGAGGAGAAGGATGTAGAAAAATAATACATGCAGATCTGAAAGGAACTAAAAGAAACCTGATTTGTGTTTGGTTTTGGTGAGGCTTGGTTTGGTTTGGTTTTTGTTTAGGGTTTGGTTTTTTTGTGGTTTTGTTTTGGGTTTTTTTTTTTTTAAAGCATTTATTTAAAGTTATGTGAAGTAGCTTAGTATTTAAAAACAATCAAGAAAAATGTCTATATGTCATCTTTTGCATACAACAACTTTTGCCCTCCTCTCCACGCATCCCCCCTTCCTTCTCAGATAGTGCTTTTGTGTTCCACAATATCAGCACTTATGCCATGTCACTCAACAGCAGCTGGCTTGCTGCTAGAATGATGGTGTGTGCTGAGTTGGTTAAGATGGATAAAGATGAGATTTTTTGGTAGTTTTATGAGTTGCAAAGGAGCTCAGTATCAGAACTTAATATATTGTTCTCTGTAATTGTATGATTTTCTGGGTTTGTTTTTTTATATTTTCTGGAGAAGTTTTAATGTGTGACTTTAAGTTAAATTTGCTTTGTGGTGGACAGTACTAATAAAAGAATAGCACAGTACAAAAAAAGGTGTTAAAACATACATAATTATAATAAGAATTCTATATAATCATACTACTTGAATGTAGTTTTCTTTTACAGTACCAGCACACTTAATTTTAGTGTGATGATAATATTTATACAGTCAAATAATTTAGAAAGTGTCTTTAGTTTTAGTAAATAATAATAAAGTTTGGTTACATAACAGTGTATGGACAGATATTTTTCTACAACAGAAATCTCAGTCATGTTTTCAGCTTTACAAGTCTTGTCTTCATGGATACATTTTAGTATTGTAGGCAAGAAAGTTATTAAGAAGCACATGCAATTTTAATGTTTCTGAACTGTACTGCTGTTTTTTCAGCACTTGGAACAGCTGCGTGCAAACCGAAATAATCTAAATCCAGCACAGAAACTTATGCTGGAACAGCTGGAGAGTCAGTTTGTCTTGATGCAGCAACACCAGCAGGTGAGAACAAAAATATTTTTCTCCTACAAAACTTTTGTCAGTAACAGTGTCTGTTGTGTTTTTTGAATTCTGAAGAATTTTTATTGTACAGAGTTCTCATGCCCTTAACTATGTTACATTAAGTCAGGTTTTTGTATAAAGTATAATTATCGTTTACTGGTTGAAACGTAACAGGTTTAGCTGTTTTTATTATAGGGCTATCAGATAACGTAGAAGTTTTCAAGCCAAACTTTGAAACTGAAGTGAGTGGACACATCTAAAAGCAGTCTTAGTTGAAAAATACTTAGTTATAGTAAGCCATATTACAGCATATCTCTCCTCCTCTCCTTGTTAACTTCTCTCTCTCTCTCTTAGTATCCAACTTTAGCAGTAAAACGCTAATACTCAAACTGGAGGGCCTAGAATAAAAGTGTACTGATAGCTTTACCTCAGTATAGAATTGGAGTTGACAAGTGCAATAAAGTGCACAAACCTTGTATGATCTTTACTTTCTAAATTTTGCAGCTAATATTCTTGTGCTTTGTTCATCTTCCGTTAGATGAGACAAACAGGAGTTGCACAGGTACGATCTACTGGAATTCCTAATGGGCCAACAGCTGATTCATCACTGCCTACAAACTCTGTCTCTGGTCAGCAGCCGCAGGTTGCTCTAACCAGAGTGCCTAATGTCGCTCAGCGTGGAATCCGTCCCGCCTGCCCAGGGCAGCCTATGGCTAATGGACCCTTTCCAGCAGGCCCCATTCCCTGCAGCACAGCAAGAACGCTGGGTAGTACAGACACTATTTTGATAGGCAATAATCACATAACAGAAAGTGGAAGTAATGGAAACGTGCCTTACCTGCAGCGAAACGCACTCTCTCTACCTCATAACCGCACAAACCTGACCAGCAGCGCAGAGGAGCCGTGGAAAAACCAACTATCTAACTCCACTCAGGTATACAATTTGAGTTTACTCATAGAGTGCGCTAATGAGGCTTGATAAGCAAGTCACTGTTTGAAGTCTCTCATTTGTAAACATACATTTTCTGTTTCCTAAAGTTGGTGATCTAGATGCAAATGAAACATACACTAGGTTAAACTTGCGTATTACTTTTTATTGTTAAAAGTCTATGTATTAAATTAACTACTTTCAGGATAAAGAAAATGATCATAAATCAAAGAGGGCAGTTACATACTCCTCAGCTGCCTACATTTGCTGAAGAGTTTCTTTAAAAAGGATTATTTGTACATCTTTTTGTTGCTTCTTTAATGTGAAACATTGTGACTTTGTTTTTTGTGTAGGAGGGATATGCATATTTCATGGGAGACTGAATATCGTAGTTATTTTTTACATTACGTTGCCA
>KZ505765.1:434685-437185 GCA_002844005.1 Limosa lapponica baueri | reverse complement strand
GCTCTTAAAAATCTTTTTTTTTTTTTTTCCCTTGATACAAATAAGTCATGCAGATTTGCTCAGTCACTACAAATCAGTGTTCTCATTGCAAAACTGATAAATAATCACAGAATGGTTGAGGTGGGAGGTCCAGGAAGTGACCTCTGGAGATCATCTAATTCAACCTCCCAGCTCACAGCAGGCTCAACTAGACCAGGTTGCTCAGGGCCATGTCCAGCCAGGTTTTGGATACTTCTAAGGTTGGAGACTCCACAATCTGCCTGGACAAGGTGTTTCAGTGTTTGGTCAGCCCTAAAGTAAAAACATCTGTTTTCTTATGTACCGGTATATGGGGTTATTCTTCCCCTGATGCAGGACGTGGCATTTCCCTTTGCTGAAATTCATGAGATTCCTGTTGGCCCATTTCTCCTGCCTGTTGGTGTTGCTCTGAGTGGTCACACAACCATCTGGTGTATCAGCTCGTCCTTATAGTTCTGTACCAGAGATGGCTCTTTTGATAGTGATGGTTTCAGTACTTATAGCTCAAGTATAGGAGCTGTTCATGTGGTGGATTGTGTTTTAAAAATGCAGTCTTTCAGCTAGTTTTAAGTCTGTCACAGTTTTGGCTCTTCAGAGGTATAAGTCTTGGTTCATCTTGTATTCCAGTTGATTAGCAGGTATGTTACTGTTGATTTTTGTCTTTAGTCAGTAAACTTGACTCATTTTAGATCAGATGCATAATGGATTAAGGCAAAAAGTGAGGCCAGACAGTAGGAAATGTGGCAATGATGGCAGTGTGATTGTGCAAATTGCATGGTGTTTTCCCTGGTGTCTTCATTGCTAGCAATACAGGATGGCACGGCGTGTGGAAGGCTAGGTTGTAGAAGTTTCAGATAATACTTCTTAGCAGTGACTTCTGGCAAAGATGTTTGTCTTACACTGCTTTTTAGTAAGACAGATCTAACAGAAACACCAGGCTCCAAGCCTTGATATTTCTGTGTGCTTCTTAGCTATTTATTTCTTATCTCAGCGTTGTTAAATCAGCAAAAATGGCAGGTAAACTCCCTCTTTACAAAGAAAAAGAAATGGTGTGACGCTGGTGTAGCTGTCAGAGGGTAGGAACTTCCAGCCAAAAGAGCGCTGGGATTTGATGCTTATATTCAGCAAGTACATTTTCAGAGTCTCTCAAATCCAACTCTTCCACTAGATACAGGCTCTAACAATAAAAAGAATAATTTCATAGACTCCCCAGCATCAAGGAAAAATGTATTTGCCACAGTAGTAATATTTTTTTTTCAAAGACTTAGTGATTATTCTGCAACCTTTTGAGACTTTCCTCCCCCCACACCACTTAAAAGCCCTATATTTAGACATGCAGCACAATAGCAGAGCTCTGCATATAGTGTTGCTCTGCACTGTGCTGTGTCAGCACTGAACAAATTTTATCATCAGAGTGAAATCCTTAGGCATCTTAAAGTATTGTAGGAGTTTTTCACACACGATGTTACGCGTGCCAACACTTAAAATATATATGATTACAACGGAAAAGTGTTTCAGTGGCTAGCTTAATTTTCCATTAAAGTTGACAGCAATACTTTTAATTTTGTCTTTACTTAGAAGGGTAAGGGTTCTTTTATGAAGCTTTGGAGTATATAGGTACTTTGGCGTGGCTATGGAGTATGAATGTGCTGGCAGGCGTAAGTATGATATGTTAGTTACGTAGACAAGTTTGAGACAGTCACCTCTCAGAAATAGCTTTATGTTGTTATATGCTGAAACTTTATCTACATGGGAAAGCTAGGTAACTGTAAAGTCTATGTTTACTGTATGTAACTGTCCAGCATTAATGAACCATGTTATCAGTCTTAATATACGTTAAACAAAGTTAGTTTATTCCACTGAATGTGAAGCAAACTCTACTAGACACAGTTTAGACAGAGCTTTTCAAAGTAATTTACTTCCTTCGAAAGTAGCATGAGCTAATGCTTACATGTGCTAACAGGGAGCCTGTCAGATGGTAGTGAGCTTTGCAAATTCACACTTCACAAATGTGCTTACTGCTCACAGCCTTCACTACATAGGCTGTCTCAAAGTCCTTACATTTTCTAGATAGTTTTTGGATACATTTGCCTTCTTTCTCAAAAGAATTTTATTTGAAATCCAAACTTGCTGAGAAACTGAAATTATCATTTAGAGCACTATGATTTCTGTAGCCGTTTCTCAGTAGTTGTTGCCACTTATGAAAAAGTTATATAAGATGCCTTTAAAGTTCACGAAAGTCCCTTTAATCATAAGCACATGGTTACTGAATGTTTTGGTTTGTACTCTTAACTGCTCTCTTCCATACTTCACTTTGTTTACAGTTGTTTTAGTTGAAATGTCATCTGTACTTTTCTGGTGTCAGAATGTTTGTTGGAATTTTTACCATCTCAATATATTTCACTCCAGAATATTTTATTTGGGATTATGTAGCAAATGTGGTGCTTTTGAGTATTACTCGTTTTGATGTTAAAAAAAAAAA
>KZ505765.1:391859-408552 GCA_002844005.1 Limosa lapponica baueri | reverse complement strand
AAAAAAAAATGTGTCAGTGACACAGCTGTCATCTTTTTTGCCAAAATGCAGGTCTGTATCTAAAATTGCACATTGAAGATTCCTGAAGTGTTTAGGTAGTTTGACTTCTCTCTCTAGGCCTTCTTAGGTATCAGTATAGTACAAAAGAGTAGCTCTTGGAAAACGATAAAAATTACTTTGTAATTCCAATTTGAAAGATAAATACAAATATTTCTTATTGGGTTATGTGAGAGTAACCACTACAGAGGCAATAAACTAAAATTTAAGCATTCATATAAATATTGAAAACCAGATTAATGATGAAAAGAAACAGAACAGCAATAGGGAAAAACTAATAGAAGGAAACTTTGCTTTTGGAAGAAATCTGAAGCCTCTTTATATTTTTAGTTAATATGCAACTCAGTGCTGTCTTGCTAGACAAAAGACAGAGCAAAAACTGAAACTTTCTCATGAGAGGTCTTTTAAAGATTTGATATTAACAGTAGGATCATGAGCGAACACAGGCAGACAGAATGATTTAACACTTGACTGAGGGAGCACAACCCTCAAGAAAAGAAAAATGAACCACAAACCTCTTAGATGGAAGCTAGAAGGACTTTTAAAATGCATTTCAGGAAGAGAAGAATTTTAGAGGTAGTGGGAACATAGTCATAATGGCTTAAATATTAATTCCAAAGTAACTGAGATACTAAGTTCTTAGACAAAAATAATTTTAGAAACATAAAAGAACTTGACGTGGGAGAAATGATTTTGCACAAAATCATGAGGCTAGATAAAATACATTTCGGTATCAGTAGGGAAGATGTATTACTGAAAGATACAAAGAGGTCAGTTTTGCATTGCCATTGAGATGGTCTCCACACTTTGCAAAGTTTTATTTGATTTCTAAATATTCAAACAGGTTTCTCACTGCCCTTCTAGAATAAATCAGGATGATGTCCATTTTAAAATAATCTCTTAAGTATTTGAATTTGACTGGACATGATTTACTCATATTCTTTATGCCATACCTGTGAAGAATTTGAGAGAGAGATATGGTCCAGATTTTCTTTGAACTGAATTCTCACTGTACAAGGCCTATAATACTAAAAGCCAACATCATTTAACTTTATACATCATGCTCTGCTAGACACCTTTTTGGCTTACTTTAGGCTTCCCGTACTTTAGGAAATTGTGCTGCATTTTCAAAGTGATAGTTTGTATGCTTTCTCCCATTCTTTGACGGCATGAAATAGTTAACATTTATGTTTTCAAGTGCCATAACTAGGATCTGAATTTTATCCAAGGAGGGAGAATTCACCTTCTAGCTATTGTTTTTGGCTTTGGTTTCAAATTTGGCAAACATTGCAGTGGTGTTATACGTGGGTTACATTTTGGGCAATTCTTTCTTCAGAACTGTAACACTAGAAAACTCTTTGAAAATAACACTTTGAAAGTCTTTGGAAGTCAGGAGTGGAGAACAATGGTGGCAAGCGTGCAAATGTGCTTCCAGTTGCTCTTTGGCATACCCAAAGACTTTTCTGGGTAACAGCAGAAGAGAAGAATGGTAGCTTCTATGTTTCTTTGAAATCAAGCTGTATGGCAGAAAAGAATGCTATACCAAAGTTACTAAACTTGTCAGAAGCACATTTACATTAGCCCAACACTGAAGTGAATTAATACATGATCTATCGCATATGGTTGGCCTTAGCGTTGTAAGTCCCATTAACATCAAACTTTAAAAGTGTTGATGGAGTTACGGCTGAATGAGCTGTTTGATTTTCTTGAAATTCAGTATATGAAAATATGATGTTTAACATAGAAGCACACTTTCAGTTTTGCATTATTTACAGTGAGGGTATTAATGAAGCTATAGACTTGTTTTTAGTGAAGATGAACAGTCTTGAGTGTAAAACATCAAGAGGAGAGTATCTCAAATTAAGCCTAAGATTCTATTAACTACTTGGAAACACATGAAAGAAACATTTTTAAAAAAAATATAGAACGTATATATTACATGTTAAGGCTTTAAAATGGGAGAAGGATCAAGTTGAAAACATTTTGATAGAACTCTTGAGCACTTTGTTTTCTGTCCAATGTTTATTCTTCCCCTTACATTTTTTCAATCTTCTTTCTGCATCTAATGAGCATGTAACGTAACCACCCTGTGGAGGAGAAAATTAAAGGCTGCGCAGGCTGTGGCTCAAATAAATAGGATGGCTAAGAGCTAAAAATTATTGTAAATAACATTGTAATTTAGAAATCTGGTGACCTATTTTGCCAACTTTTTTTTAGAGAACATCTGTAGCTCATACAATGCTAGAAAACAAGTTAGATTTTTCTAGTACAGAAGAGAACTGCATAAAATTGTGAAGATAAAATTATTTTTTTTATGCTTTACAGAAGTAAAGCTGGAATTGTTGATTTTAATTTGACATTTGACCACTTCTTTTTTTCATTTATAAAATAAGTATTAACATTATTTATTCCTATTTCAAAGTTTGGGTTGTTTTTTTTCTTGAGGGGTTTACTTTTCTAACCTATTTTTTTTCTTTTTACATGGAGGAAGATACTTGTAACAGGGTTTTTAGGATGTTAGTTATAACAGTTCTTTGTATAAGCTATAAACATTTATACAAAATGTAAACAGCTAGTTTGAACTGCCAAATTGAAAATAACTTTTTGCTGCTAAATTTACAGTTCAAAATAAAATACATTAATTGCTTCTGAAAACACATTGTTTTATTGTACTTAAAAGAGCATTTGTGTGTTGTAGTAAAAAATGAAAGATACAGCCTGTTTGCAGGGAAAAGGGGGCAGTACTGAAATGGAGCACATCGACACAGAGGTCCATAAGCATGTGGTGTAGCTTCTACCTAAGTCACGTGTCTAAGGATTCTTATTAGCCAGCTGTTCCTTAAATCGCAGGGAAAGAGGGAACTCCAAGTTCAGGGTCTTGGAAGAAATTTAAGTCTACTTGAATCTTGCTATGAAGTTGAATATTGAACTGAACATACCACTGATTTTGATTGCAGGTACTGCCTGTTAAGAACTCTCAAACAGTGTCAGACACTGAGGGAAGCTCTAATTGCTGCAGGAAAAGAGATTGTCTGGCATGGGCGAGCAAAGGACGAGCCAGCTCATTACTGTAGCATTTGTGAGGTCAGTAAAAAATACGCATTGGGCTTGTGTAGTACTACAATATTTATTTGAATTTTGTCCTGTCTTTGGTTGTTATTAATATTTTAATTTTGCTTTTAAGTTGCAGCATCTACTGTATGCTATAAGAACATATAGGTGATGCAGTACTGTCTTCAAAGAGCATATGCTATAAGAACATGTAGGAGATGCAGGATTGTCTTCAAAGAGCTTATAAAGCTGTTTTTCTAGACATAGGCTATATTTTGCTGTAGTCTCTTCCACAGTGCTTCACAGCATTGTTATACGCTAGGTCGATTTTCAATTTTCAGTTACTATAAAAAGTTGTTATCCCTTCCTGCATATAATTTGATCTGCTGAGCTTCATTGTAAAGGTGTGTCTGTCTTCGTTTCAGAAGTCAACAACAGCCCCAAAAGAGAGAGAATTTAAGTACATTGTCTTCACAGGACATGCTGAAATTTTTGATTCTGCTTTCTGTTAATAGTTCTTTAAAGTATGTGAACACAGTTTTCATGAAGCATAAAAGAAAATAAAATTCTCTTACCCCCTGAAAATAATTTTCTAGTTATTTTCTGACTGAGCCTCTTATGCAGGATGAGCATGTGACTGAGTAGTAAGGAAATAAATCACAAACTTCTTTTGCAGACAAATTAGAATAAGGAAAAATAGGTATAATTGTTATAAATCCCCACCTTACTGAGTAACACCTATTTAGAATATGAATCCTGCTTTGTCAATATTGATTAAAAGCTTTCCCATGGTGCTGCTCATGCAGACATTCTAATTGTAATGTTAGTCGTTTTAGAATATTTCACATCTCTGCTTGAGCCTTAGGAGGATAGATTTTCCCTGAACAAATGTAGTTTTTCTCTTTGCATGCACAGGGTAAGGGTGTAAATCTTAAAGAAAATGCAATTTTCATTGGTTTAAGTTTTAAAAAATGAAATTGTAACAGTTGACTTTCTGTTTCCTATCTAATAGGTGGAAGTCTTTGATCTGCTTTTTGTCACTAGTGAGAGCAATTCTCGAAAGACCTATGTCGTACATTGCCAAGACTGTGCACGAAAGATAAGCACGAACCTGGAAAATTTTGTGGTGCTAGAACAGTACAAAATGGAGGACTTGATGCAAGTCTATGATCAATTTACATTAGTAAGTCAAATTAATAAGTGGGTGCATAAATACATTATTTGTAAAGCAGTTGTAGACTGTCTTGGTACTCCATTGTATGAGTACCGTGGACTTTCTGATTCAAATGGAGGTATGGGTGTGTGATATTTACAGAACAAAACGCTGAAGAGTCAGAATTATGTGAAATAGTAGAGTAACTTGCTGCAGAACATAACCGCTCAGTTTTCAGGAAAAGTATGATGTTACAATTCATAAAGTTGTGGCTTTAAAAATCCAATAGAGATCACCTGAAGACCATAACTGGATCAGATGGAGATGGGAAGAATCAGGACAGTGAAGCTTGGAGAAACTAGCACCAGGTTCAAGAGCATCTCTAATACATTGGTTGTGGTATGAAGTCAGTATAGCAGCAGAGCATCCTGTGCACTCAGATCCCTTCCTTCCCCTTCCCCACCCATCCTCTCCCAAATCAGCACTGTCCTTCTGCTTAGCAAGTGGATGCTCTCAAACAGTTCTGTCTTTTGGCTTGGGGCCTCCTTTGCATTTCAATTTAAAGCAAAAAGCCTCTTTGCCATTATAGCTTTGTGCTATATATGGCAGCCTCCTGCTTTGAACTGTGTCAGCACAACTGTCCTAACATTTCACCCAGGTTTCATTGTTTCAGGCAAAGATGGCTTGTTTGTAATCACAATGAAAGCGATGCTGGATTTATTTATAAGCCCTGCCTTTCTGTCAAAGGAGACAAACATTGGACTAAGCGTTATGAGAATTTCATGTTGAATTAAATACAACAGCCCAGAAATGGCTGTGCCTTTTGATTCGTTTCCAGGTGCTGTAGAAAATGTATGTTTAGACAATTATTTCACGTAATGCTGGAATGATAAGTTGCGACCTTTTGAGCTAAGGCCTCAAGGTTCAGGCTGGTGAAAGTGCAGGACCATGTCCTCTGATTATAATTCTTTTCATTGGTCCTACAGAGCCTGAGGTGGTTGAACTTCAGTTCGTACTTCTAGGAGCCCATTGTCATTATAGTTTGTGAAATACTGCAATTTCGAAGTGATGATCTGTTATAGAAAAGCATATAAATAAACACCTGTTCTCAGATACGTCATCCAGTTGAGCTGAAATGGGCAAGAACATTTCTGTGTGGAAAAGAGGGGGGGGAGGGAAGGGTATTTTGTTGTCTGTGTTTATAACATTATGTAGGTAGCAGTGATGATACTGTCCCTAGAACAAGGGTTCTCAACCTGTGAGCAGCTCCTTACCCCACCAAAGACTATACCTCCAGTCTTAAAGAGCGTTAATAATTGCTCTCTTGTGAAATTGGTGTGCACATTCATTTCTTTTAAAGGGTATACAGTCTCAATTGAGAAGAGTCGTAGCCTAAAAGTGACATCTGTCAGATCTAGGAGAAGAGATCAGGTTTGTTCCAAGTCACAGGACGAAGATCATCTCAGATGGCAAAGGTGCAATAGGCCTAACAGAGAGAGGGTCTGAGTTGGGGGTGAAATGTTGGGAGCAAATACAGGGGTCAGCTAGTGGTAGTGTTTCATAGGTGGGTACTATGGTATGATTAAACTGTCTTTAAAGACTCTGAGCAGCTTCTTGAAGGGATTCCACATCATGACAGGACTGATGAACAGGAAAAGAGGAGAAGGAAATGCCTTCAAACATTCAGCATTTTGATGGTAATGGCACAAAGTGCAATATTGGGAAATAGATATTTCTGGACCTCATCTCCTGAAAGCATGCAGGAACAAGACATACTCCACTCTTGGGGCAGTCTGGTGGTGTCTTCCAGGATTAAAGAACAAAACAAAACAAACAAGAAAAAAAAAAACCCACAGAAATCCCCAACTAATTCTGTCCACACATCAGAGAATCTGAGACCCTTTCCACAGATACCATAACTTCAGGGTTATATGTTGTTGCTAAGGTAGAGGGGGGGAAAAAATGAAGCCCAGAAGGCATCTGGAGAGCCAGAAATGGACAATACACACCTCCCCACACACAACCCCATTGGTAAACAGGTTGAGAATCCCTGTTTTAGGGTATATAAAGATATATCCATACTGAGCCTACATGGAGCTCTCTGCTGCCACAATGGGACTTGTTTTGGCAGCTGACATTGTATTAACACAGACATCACCACAGCATACTCCAGTCTGCAGTATAGGCAAAACCCTAATGCAGAGTAGTCGTAAAATAGGTGTTGTATTTGAGTAAGTTGGAAAAAAAAAAGAAGCCAATATCCATTTGTAAAACTCCTGAAATGTAAAAGCAGTAGTGTGTGTGACTAAACTCTCATGGTTACTGTTTGTGCAGGTCTTGGTTAAAGAACTGAGTTTTACACCCTTGTAGAAAAGGTAATTTAATGTTTTCTTTTTCAGGCTCCTCCATTGCCATCCTCCTCATCTTGACATTTTTTCATGGACATTAAATGAAAACTTTTCTGATATTCAGGAAGTGACCCAGTTCTGCACCACTGATTTTTGTAGCTATCCCGTAAGGCTGCTGGCTGAAAGCTGTGTCTATGCAACCTTCCAAGTGCGGAGTGTCAACCAACTGGACAGGAGAGAGCACTGCCTCCTACTCCAGAACTCAAAACAAATAAAGCTCATCCAGCTGTACTTCAAAAAAATAATTCCATGTTTTGTATATATCTGACAAAACTGGCAACATTATACAGACTACTGACTTGAAGACCACCTCTTTTGTATTTCTCTGTTTCTGGGCTGATGAGTTGGTTTCATCCATTTTTCCCCTTCAGAATTTCCCTTGGAAAAGTACTAGCTTAGCTGGTCATTTCTTTGTAAGGTAGTTAGAAATTTTAAGTCTTTCTTTGGGCAACTTCTTCTTCTTTTTTTTTTTTTTTTTTTTTTTTTAATGTGAAGAGTTAGGTGATATAAATTTTTTACTGCTTTTATGTTTTTCTGTCTTGTTTTGAAACCATGACGGTTACACTTTTGGTTCCTAAATAAAATTTAAAACAATTAACAGCCAAGTCACAAAGATAAATGGGTTGCACATAGACTAAGGAATAAACTTCAGATTTGTGATTTTTGTTTCTAATCTTGATGTAAATTTACACTATTTATAAATACATATTTATTGCTTGAAAATATTTGTGAATGGAATGCTGTTATTTTTTCCAGATTACCTGCCATTGAAATTTTAAGGAGTTCTGTAATTTCAAACACTACTCCTATTACATTTTCTATATGTAAATAAAACTGCTTAGCATTGTACAGAAACTTTTATTAAAATTGTTTAATGTTTAAAGTTTTTCTATTGTTTGAGTTTTAAAAAGATTTTATGTACAGTGCCCAGTTTTTGTTCTTTTTTGAATCTGATTATATATATTTTATATATACTCTTGTGCTTGTGTATATATATAATATATATAGAAACTCGAATATAAATATGTGTATAAAGATTTAGAGACTAAATTTTTCTCGTTTTAAGTTTTACATCTATGGTAGATTTGAGGTGTCTACTGTAAAGTATTGCTTACAAAAGTATGATTATTTTTAAAGAAATATATGGTATGTATCCTCAAGACATAAAATGACCTTCAGACTGGTTTATTGTTAAATTGCACTTTTTGCAATAACAGACCAATAAATAGTTGCTGCCAAAATGTAGTAGTAGAAAATAAGTAACGGCTAAACTTTAAAGCTCTTCGAGAAAATACCGGCTTTGACAGGAAGTTTGGCACTAGTTTTAGAGGAGGAATGAAAAAGGTGAATTTGAGTTTGGGTGGGGATATTCTCTAGAATTCAACCAAATTGCAACTTATATATTACAATATGTTCTATTAACAATTTCAAAAGTTAAGACTGAATCATCTTGGCGTCATTGTCGACCCCAAAAAAGGACGTTGTTTTGTGGTATACTATTGTATTTTCACATATTTTGTAATACAAATTCACTGGTAAATTTTTGAAGCACTAGGTTTATTTAGGACAAGTTTATAATATATCATTGTAACAGTTTGCAGTTTTAATGATGGTATTTATTTTAAGTTGCTCCTTTCTCATTAGCTTCTTGAAAATGCATTAAATCTAAATTTCAAAATGGATAGCTTTCTTATCGATCGGAGTTGACTGATGCAGAAGGTTCTGCATCAAACAATTTCTCATAATTTCTCATTAGTGGGGTATGTTAGTGATTGCATTGTTAAATTTTTTTGTAATCAATGTGAAGTGTTAAAGGCACAGAGCATGCTAATAGTTTCTTTTGAACAAAAAGAATCGCCTCTTACATTTGTAGCTTCAAACGAAGGGTGTTCTAATGAAGAATCAGTACAGCTTGTCTCATGCTGTTACAACAGTTTAACCGTAGTTACAAACAACTTTCTTGCTAGTTCTTACAACACTTGGACAAAAGGGTGTAGAGGTTAAAAAAAAAGTATAACAAATGCTCTTGCCAGCAAAATTATCAGCTAGCAGTTAGGAAGCCAGTATTTGCAGTTCTGTAAAGATGTAAGTCTCAGCTCTTGATAACAAACTCTACAAATCATAATTTTTTACTTATGTATTTTATGCAGTCGTAAATATTGTAATCTTGACAAACCATGCTGCAACTGAAAAGCTACTCCTTACAGTAGTCTTAAACCCAAATAAAAGCAAGATAACTTACCTCAACTAATGGTAAACAAAAAGACCTCGTTTCTCAGTGCTGTAAAAGACTATTGCTAATTAGGGAAAGAGCTACTGTGCACTAATCAGAAGGGCTTTGTACTTTTTCCTCCCTTTCGGAAAAGAGGAGATGCCATTCCCAAGGAAGAAAATTTGCGTTTCGCCAATGAACAAGTAGAGCAGATCAGTAGAGCATCAGGCAGCATTGCTCACTCTGCTTGGAGGTTTTGTCGTGGATTTGAACTGCTGCAGGGCTTTAATATTTTGCAGTTTTCATACTTCTTAACTGCACTATGCTCCTAACCGGTGGACAGTTTTGATCTATAAGCTGCTATGATCTAGAATGCTTTTGTTTTCATTTTATTAAAAAGGCACAAGTTAATATTTCAGCAATTGTAGTTATTAACGAAGCACTTCCGCTTCTTAAATTACGAAGCGCATGGTGGAAGCGAAACATTTGTAGTCTCTGGGTATTTCCAAGCGTTAGCAATTGGGCGGGGGGGGGGGGGGGGGGGAGTCCTGAGCTGGCTGGAGGGGGCCAACTCGCTTTCCAAGGAACTCCGTCTCGGGGCCCTTGGGCTCCGCAGCGGAGCCATACTGCAAGTCACTCTGATTTGCTTGTGGCTACAAGTTATTGTAGCTGGCAAATGAAAGATCGAAGTGGAAAAGGGCAAAAACGGCCAAAGACGTGGCATTTATTGCAAGAATTTTTGAAGGCTACAGGCTATTTTTAAAAACAGCGCTATTAGGGAATGGATAAAACCAGAGATACAAATGGGTGTTTAAAAAAAAAAAAAGTAGTAAAAAGTTGAATTGAAGATAAGAGGGGATTAAAAATAAATAGCAACAGTTGCTACTGACCTGTGGACCTGAGAACTGTCCTGGAGGAGCGTGACAACAAAGGGATCCCATAAATGGGGAGAAGGAATAGCCGAATGTTTCTGAGCTTATTTTTCAGTTTTTCCGTACATATATTGAACAGAGCATTTGATTTTTAAGCTTTCCTTCAGGTACATAACTCGGGAGCCCTATCTGTTTGCTTTTTTGGAGAAGTGAAGTCCTACCAGTGGGTTACATTTTAGAAGTAGTGATGTTGGTAGATACTTAAGAAGGAAGTATCTAGAGAAGTATTCGCTAGAGAGCGAGAAATTTCCCAAAACTTCCTGAATTTATATGGCAGATAACTTGTTGGTCCTGAAGACAAAATATCCCGAGTCTGCGCCTTTGTAGTTGGAAGAAGGACTTTCAAAGTACTAGTAGAATGATGTTGGTTTGCTTAAAAGAGGACAGCTTGGGTCAGGTCAGCGCAGTATAGCAGATTCTTGGAACAAAGGTGGGTGAGGACTGGGGACTCCACAGCTGGTGACAATCCTGGCCACAAAAACATTTAATACATTAGGAGGTGGAAGATGCGAGGAATCAACTGAGATGACAGGGAGGAGGGTGCTCATCCTTGGTTGCTGCCCTGATTGATCCTGGGGAGGGGGCTCAAGCAAAAACTGTGTTTGGCATAGAGGGATTTTGAGCCTGAGCTTCCCTAGGTCTTGTCTGGATCCATAGCAGAGAGTCATGGCCCAACGATCCAATGGCTAAGATGGGGCCAAGAGATGAGGGTGGTGAGGAAGCTTCATCTTCCATGGCTGATTTAGCCAGTGAGGGGAACGGGCAGAGAAAGCACTCCAGTTGGGCGACCAGCTAGCGATGCAGCGTGGGGAAGAGGCTGATGAGGGTGACAATTTATCCCTGGGGCAGGTCAAAGCCAAGGGGTATTGACTGCTTCTGTTGTGGTGATGCTGCAGCGGAGGGAGGAGGGATGGAGGTGATGCCCAGGCAAGTTCAAGCTGAAGCTCAGGTTCAAGCAAGCTGGGTGCAGGGTGGCTACCTGCTGGGCACAGGGTGCCAGCAAGGCAGCAATGCGGGCATGGGGCCCACCGAGCCCCAGGGCGGCCTCCTTCCAGGAGAACAGCATCATTCCTCCAAAAAGGGTGGAGCGGGGTGTTTGCAATTGGGGAAAGGTTGCAGGGGGGAGATGACAGGTTTCCCTGTTGGTGCCAGGCGCTACATGCAAAGCTGAAGAAAACAGCAGATGGAGAGAGAGAGAGCAGCCTCCACACCGCACCAGGGGCAGAGCCCACACTGCAGGAGGTTGCCTGGGGTGGGGTGGGATGCAGTGCAGCTGCATGTCTAGGCTAGAAACACAGGGACAACCCCAAGCCAGCTGTCACCCTGGAACTGGGGGTGAGCCCGCGGGCTGGAAGAACATGAGTGGGTGCGAGAGGAGTGGTGCTTGGTCACCCCCCAGCAGGCTGGGCTCTCCCATCGCTTGTGGTGGGAGAGCAGGGGTGGTGGTAAGGCAGGGGGGGATTGCCACAAGGCACCCGCCCATTAAAAGATTCAGTGCAGGGTGAGGTGCAACTGTCCTTATTTACTTTGGGAAGCCATAAAAACATCCTGGAAGGATGGAAAAAGAGAAATGGCACCTCTTAGTGACAACAGTAGGGAGAGCTCAGCTTCCAGCTTCACCACTTGGGCAGTAATGTCAGCCATGGGCCTTGTTAAAGTATTAAAATACAAGTGCTGCTGCCCCTGCCTGGGGAACGGCAGGGTGTTGGGTAAACACAGCAGTTGGGACACATGTATGGAGGTGGGATGGAAATGGATTTACCATTAGAGCCCGCTGCCTCCCTCCTGTCTTGCCCCTGAGCTCCTGATGGGTGATGGTCTTCTCTCACAGAAGGCCACATGCTCCAGTTTTCTAGCAGGACGGAGCACCACTCTCAATTGACACACCCCACAATTTTTTCCTGGCAGGAGGCATTTTCAGGCCTGGTTTAAATGTGCACTGTTGCCCGGGATATAGGGAGTGATAGGTGGTTTGGAACCAAAGCTGGTGAAAAGGGAGACCAATCCAGAATGGGCATAGGAGAGAGTAATTTCAAACTACCAAAGCCCAGGCAGCGACTAATAGATGGGCCAATGGTTAAACAAATGGGCTAAAGCACTAACCTTTAATTTATGGAGCTGGGAGATGCTTGAAAGAATCCCACCCAAAGCCAGAGTGGACAAACCAGCCATTGACAGAGTCCACGGGAACACTGAAATGTGGTTATGAAAGAGCTGACTGTAAAGTACATGCGAAAACTTAGAATCATTGAAAGGGGCAGAAAGGACACCGCAAGAGAAGATGGAGAGAAGTAGTGTAAGATGTGTCCATTGACATGTGGCTGGGCTGTCATTTATAGCAGCTGCCTGGACACACAGAAAGATGAACGGGAATAAAGAGTATTTTCAGCCCTTTCCTTGTCTATACTTTTCAGCCCAAAACTGGTGGGAAACAGAGTAGTCCTTTGAGGAAACCAGGCTTTTCTTGTGGCAGCAGTCAGGCATCTTTAGGTTTCAATGCCATATGCAAAGTGCAATGGGCAGTTCATTTCCTGGCTGCTGCTGGAGTTTTACTTTGTTCAGTTTGAAGATATGGAAAGTTTAGGGGTTTGAGGGGTTTTTTTTTGCCAGTACGTCATTGCCAGTGGGCTGTCCCACAGGCTGGCTGACCTTTGAAGGATGGTTCCAGAGCCTGGAGAAGGCTGAGGGGTTGGAAATGGGTGCAAACAGGGTTTGGTCACCTCCTGTCTGCAGGCAACTTTCAGGTGGGTGCAAAAATGACATATTTAAGAACCAAACTGGACCTCAGATACAAGTGAAATTTGGCTAGTGGAGGATAAACGAGCCACCAGGAATAACCTCACATAGGCTCTGAAAAAAAAACCAAGAAAAATAACTAGCAGCCAGTCACAGTTGCCACAGTTTTTTTTCAGGGGGGAGAGCAAAGGGGTTTTTTGAGGGCAGTAGCACTGGGCAGGGTGTCCTGCAATGCGAGAAGAGCATCTGCTGTGGTTCAGTTCCAGGACTCCAAGGCCACCTCAAAGGGCAAATGTCTTCATAGCTGAAGATCTGGAAGCACTTTCCAGGGGCTCAGGAGCTGCTGGCAGGCTCGGGCTAGGTTTATGGCTCTGTATTTATGTGCAGGACCTTGTCTTGCTCATGAGATGCCAACGTTACCTCTGCTGCCCTGGATTAAGTGCTAATGATTTGAGGACGTATTCACTGCAAACAGGGCAGCTCTGCCAGCTCCTAAGTAGGGTGTCAGGAGGATGGAGGAGCAAGGGGGAGCTGGCTCCACTGGGCAGTGGAGAGCAAACGATGCCAGCACAACAGCAGTTTTCCCTGAGTCCTACTCGTGGACGACCCAGGGCAGGGCTGGGGGCTCACCCACATCCCCTGGGGCTGGATTAGCCTGGGCAAAACTATCAGCGGGAGCTGCAAGGTATGTTGGAGGGAGTTTAGGACTGTTGCTCCTTAATACTGTGCCCAGCCTTTTATCTATTTATGCTTCCCAGGCTGATGGAACCCTGAAAATGTTGTGAGAGTACATGGAAAGGTAAGTTTTTAGGTGGCGAAGTGATCGTGGTTACGCTTGAGGAGGCAGATCCCTGGGTACCTTAGGGATGCTGATACGCAGTCATCAGAGAAGGGTGCGGATACTTAATACCTGTCTGGCAGATTTAAAAATAAACAATTTGTTTTAGCGACAGATTGCCTGAGTGTAATGTTACTGAGAAATGGCAGTGTGGGCTCAGCCCCGTGGTGCCCCATGGGGGTGCCATCCCAAGCACTCACGTGGCACGATGCTAACATGTTTTGTGGCAAAATACTGCACTTCGGCCAAGAACCACCCTACAGCAGATCGTTGCCTGGTGGACGTCTTAGGAGAAAGAGACCCCGGCTCTACACGGATTAAGTTTCTTTCATCGTTACCCATCGCAGCACTCAAATGCAACATGAGATTTTGGCATTCCTAAACACGGATGAGGGAAATTGCTGTGTCTGTGTGCATTGAACCGTGTTTGTACCGTGCAGCTGTAAGTAAAGTTGCAGCCTGACATTTAAACCCTACTTCAGCATCTTTCAGCTTTTACCTGTGTGCCCCCGTCAGGAATTCTACAGGGTTATGTCTGAGGTGCAGCAGAAAACATTTCCCCAGAAAAAGAAAAATTAAAAGAACAGGGGAAAAAAAATCACTGGCTTTATGAGAAAGTGTCTTAGAGGTGCAAGTATACAATTTTTTAAACGTAGGAAACCAAGAAGAAAAGGAGCAAAGTCTAGGAGGGCAAAAGTCTGGGCAGGCAAAAAGTTGTTTGAACGAGTGCTCAGTGATCTTCCCTCGGTTCTGGTTAACAGAGAGACAGTATGTGCGTCAGTGGCTGATGAGACCTTTGAAAGGCCGGTTCTTCAGCAGCTACAAAGTAAAAAGCAAAGGTGGGATGAGTTTGCCAGCACCAAACAAAATCAGTTGACAGTTATCGTAAGTGCAACTTTGGTTCCTAATTTTCAAAATCAGTGCAAAATGCTGTTTACGAAGCCTGATGGAGCCTTTAGCAATTATTGCTGTATTATGAAGAATACTGCAGATAATGCTGTATATGGCTTATTTACACAATTACCAGATGGGAGAACATAAGACAGCGTATGAATTAAGTGCTGCTGTGTTAGAATAGGTATTTGCTTGCCCTGAGCACGCCAGAAGATGGCTACTTCAGTGCTGTCTGGTGTTTCTCCAGCCAGTCCTCTCGGCCTCTGCTGGGTAAGAGCCCCAGGGTCTGACAGCCTCTGGACCCTAGCTATGAGATGGTTTGGGTGTGAGGCTGGACAACACTAAGCTGTGCATTAATGTGGAGACGGCACTAGAAAAATCAATTTGGCTGTCAGCATGGAAATGTTCCCAGCCCCTGAGGTCCAACAAAGGCCTGTCCCCTCCCCACCACCTCCTCTTTCTCACCAGTTCATCCCAGGGGCGGCGGGGGCAGCTGCAGCGGCGGTGCTGGCTGCTGAAGGAGGGTGCTGGGGCAGCTTGCCACTTTCTTCCCTCACTGCTCACCACCGGCCAGGTTGATGGGTGCTGCCAGGCAAACAGGGATCACGGGGACCTGTGAGGGAAAACACCGAGTTCTGCTAAGAAAGGGTCTTAGGAAGGGATAAGGAGGTTTCTGCTGGCAGATTTTGGCACCTGGGGGGAGAATAAAGGGGTGGAACATCTTGCTTCACAGTTTCCTTTCCTCCTTGCCAGTGATTACCCACATTTACCATTTCTGCCTTCAGAGCACACCCCCAGGGAGCTCACACACTGCACGGAAGGTGGATACAGGGCAGCAGTAGATGAACAAGTTAAGAAAGTAGTGGTTTCTGTGGCTGGAGAGAAGGGAAGTGCATTTCTTCTCATTTTCCTGAAGCTGGGTGGTGTGTCTGCTTTCAGAAACTTGAAAACACAGAAAAAAATATCTTAGGCTGGGAGAGCTGCTCACTGCTCTGTGTCTTTTTTTGCACCTCCTTCCTCCTCCAGTTACTCTGGCAAGCTATCGATCTGCCATAGCAGAAACCCTCTTTCTCTCTATTCTGGCAAACCTCTTCACTTCTTGAATGTCTTGTATGCTTTATGTGCTCATTTTGATGCTTTTTAGTGGTTGTGCTCATCTCTCTTTCTCAAAATACATCCCCTTCTCTTAACATTTATCTCCATGCTGACACTGCCAAGTATCCTTAGCATAAGCTTTCCACGCGTTGACATACTCCTTGTTTCTTAGCCATGCTCATCACCTTCTCTCAGTGTATTTGATGCTCCAAGGGGAGCAAGAATTTGGGTTTAAGGAGCAGGTTGGCATTAGGAGGAACTTCCAGGCCAGGGATATGATAAAGCAATTAGCTCAATCTAGATCTGTGCCTGTCACTGACAATGGCAAATCCACTGGGATACAAGAAAAATAGTTCTTTTTAAAATAGGCGTTTATTTGTCTTGTTGGAAGGTGACTCATTTGCTTGGGCTGTCTGAGAAAGCATTAAGTGCTTACAGTTTTAAAAACTGTGAAGGCTTAATGTCCCTCCAACGCTCCTCCACCTTAGTCCCCATTACTGAAATGTGTTTTAAATGTTGGTTTAGCTTGAATTACTCTGTGATTCTTTATTTGGCTTTCTCATGTTTGCCTCTTGCCACGCTAAAATGCTCTGACTAGAGTCATCGCTTCCTGGCCACACAGGTCACATCTTTCCTTCTCCTGCCTCCATCCTTTACCCGCCATGTGACTGACCTGACAATCTATATGATTCATCCTCAGTTCTTCAGCTGGAGCTGTATGGTCTTTCTGCACATAAATGTGCAGTCGTGTTTGCCCCTCTCTGCTACAGCCTGCACATCTTCCCCCACCCACGCGGGGTTGGGCTTTGTACCCCCATCCATCACGCTCCCCTGCCCAGGACGTCCTCCCCACATCAGAAAGCGTTTTAATCCTCTTGCTGATCATCTCTGGCTGCTCCTGACCTGCTCCCCTGCGTCTTGGCTTGGGTTTAGGTGACTTCACATAGCTGATCTTTCAAGTTAATGACGCGTAGTTGACATGACATGATGGACTCTGAGCTCAGCAGGCAGGGGCATCTCCTGCTTCCAGGGGGCTTGGAAAAGGGCCAGGGGAGAGGAGCTTTGTTGGAGGGATGTTATTTTCTTATAGCCTTTTCCCCTGAGGTCTGCAGTGGTTATCAGGTCAGCAGGGAAAGAAAACCGTGATCCAATTACTAGGAAATGGACTAGAAACAGTTGCATTTGCATTTTTTTGCAGTGAAACCTCCTTCACAGTTTCTGCCTCCTGTGATGTATTTGCTGTATCTCTTTGGATGGCAAGTTCCCCCAAGTAGACTTTATCTCATCTGACATGGAGCTGCACTGGCAGAAGCCCAG
>KZ505765.1:367370-387937 GCA_002844005.1 Limosa lapponica baueri | reverse complement strand
GGTACCCTGTGACTGGGAAAAGAGATGTTTAATCCCAGCACTTTCCCTCAGCACATCATTCTTCCAGCACCTTTCGCCTCCTGTCCTTCAGCAGTACCTGAACTGTACACAAATCCTTGCTATGTTTTGCTAGTAGAAATAGTGCAAACATATAAGGGCACTTTCTTTTCTTCATCTCCAGCTTGAGATAGTGGGGGAAAAAAAAGAGTAAATGTTTACAGCTGCTACAGCCAGAGTGGAGTAAAAACTCAAAGGTGATGTTCTCTCTTGCTCTTTCGGTACCAAGAATGCAAACAGAGGGAAGTTTTCAACCCTGTGAAAAGTCTGATTGTTCCTAGTGACTTGATTATTTTTTTCAGAGCAAGAAAAAACCCACTATTTTAAGACATCACTAGAGGAATGAATTTGACAAGCCTTTATCCAACTGAATGTTTAAATTTTGAAAGGAAAAAAAATCCAGCGTGACTGACAAGGTCCTTTTAAAATGCATAATACCCTGAACCTTACATGACACTTCCGTGGGTGTTAGTCTAAAAAGCTATCTTTCCATGCAATGTAGCAAATGAACTGTGTAAGACAAGGGTTGTAGCTATATACATCCTTGCTGAGTAGTACTATAGGATTGTAAAACCTGACAAACTTGTTCTCTTAAAGCTCTGCGTCTCCAGGGAAGAGGCTGGTGTATTCTTCTTCTTTCAAGCACCTGAAAAATTTGCTTTAGGCTGACTATTGCCATTTATACTCTATGTATAAGGAATAGAGCTTGCTATTCAAAAACCCGCTAATCCCAGGCAGTTGATCCCTGAAGAAGTGAGGGGCTTAGGCTTGGAGGGGTGCTACAGAGGGAGCTGGTAGAGGTGAAGGTGGTGCAGCTCTGGCTCTCACTGGAGCTCATTGTCCTTTTCCTGTAGAGAAAACTTTTGCCTGATCGTTCCCCTCGAAGGTCAGGAGAAGGCTGGGGGTGCTGTAGACAGCCTGAGTAGTGAGAGGTGAGAAGCTCAGTGGTGGGATTTCGATGGCCCTTAGGGAAGGAGTGAGGAGTGCTGGCAGCAGCTGAAGCTACTTTACAGGGCAGGCAGCATCCTTTTCAGCTCCAACTGGAGACCTGTGGAGAAAGGGAAACTTCCTTTCTTTGCTCCAGAAGAGCAAAAATGTAAAATCCAGCAAGTAGGACTATGCCAGAAACACAGTGTTTCTTTTTTCAATGAGAAAATTGGCTTACTGCTGCTGCCCCATGCCTTCTGGTAGTCTATACACAGATGGGTAACCCCACTATTTTCTTCTCTGAATTCAGCCACCAAACAGCCACCTGCAACATCTCTTCTTTTACGGGTCTTGTCTCCATGCAAGGTGTGTGGACCACAGTTTTAAGGGCTGACAACTCATCACACATGATAGAAAGAACCGAGGCGAGGCTATCTGGCCACCTGAATGGCCACACCTGGTACAGGTGAAGGATCTCTAGTCATCTCAAGGTCAGTTACCTGCTCAGTTTGGTGCCATATTCAGCCACATCACTATGCTTTCGCTTCCAGAGTCTCAGCAGTGGAGACCTTGCAGCTCCTCTATCCATTTCCATGCTATTCCTACTGCGGCCCATCTAGCCTACTACCATGTAAGTTCACATACAGAACAGCTTATCCCCATCCTTTTATTGCTTTTTTAAAGAACTGTTTGAAGGTCTTTATCAGGTGACCTTCTCTAGCTTTCCATCTCTCTTTTCTCCTCTTCACTTTTTTCTGGACCTCTGCGCCATCCTCACCCTTCTTTGGGGGTCTCTTGTCAGTTTTTCAAGTCTTCCTTGAGAAGCAGTGCTAAAAACCTACCAATCCCCTCTGGCTGAGGCCATCCTCATGCGGAGAAGAGCAGATGATCTTGGCCATTTTTTCTAATCTGTTAGGAAGAAACTGTGCTCACCTCCGTCAGCCTTCTGTGGACTTGCCATGAGTAGCTGTTTTAATTTAATTTTCCTTTCCTTGAAATTCATGTTTGTTTTTAATTTCAGGATGGCTACCAAGCTCCTTTCAGCACTGAGTTAGAGAAACAGAGGATACAATGGCAGCTAGATTCAGTTATTAATCAAATTAATATATCTTGGTACTGTGCTGCTGGCTCTTGTGGTTTCGTAACATCTCATGACATTCAAATCTTTTGTTAAAGCTCTACTTAACTCTGCTTTGTTAAAGCTCTACATGATTCTATGATACTTTCCATATTAACGTGATAATGGGAGAAGCTGAGGTTTCACTTAGGAAGTATTAGCAATAAAGTATCTAGAGCACCTGGCTGTAGAGAGTAAATGGCAAATGGTACCCAAGCACATCCTAAAGTCTCGAAAACCAGAAGCCAAATAAAAAGCACCTGCAAACAACTGTTGTTGGCTGAGCTTGCTAGAAAGAAGCTTGCAAATAATGTGCTTATCTGGCTGCTCCTGCGGACAGGAGCTGTTGAGCGCTGATCCTCAGTGCTCCAAAATGCAACGATGTTATCTGGATATCCCCTTGTGGGAAGCTGGGAGGGAGGTGGAAGGGTTGCAAAGTGAGACAAGAAATTATCACTCTCAAAAGCTATGGAGTAGAAAGCCTGGACCTCCAACCCTCCCCAGGACCGATTGTAATGAAAACACCCCCTGTCAGAAGGTTTTGTGGTGCTCTGTGTGTTACCAGATACCTTGACTTCAGATGCCTTCATGGGCTGTCCTGACAATGCACAGCATCCCTGCCAAGGGCGCTGGTTCAGAACAGCCCAGAGTCAAGGGGCACAGACATACCTGTGACGTTTGGGACCACATGTGTCTCGATACCATTTCCCCTGTGTGTCAACTGTGGATGAATGAAGGTGAGGGTGTAGAGCAAATGGGCACTGGGTGCGTTGCTGGTGGAGGGGAAGCAGTTTTTACCACTTTCTGTGATGAGGACCTGTTTCAGGCAACGCTGCCGTCTTTGGAGGGAGGAGTGCATGAAAACTACTATTTAATGCCATTGTCAGCTGCCATTCCTTCCCAAGGGGCTGTGTGGGGCAGGGGGCAGCAGTGCAAACACGATGAACATGTATGAAGGCGCTGACTGAAGATGATCCTTAGAGGAGCGGTGAACTACAGTGGTTGAAACCAGGACTGCTCCTTGCCATGGGCTGCCCATACACAGCCCCCATGGCCCGAGAAATGAGTCTTAAAATACCTGCTAGACAAAATATAGCAGAAAATACGGTTTTGCAAACCTCTTGACATGAAAACTTCAAAAATATCTGGGATATGGGGCACCCAATATTGGTACCTGATAAACAACTGGATGTAAAGACAGCTGAAAACTACCCACACATAAAGGAAGCTCTGAGGCTGACTGTGAGATTGGTAGAAGACTTCTCCTGCCATCCTTGTCCTGCTGTGGAAACGTTTTGTTACCAGGAACAGTTTGCAAAGGCTTACACAAAGCCACGGGCAGAAATAACTCGAACGCAGAGAGGAAAAAATTGCTCGAGAGTTCTTTTGGGAAGGATTAGGTTTAAAATAATTGCCATTTATAAATTAATTTCACATCCTTTTGGAGCTTGGCCTACTAGCATTTCAAGGTTTGACTGGAGCTGGCAGACAGGGTGGGCACCGATTCCAGGGCCTGACTGCCAAGAAAAAGGAAAATACTAAGAGAAAAAAAATGGCAATGCAAAAAATAAGGCCAGGGAAATATAGGGAAATGAGATGTAGTTTAGGAAAATTATTGTTCTCTGAGCCATGGACTGATTTTATGGTTGGCATATTAGTCAGTCTTACATGAGCCTGGCCTTTGTAATCGATGTCTGAAGAGAAACTGGTGGTCAACACAGCTCCTCATGCTTTAATAACTTTTAAATCCATGATTCTGTTATTTTTAATCTTTTTCTTTTTCTTTTTTTTTTTTTTTAAATTCATATCAAAGTCCATACTCTCAGCTTCAACGACTTTGAATCAAGCCATGTAAAAATAGATGCCGTTTGCCTCAAGACTTCTCTGCAGTCTTGCCAGCTGAGTTCAGCAGCAGAGTATGACTATGATTCTTCTATTTCTTACACCTGATATTTTAGGTTTATGAGTTTGCAGGGCCCAGCCGAAGCCTGTGTGACACCTCTTAGTCCTTTGTTGGATTAGACCTGAGAGATATGAGCTTGCTCCTACCATTCTCTAAGACGCTGAGCACATGCATCCCCTCTGCATTTCCATGGACTAGTTTGATAGCAGAGAGATGCTCTACTGCCCAGGAGACATTTTGCACAGAGCAATACAGTAGATGAATGCTTCATTTCCAGAAGAAAATATACAAAAACCATGTGGACAGGCTAGAGAGGGTCCAAAGAAGAGCCACAAAAATGGTCAAAGGACTGGGAAGCAGCCACATGAGGAAAGGCTGAAAGAATTGGGTTTGTTCAGCCTTGAGGAAAAAAAAGGCTTAGGGGAGACCTTATCACCATGATCCAGTATTTAACGGGTGGCTACAAAGAAAATGGAGACTCCCTTTTTACAAGGAATCACATGGAAAAGATGAGGGATAATGGGTACAAGTCACTCCTGGGGAGACTCTGATTGGACAGAAGAAGAAAATTTTTCACAATGAGAACAATCAGTCATTGGAATAATCTCCCCAGGGAAGTGGTGGATTCCCCAACATTGGACACTTTGAATATTCAGCTGGACAGGCTGCTGGGCCATCTTGCCTAGACTGTGCTTTTGCCAAGAAAGGTTGGACCAGGTGATCCTTGAGGTCCCTTCCGATCTGGTATTTTATGATTCTATGAAAGGAAAATGTCTGTGGTGAAAAGGAAAATGCCCAGGACACAGGGGAGAGGAGTGAACCCAGTGTGGAGCCCTGTTGCAAGGGCTGCTCCTCCTTCCAATGCAAGTCAAGCTACTGCTAAACCAGAGTGCTGGACCAGAGGCCAGCCTGAGTCACAGGGCAGCTGCAAAGACCTCTCTGCAGACCATAGCTTGCCGATCATCCCTGCTGGGGCATGGGCGGATCAAGCCAGTTCCTCATCTCAGAGCTTTTTGCAGATTTTGCAGTATGTGATTTTAGTTACAACTGCATGAAGAAGGCTGCCCTCCAGCACTGAGAGGATGCTGGCAGCTCGAACCCCAGGGTTGGCAGCACCTCACTGCTGCCCCAAGCAAGAGCGGTGGTGTAGCAGGAGGTCCTCCTGCCTGGTGCAACGAGGCCAGCCTTGGCAGAGGACTCGCTGGAGGAGTAGGGGCCAGGGGCTAACACCCAGCTCTCAGGTAAAATCACAGACTGAGAGATCGGAGATGCAGACAGATTCAAGAAAAGCTGTTGAAAACAGATTGTTAGTCAGCCTTATGGATCTCAGTGAAGGACATGTTTTTCTTATTGGAAGAGAGCCACGATGTAGAAATAGATTGAAATCGAGAAAGAGGGCTGCAGCCATAGCTTAGGCTGTATATTTAAACATTTTTGCTGTTGGACCATCTGGGCCTGGAGCTAAATTTACCTACAAATTATTTTCAATGTTTCTACTTCTTGAGAAGTGGAAGGTGCACTTGATACTTTTTGCAAGCAGGAAAGGCAAAATACATGTCCTGGGTCAGATTTTCCCAGTGTCAGACCGGTGTGTGGTTTTGGGTGCCTAATTTGTCTGCAACACCTGCCTTGAACCCAAGGCTGGGTGCTCTGCGTGCACAGAGCCCCTCCACAGCCAACACTAAATCTTGGCTTGCTTTCCTCCTCCTGGTAACTCCGTACAACAATTAGCAATGCAAATGTACTCACATCTTTTTCTGCTTTTATGGTGTTACTGATTTATTATTTTTTTTTTGAACCATGGCTAAAGGAAGACTTTTTCCGCAGTGAAAATACTTACGGGGGATCCAGAGAGTATAGTTTCTGACTCAGCTCAATCAAATTTTCTTGGTGACTCCCACGCACCTGGATGCCAGGAGAAAACCTCAAACCCAGGTAAGATCTGGCAGTCCCCTAGACATCAGGGAAGGTTTGGTGTGGGACTCCGATGCCTCACGGGGAGCACACGGGACGGGAACTGACAGGTGCTGGGTGAGGAAGTTGTGGTTTGCAACTCTGAAACTTTTGCAACCTTCCCTCACAAAATGAGGCACCTGCGTCCAGCCCTAAGTTGGCCACTGCTGTGAAAATAGAGTCCACTACCCCAAATATTTGGTGCCTGGGTCACCCCTTTGGAGACTGGCTTACTGATTCCTCCTTTGAAAGGCAGATGGATGAGGATGGCTGTACCTCTTGCTGGTCAGGACTTATACCTCCCTAGCTCTTTGGGGGTGCCCCAGCACCTACACTGGAGCAGTGAGTGTTCAGCAGGTCTCATCAGGCTCAGGGTAAACTAATCTCTCATCCTCTGCCTGTGTTGTTCCTTCTCTTAAGGTATTTTTCTCATTTAAATGGTTTTGAGCAAATGGTTCCTTCAGTTTTCTTTTGGGAGAAAAATGTGAAAATATCTACTGGACAATCACATTCCACAGTTGGGGGTTTTCCTGATCTTAAACCAAGAATATTTATTAGTCTCCAATTACTGCCCATCAACTTGGGAAAGACTAAAAGTAATTATATTTGGGAATTAGAGAAATTAAGTCTCAAGAGGCATGGGGCCTTTCAGCTTTTTAATGTTGTTGATTGCGTCTTTCTGTTCTGTGTGCCATAAAAGCAATAAAATTTAAATATTTCATAAAAGTAACCTGTGATGGGTGATGGTACAGAACTGATCCAGTGATTCAGTTTATCTATGATTTAAAAATTCCCACAAGGAAAGTCTTAAGTGGTTCCATCCATCCCACATTATGTATACATCATCTTGATCAGAAAGACATTCTTGGTAATAAAGCTCCTTTAGCTAGCTAGTTATGAGTGTGCTGCCTTCAGACAGTTTCTTTTTAACGGATGGCATGGAAAACTCTTCCAAGGCCAAAATGTGTGAATAAGATTTATTAATCCTGTAGCTCCTGTTGCTCATGATAATGCTAATAATCCATAAACCTTACAATCATGTCTAACATCCCATGTAACAAACGCATCTCTGGGAGAGGAACAATAAATCCCATGTGCACTCTGCTTCCTCATCCTCCGCCTTGATGAGGAAGCCCCAGATTTGGTGCAGCTCTTCCCACCTATCCTGGTTCCTTCTTGCTTCCCGTGCTGACAGGGGGCTGGCACCGCCCCGATCCTTCCCGGGGGACTCCTTCTTCGAAGCCGTCAGTATTTGTCACTGTATTTGCAGTCAGGGTAGCGGTAGGCAAAACGGGAATCGCAAGACCGTAGAGGTTTCAGGATCTCTGCCAGCTCTGCAAGCGCCTCGTTGACACCCTGGTCATCGGCAAGGCCATCGGTGCAGTGCTGCAAGAAGCTGTCTATTTTCTCCTGCACGGGCTGCAGGAATTTCCCCTTCAGGAGCTTAGGCAAAAGCTCTTGACACACCATGACGAGGCTGTGCTTCTCTCTGATGGAGTTACAGGACACAAATGCAGACTGGCAGTCCGCAGTCAAACAGCTAAATATGTCTTTATACCCCTGTTGGCCGTCAATCAGCTGGCTCCCTATTAGAGACAATTAAACCAGTTGTTAGAAGCGTGGGAGTGAAATCATGGATAATCACATATGTCTGTACCTCTGTATTAGTGCAAGGTCTGTTCCTATCTAAAGGATACTGCTGTCTCACCACAAAGTAATCTGTGAGCTATAGCTGTCTATGGGCCAATTTTCTCACTCCTGAAATATATATATTTTTCTGAATGACAGAGCTCTGCAGAACAGCCTGACAGAGGAATTGGAATGGAGCCTGTCGAGTCAAACTGATGCAGAAAAAATGAGAAGAACTGGAGTGCTAACCTAAAACATGGAGTTCCTACAAAAATTACCACAAATCGTCAAAACCATAATTTTTCCATGTTACCCAAAATCATTAAATTGCAACAACAGTTCATCTAGCCGGAGTCAAGTCAAAAGTAATAACTGTTGGGACAAGAAAAAGAAACCCATTGGAAAATTCTCTGACAGCTGCTTCTGAATATTTGAGATCTACTCAGCTGAACATGTGACCTGAGCAAAGGCCTTTTGAAAACTTGAACATTCAAAATGAAATTGTTAATTATTGAAGGAATAGTCTTTGACTAGCTCTCCTTCCAGGAGTAGAGCAATGTAACCTGTGAAAAGGGAATAGTAACCCCTGATTTCATGTAAAAATGACAAAAGGGGGATTTTGTTGTTATAATAATAATGATGACTATTTATTTAAGTAAATGCACCTAAAAAGAATCTGGTTTGACCCAACCCTTAAAACAAATGAAGTTATGAAATTTCTACCTTCAAGTATTGACATTTGTGTGGCAAAAGTTTTAAAAGAGGTGATTTAGGAAGGCTTCAAACGAGACCATTCAGCACCGTGCACCTTGAATGCTGCTGCCAGCCACAGAGGGGGCCAGGCAGGATGTAAGTGCCCACGATCGGTCACCAAACCATTGACCACACAAACAAAATGCTTATCGTCTTCCTGACTCAGAGCCAGGATGGCAGGAGCTGCTGATGCTTTTGCTGTCAGTAAATCTCCCTGTGAACTTCCCATTATTTAATTTAGCAAGCAATGTTTCGTTGATTAAAAAAAAAATCAGCAGCAGAGCCGAGCGTAGCAGATTTGTTCCCCCTGTCCCGCTAAGCCCTCCTGCGACAGATGCGCAGCCAGGGAACCTGCTGAGTACCTTCCTCCTTGTCGATGATCCCCAGCGTGCTGGCATCCCGGATGAACAGATGCCCGTTGCTAAACACACCAAAGGTGCCAGCGTCCACGTGGGTGAAGTAGAAGAAATAGTTGAGGTCATTGGTGCCCATGGAGCGGAGGACGGTGAGGAGCTGGAGGGCCAGGTCAGCGGCCACCTCAGGGGCTGCACCGTAGAAGTCACGCAGGGGGCGGGTGCTGGCGCTGACCACCAGCCGCCCACAGGAGCCCAGGTACCGCGGGAAAGGCCATCCCTCCACATCGGGGAAGATCTGCCGGGGAGAGTGGGAATTGGGGGACGGCCCCTGCCCTCGGGCCACTCCGCTCTGCCCATGGACCCACCTCCTTCCCAGAGGACTTTCAAGTGCCCTAGATGGTTTCAAGCAATAATGCTGATGTCATCTTTTGCTTTCTAAAGCAGCCCACCACCCTTCTTCACCCCAGCCTGCCCCATCAGCCAGGGAAGGCGCTGCTCCGTCCTGGAGTAGCTATGCTGCTTTTTTTTTTTTTTTTTTTTTTTTTTTTTTTTTTTTTTTTTTTTTTTTAAAAAAGGAAGAAAAATCTGGTATTTTAAGACCTATTCCATGAGGGATACAAACTGGAAAGTCCAAGGTAATAATAGAGTTCAAATTCATGAAAATTTTAGGCACTGAAGAGCTAATTTTAGGTGTCTTTGATGGGTCCCTCAATGAGCACTGCATAGCTGAGATCACGGCTTGGAGGTGAGGTGGGTTTTTGTTAATTTGTAAGAACTGCCTGGTTGTTTCGTAAGAGATTTTGCAGTCTCAGGGACAGAAGTGCTGGGCACGTGCTACAGTGGGGACACCTGGGCTGGGCTCCCTGCATCACTGCAGCTCGTGCTAGCAGGGCAGTTATCCCAGGTGGAAACCAAACTGCACGACTGCTGAGCTGTGTCCATGCAAAGCTTTCTGCCATTTACACTATAACTTGTCTGTCTACCCAGCACCCCTAGGCCCTGCTGAAATGGGGGCTATGAACTCATCCGGTTTCGTATTTAAGGTTACTTAGCCTTTCTGCTGTGAAGGCATTTCGGGCACCCATGTAACAAGCCATTTCTCTTCAGCATGTTTTTCTCACCTCTACAAACTGCATTCTCGTATCTTGACAGTGCTGAGAGCTGCAGCCTCGTGCCCCAGTGAGCTGTGGCTGGGCTGGCTGAATGACCCCTGGTGGGGACTCCCAGAGCATGAGCATCATTCCCGCTCCCTGGGACCAGGTAGAGCCCTGTGAGCTGCTGAGGGCAGCAGTGGCCTGGGGCAGGAGGTAGATGCTGCCACTGCCTCTTTTCTTCATAGCATCTCAAAGGCTTGAAAGAAATACAAATGAGGACTAAAGGTGGGGTGGTGGTGGGGCAGGGTGAAGCTACTCCCTAGGAGATGTGTATAAGGAAAGAGAAGAGCCACATGCCAGGCGTGTGAGACCAGGGGAAGGATGTGAGGCCTCCCAGCTCTCTGCCTTCCAACTCAGAGCTCAGTTGTCTTTGAAATTCCACCAAACACCTCTGCAAAGCCGCACTTTGCCACAGAGCTAGTTACCAGTGGCACGCAAATGGAAAAACCAGGTTGGCACATGGAGCCTGGGAAATCAGTGCTCCCCAAGTCCATGTTCAACCACAACACTGCATCTTGGTCCTCCCACACTAAAGCATGCACTTTCTCTTTTATAAGCAGGCTGTGATTTTAAGTAATACATTAGCAATGCAAACATAACACTGTGAAGTATCGGGGACGTGTAAAACCCTGGCTTTCACAGTGCGCTAGTGCAATAACCCATCTGTGTTCCGTTTTATTTAAGGGGCTGGCCATCCGTATCTCTCCACAACTTCACAGGCTGATGCAAGGAGCACCGCAGGAGTCTGCCTGGCTTCAGCCATCCAACCCCACAGAAGAAACAATGCTTTATGAAGGCTAGGGAGCTTGCCAGAGGCCAGGGCTGGGACTCCACTGCAGCTGGGGCCTGGTGCGCATCTCATGCGAGGGTTTGCTTGCATGGTGGGTGGCGTTTCAAGCTGGGGCAAGGTGGTATGTACCTGTAACAAGATGGGGTGTGAATTCACTGACAGCGTGTACAGCAGACGCAGTTTGTCCCGGTCGGTGAGGTGGTCCATGTAGATGCTGCCAGCGTCTGGCACCTCAGCGTAGCGCCGCACTATCCTGTCCAGGAGACGCTGGGACGGGCAGCGCAGCATTGGGCTAGACAGGCCCTGGCAAGAGGGGAAAACACAACAAAAAGGTGTTTATTTTCCAGCCTGAGATGTCGCAATGTGCCTGGCCCACTCCGGGGGTACAGGCATCTCTGTGCTCTGCCCCCTGTGCCTCTGCCCCCTGTGGTACAGCTGCTGGTGGGTACAGGCACACAGCGGGGGGATCTCTACAGAAAGACCCTTCTAGGAAAAAAACCTGTGCCATCCAAAAATGCCTGATCACAGCTCGGGTTTCCAAAATGGCACCCCAAAAGTCTTTGCAAAGTCTGTGGATGCCGCAGACCTGCTTCATTTCCCCCCAGCTGAGTGGCACCACGTTGCTCCATGCCAGCAGGCCTCTTCTCTCTGCCCAGGTTTCCAGCCCTGGCAGCCCGGCTTGCTGGTGGGGGCCTCCCCATCGTTAAGCCGGTGAGTCACTTCCCTCGTTAAATAATGTCTCCGGATCACTTCGCTATTTGCTTAGCCTGTGAGCAGCTTTCTTGGAAATACAATTTGCTGAGGTCAGTAAACATGCTTTAAAAGTGTAAATAAACACTGTATGTGGATACAAGCACAGGATATATTCTCTCTCTCATAAACTTGCACATTAGCTATCAAAACAAAATTTTAATAGCCCGTACATAATTTTTGTAAATACCAACATCAAATAAAGAACTGTTGGGCTAATGCAGTCAACCATCACTGTATTTCGCTTTTCAAATTTGGAGGTTTGGCTTGTAAAATTGCAACAGGCAATCTATGGCTGCAATAAATCCTATAGAAATTTGTATGTTCGTAGTCAAAAAGGATTTTTGTTTTGAAGTCAGTCATCCTTAATAGCCAAGGAGAGTGGATGTATGCAGACTTGCCCACAGTGGTGCAGAAATGCTGCCCTGCCATGTCTCTCCTGGGGAGTGCAATTGGGTTTTTAATAAGTCTTTTTCTTCCAAAAGATCTGAGTAGCCAAATTTACTCTTTTGAGTTTTGTTTCTAATTCAGTGGCTGGGAGATGTGTTTCAGAAGAAAGGGCACTGGAGCTCACATTGCTCCCTGCCATTCTTTCACGCTGAGAGCAAAGATTTGACTCAGGAACTCCTCAAGTCATTTGGTAACTCTGAGGTAGGTCTCTCTCAGCCCTTCCTGTACGAGCTGTTCATTTGGCATAAAACACTTAATTACCCAGCCATGATGAAGAAATGAAGAAGCGAGAGGAGGAATGTGCTGCTCTCGCAATGAGAGGTGGAAAGGGGGGACTGAAGCTCCCATGTTCCCTCCTCTGCCTCCCTGCTGGCCTCAGTGTGGTCCCAACTGCTCCCTTCTTGGCCACTGGTTGCATGAAGCAAGCCCTGAATGCCAATAGCTGCTAAAAACTACCTGGAAAACTCAATCCCAACTGGAGCGTTGTTTCACCATTTTTTTCCCCAAAAGAATAAAACGTTTGTCAAAAATAATTCTTCCCAGTTCTAGTTACAAGTTTTCACACCCTCATCTCTACTGGTGTAGCTTTATCAAGGAAATATTTTTTCAACTAATTAGCTAAAACCATAGAAGGCGGGGGGAAGGGCTGGTTATGGATTTCTGTCTCGCAGCACTTGCAGGCACGTTGTGGCTGACTCTGTCACTTTCCCTTTGGAGGAGAAGTGAGAAAAACTGAGGAGAACAGAGCTGTGTTAAAGAAGAGATAAACGGTAGAGAAAGTCTCTTACAGCTCAGCGTGTATGCAAATATTTGCAGCCAAAGTTAGAAAGCCTTGCTACCTCCAGGAGCTTGCAACGCAAAAGCTGAGACCCTTAAGAGTATACAGCAGGAACAGAAACCACGGTGGCAGAAAATGCATGAAAGTTGTAATTAGGATTTTTTCCAAGGTCAGAGCTCATCCTATTAACACAGATACGGACTTGCGCTGCGTGTGGTGGTCATGGCTGCTCATTTCCCAAGGAACAATTTCAGGGACACCAGGGACAGTGCGGGAGCAGAGGAGCAGGGCTGGGTGCTGCCATGTTTGTATCAACCGTCAGTGTGGCTTCCTATGACTTAATGAAACCCTGATCCACCAGAGATAGGCAATGGGGTCAGAGCTATCCAAATGCATAAAGTTCAACATCTGCTCAAGTGTCATGGCAGAACAGGGCCTCCCCTTCCAGCTGAACGATGGAAACATCCCTACAGCAGAACAGGAACTGAAGTTGTACAACTATCAGACAAAAAATGTTGACAGAAGAAAAACCTGAAGAACACATACTTGAAACACTGGAGATACTGATTTATCTGAGAATTTCGTAAGTCATTTGCAGTGTGACTTGACAGATAGCATGATGTCTTATTTGTGATTGATATGGAAAGCTTCTTATTTACTTGATTAATTTGCCACTTTTTTATCTGACAGTGAGTAGTTCTTGCAATGGCTACCTACGCTCAGCTGTAATTTCTTTTTCCCTGCTGCCCAGTATGTGTATGCTTATCTAATGCGGACTCACCCAGAATTCACTCTGACATAAAAATGACTTCTGGAAGACAACTTTTCCTCAGTCCACTTTCTCTTCAGCCAGGCTGAGGAGGGACAGCACAGCTCAGGAGCACTGCCACCTCCTGCCCCACGTGCCACTGCCTGGGTGCAGCTTCACCAAATGACCGAGTCTGGGGTGAGATCCAGGAGGAAATATTTGGATGTAGGTGTCAAAGCACCTGCAGCTTATGGCTGTTTGAATTCAAGGGGTTTGTTCACCCCCAAAAGAGAGAAACTGAGGACACCCTGTGAAGCTATGGGGCTCGTCCCCACTGCAGGCACTGCTGCTATCATCCTCCTGCAACGACAGAGTGGGTGAGGTTGGTGCCAGCAGGTTTACTGAAGCAGGTCTCTGACGGCAAGGTGCAAGGCTCAAAGAGGCAGAAGGTCTGGGAGGTGGCTCTGGGAGCCCCATAACGCCCATCCTTCCTTAGGATGGACTGGCTGCCAGATCAGCGAGCTGCTGCCCATGCGCTGTGAGCAAAGTGATAAGTACTGGCCACATAACCACAGTGCCAGCACATCTGCTGAGGGCTGGTGGAGGTGCCGGTCAATAATTTCATCCTAGTGAAGTACATCTTAGCGAGAGGGGCTGAAAATGGCTGGCTTTTCTCCTTGTTACTGCTTTTGCCTGCCTGCCTTCAGCATTTTCCAGGCTGTGCTTTGTAGGCAGGCCTGTAAATTTGCCCTGTGGGTGATCTGTGCTGAAACTATCTCATTTTTTTTTGTTGTTCTTCCCCTCGAACAGGAAAAGCTTGAGGCACGGTTTGAGGTGATGGGCTCCTGGGTGAAACAGTGGGTGGCTGGGTCTACCATGCAGGCTGAGCCCCTGCTAAATCCTGCTCATCTTCAAGGAGGGCTGGATTTTAACACTGAAGACTTTGCTGTGCCCAATAAAGATTTTCATTGTGGCGGGCGAAATAATCACTGTGGCAAGCAGCTCGGCTGATAGTTGGGTCAGACAGGGCAGGCAGCGTAAAGCGAAAAAACATTACTTCATGGTCCGTCATTTTGATTCAAGCACGTATTGGTTTGTTGTAATTCTCTGCACTATAAGGCAAAATTACCTGAGCCCATCAGCTTTTCTTGGCACTGCTATATATGCAAAACCGCGGGGAAGGAAGTACAGATTCCGCTGGGTGACTGCAGGTTTGTGAAATAGGGTGGGCATCATGTTGAGCATCAGCAGTGGTGTGCTGTTACTGCCTCCAGAAAGATGGGGGGGACACATAAAGGTCAGTGCTGCAGGTAAGTCTTTGCAGTGACGTATGGTACCCCCCAAGAAACCCTTCTCCCATGGCTCATGCTGGGTTACCAACGCATGCCTGCCCAGCAAACACGGCAGAGGGGCAGCAGTGCTGGGCTGGGGTGTAGGCAGAGGTGCTCCTGCAACTTTCATCTCTGAGGAAGGCAGGTGGGGTGGGCAGCAAGGAATGGGATCCCTGGCTCTGTGGGGCCAGATGGCTTGCTGGGGGGGGGGGTGTCACCCGGTAACCTGTGGTGGCCCAAACAATGGGGTTGGCGGGGGGTCTCATGTACAAAATCACACAATGACTGAAATATTGCCACAGGCTGTTTTTCAGTTTGGACCACTGTGAGACCAGCAGTCATTTTTGCAGAGCACATGGCTGATCTTAAAGTGATTGCTGCTGAAATTTGGAGGAAGCAGAGGGGGTAGGACTCAAGGCCTCTGGATTGCTGTGCTCCTCTGTACAATCAAGCCTGTATGCTATTAGAAGGGATTTATCTCCTGATTTACATTTCCCCTGCTTAATGTTAAAGAACCAAAGAACCATGGAAATATGAGTGACACAATCCTGAGGCGGGTGCACAAAGGTCTGGGCCTCCCTGCAGCCTTCTGTGTACCCACCAACTAAAAAACTGCAGGGTTTGCTGAAATGCCCTAGGGCGTTTGTCTCTGGGTGCGTCCCCCCATGCTGACCCTGGAGATGGCTTCAGAGGCGCCCTGGAGCCAGGGTCAGCTCAGCTTCCCACCGCTGCACTGGGAAATTTAAGCGCCCGTGAGAAACTGGATAGGTGTGAGGCCAAGGGTACCCACATGGTGCTGCTTGTGCGTGTGTGTGTGTGTGCATGCATGTGTGTGTGTATGCGTGTGTACATGCATGTGTGTGTGTGCATGTGTTAGTGTGTACCAGCTCAGCTGGGGATTCAGTTTCAAAGAGGACAGCGTAGGGAAAGCTGTATAGCACATCAGGAGCCTTTTAAGGAGAAGGGTTTGGGCTCAGCTAATGCCTTAACTTCGCAGCGGATCTGAGACACTACAGAGCTACATTTCCCCAGTTACTTTTTCACTCAGCTCAGCAAATTTAAGCTCTCAACTTCTTCTGTTTCACATAGCACTGCTGTGGGGGACAGCGTGATTTTGCACAAACCCCTTGGATACTCCAGCAATTCCAGAGGGCCTGGCACCCTGACTTGCCCTCCCGCAGCTCCCTGCCATGCTGCCTTGGGGGACAGCAATGGCTTGTGGGTGCCTGGGAAGCTGCTGGGAGGAGGTGTCCCTGCCTGCAGCCCACAAGCTCAGGTGAGGGATGCTCTGAGTGGAAGTGCTGCGTATTTGCCCCGGCTCCCTACCCTCTCTACTGAGGTTACTAGACAAAGTACAGCGTAGCTTTGCTCCAAATAATTTTTTCCCATTCAGCATGTGTCATCCTGCCAGGAGGGTGCAGCCTTCAGGGTGACCTGCCGTGCGGGGCTGTCCGTGACTCGAGCGAGTCCCTCTCGGAGCAGCTCGGGCACTAGCACCAGTGCTGCTGCTGCTGCAGCATGGGGTGTCCCACTCTCCTTCCTCAGGCATGCAGCTTCATGGGGTAACAGAAGCAGAAAAACTAAAGCAGCATATCTTTAGCATTCAGCAAAGCTGAGCGGATGCGGCAGCGTGCAGGCAGGAGGAAGCGGTTGCCTTTATAGAGAAAAAAAAAAAAAAGAAAAAGAAGTCCCTTTTTCACAGCCACTTCTCTCTTGAAATGGGGGGAGAAGTACTGGAATAATCCTTCTTTGCCTCTCAGGGTCTGGTTTAGAGTATACCCAGCCTCTGCCCTGGCGCCCGCCCCTTGCCAGGGGGTATTATAAAGCTTTGTTGCTGTTTGGATGGCATGGGGGAAATTGTGTGCATTTGGGGAGGGGACTTTTGCTCTCAGATGCAAGCCGGCTGCTGCAAAACACACTGGTGTGCCCAGTGGCCGTCCCTGGCCACCCGTGGCACCCCTTGGTGTGGGCAGCGCTCAGTCACCAGCTCTCCTCTGGAGCCTGCCCACTCTGTCCCTTCATCCCTGCCTGCATGTCCGTCTCCCCGCACCATGGTTGCCTGTCTGCCTGGAGGCATCGACCCTCCACGTGCATGTCCTGGCTTCGCCTGTGACACCCCAGGACTGCGACAGAAAGGGCAGCGCGGTTCTTCGTGCCTGAGATCATTTGCTATAGACAGCAGGGGGATGAGGAATCCGATGCTCTGGCTCCGACCGCCCATGGCACTCGCCCTGCTGGCCACAAGCAGAGGGGTCGAAGCTGCCCCAGTCCCCAGCCCAGGCCAAAATCACTTTCAAGGGATGGGCTGCACTTTTAGGTACAGTTTTGTGACCAAAAAAAAAAGGCAAATAAAAAAAAGGCAAAAAACCACTGAGACATGACAGAAAACTGGAAAAATGGAAAACACCCAGCAGAAATATCCCCATTTGAGCTGTTGCCATTTTTGTCTGCATGGCTCTATGTTTTACTGATGCCCGAAACCAGCTTGGTGGTACAACTTTCCATGGGCTTTCAGCCTCAGCCTGCATGACGAGCCAGGAGCTGGTGCCCACCTTCCTGGGGTTGATCCCTGGCCCCGGCCAGGCTGGCCACAGCGATGCCTATGGCTGTTAGACCATGGTCTCAGGCACTCTTCATCCTGTTGGTGCCTCATTTTGCCTTTCCCTCATGGTGGGTGGGCTCGGACAGGGGGAGGACAGGGCTGCCTCCTCTCCACCAGGAGGGACAGGGCAATTGCCCAAACTCGCCCTCCACCTGGCAAGTCATGACCATGTCTCCTTCAGACCCTTTCCCCCCCCCCAAAACCACATGGCACCCCCTGAGGCTTCCTCCCCTTACTGGTATGGGGCACGGGGGTGATGTGGGGCACGGACCTGGACCAGGTCGGGGGTGAGGCGCTTGGCCCGCAGCCATTTCTGGAAGCGTTGTGTGCGGCGCAGGGCGCGCTCCAGGCTGCAGGTCTTGGTCTTCAGCAGGGAGGTGCAGATGCGCTTGTCGGCCCGGTCATGACGGTACTTGGAGGTCAGCCGGGTGATGTCGACCAGCCGCCAGCTCTTGGCATCGTCAGTGTAGTTGCCCGAGTAGCTGAGCAGGTAGCTGGGGGGCAGCTTTAAACGAGAAGAAAGCCAGGTGTCAAACCTGCCAAACCAAAACAAGAGCCCCACGGAGAGCGGGTTAACAAGCTACACGGACACACGCACAGCGCCACCACGGCTGCTTGGCCACACGCTGGCCCCAGGGGCTCTCTGCCATTGCCCTGGGTACTGGGGTGAGGAAAGGCAGAAGCCGTTGGCCAAGGAAACGTACTTTGGAAAAAAATGTGTGTCTCTGCTTCCCTCTTAAACCACCCCTTGTCATGAGCAGTGCCATGGGGCGGGGGGCGAAACGCCCAAATGGGGCCTTTTGCGCCATGTAGAGAGAGGGAGGGAAGGAAGGGAGAGGGCTGCAAGGTTTTGGTTCATGGGGAATCCCCGGCATTTTAAAACTTCCTTAACCTTAGAGAAAGGGGCCCAAAAAAGGAGTACTTGACACTCCAAGGGACCCTGAAGAACAAAACCTCCTGACAATAAAAGTATTTGGGAATATGAAAAGGATACTTTGTTTTGAGGTGGTGGCTTTACTCAGTACTGGGGTCAACAGGTGTCCCCTGATGCCACTGGCTGTATTTTAGCAGCCGGGATGAGTGAAATCCCCAGGCAGCGGCAGAGGTTGGGGTGTGATGGGAAGGACGGGGGGACGTGTGCCCTGGCCGTGCAGCACCACTGTAGCCATGGAGATCTTGCACTAATTTGCTCCCCCTACACAGGCACAGGAGGGGAGCATATGGGCCGGGTAATTAGGCTGTGACGATTTTTGTGTGTGTGTGTGTGTGTGTTTCAGCAGCCCCCTCAGCCCTGCCCACACACGCGTCGCACATGCAGGAGCTGAGGAGTGCGGTGCCCGTTTTGTAAGCGCGTCTGTAACCTGCTCTTGGAAAGCGGCTGCACTCTGACCTTTGTTTTGGGCAACGTCATGCATTCCCTGCCTCTAAAGCCTCTTGCCCTAACCTCCTTGCCCCAGTGCGTAAGAAAGCGCATCCTAATTTGATCTCACCATAAATTAAAATCGATAGCTCAGAACTGAAACAGGAGAGGCAAGAGGTTCCCTGCAGGATCAGCGAGCTGGAGTTAGACGAGAAGACATTAAGAAATCTGAAAGCTGAAGTGGATCTAGTATGAGAAGTTGATCTTGTACCAGAAACAGTGGAAACTGGCCCCCTGTACTCAGCACTGGTGAGGCTGCACCTTGAGTACTGTAGTCAGTTTTGGGCCCCTCACTACAAGAAAGACATTGAGGTGCTGGAGCATGTCCAGAGACGGGCAACAAAGCTGGTGAAGGCTCTAGATCACAAGTCTTATGAGGAGCAGCTGAGTGAAGTGGGGTTGTTTAGTCTGGAGAAGAGGAGGCTGAGGGGAGACCTTATCGCTCCCCACAACTACGTGAAAGGAGGTTGTAGCGAGGTGGGTGTCAGTCTCTTCTCCTAAATAGCAAGTGATAGGACAAGAGGTAACAGCATGAAGTTGTGCCAGGGGAGGTTTACCTCGGACATTAGGAAAAATTTCTTTGCTGAAAGGGTTGTCAAGAATTGGAACAGACTGTCCAGGGAAGTGGCTGCGTCACTATTGCTGGAGGTGTTTAAAAGAGGTATAGATGTGGTGCTTAGGCACGTGTTTTAGTGGTGGACTTAACAGTGTCAGGTTAACAGTTGGACTTGATAATCTTAAAGGTCCTTTCCAACCTAAATGATTCTATGATCTTTCCTTTCAACTTCCAGTTGGGAAATTGGCCCAAAGAAATTTTAGTGGGACTAATTTCCTCTGATTTCAGGTAGAAAACTGATTTGATGACAATAGCTGCCCTCTGCAATCAGAGACTGACTGGCATCCTCTGCATGACCCCTCTTGAAGGCAGCGCCTCTCTTCTCTTCCCCACCATGGACCCTGTGCAGCTCAAGTCCAGGGCAAGCATGGGTCCCTGGGAGAGGAGAGCCCGTGTCCCCGAAACGCTTGTCATTGCCCTGCTTTGTTTTTTGTCTCTAGCTACATGCTTCCTTCAAACGATTTGCCATGGAGATGGGGGTTGACCAGAAATGGAGGAACTCAGCGCCTTGCACAAGCAGGTTGGGGTGTTCTAGCATTTCAGTCATTTGGGCATTTTGCCCAATATGAAATCGAAGCTTCCCTACAACTAGGGCATCTGACATGAAAATAAATGCCTTCTTTGGGTTGATTTGGTTTTTGGTTTTTTTTTCAGCCTGGTTTTGAGCTAGGACCAAAGAGCGGAGAATAGTTGCTGTGCCTCACTGTGATATGTTGTGCATCATGACCCCTCCCAGTGCCTAATCTGCAAAGCAGGCACAGTGTGCCAGGCACGTACAGGGAAGAGATGGCTATGGGCTGGGTTTCTCTTGCTTTCTTTTTTTTCTTCTTTAAGTTAAGCACAAATGTGCCTTGTGATTTGGCTCAAGCGTGTGTGTTCAGGGGAGCTCACGTCAGGCAGATACCAGGAAAGCGCCGCCTCCCACATACAAGCAGCGCATGGATGTGTGAAATCCAGGGCTGAGCGTTAATTTGAGTGCGGATGGAGAGATTTCCTCCACAGAGCTCCCGGGGGAGAGCCACACGGGCCTGGGAACCCGCCATGGGCCGCAGCAATTCTGTATTTGGCATCATTTCTGGGCAGCGCGGCACTGGCTTGGCACACGTGCTAGATACTTTCAAGATTCATCATCAAGTTGTGCTGCAACAATATTTCAGTCTCGTATGAAGCCTTTCAGCTAAGGGCCTGAATATGCTTTAATTAAGACTTTCAGTAAGATCTGTGTGAATAACT
>KZ505765.1:291179-358743 GCA_002844005.1 Limosa lapponica baueri | reverse complement strand
TTCTATAGAAAAGGAGAAATATTTTCACATCATACACTTTTCCAGAAGGGAAAGACCTACTCACGATATTTTTCTTGGGTATGTGCTATTGATTCTGTGTCCCAACTGTTAAAAGGATTAAAAATAATGCAGACTTTTTGGTGTTGTAACTTTAGATTTTCTATCAAATTCCTCTGTGAGGCAGAAGCAGGACAAAACAGGGTCATCTACAATAAAAATGGCATGGCAGGGAGACACTCTTGGAATGGGCTGCCTAATGAACTGGAGCTGTTAAAATAGCAGCCTGGTTTCCAAGACTAAAGTGAAACACACTTAAAATACGAGTCCGAAAAGATTCCTTCTGAACTAGTTACCAAGTAAGGGAAAAATCTTTAAAAAAATATACCCCCGAAGAATAAAACATGACAGATGTTTGATCCAGTGGCAGACTACTAACTTTGTCAAACTATGTATTTCTTTCTAAATATCAATTATTTGGTCCCATTTGGTTTCTGTTCACCCAATTGGAATCTCTGGTTAATTGTTTTTGAGTGGGAGTACAGCAATCCATATTTTTCAACAGCTGTATCCTTCCAGCTGTCTGGATGCAAGGGGAGGTCAGGTAGTTTGTGAGAAAGATGTTAGTCAAGGGCTGCTTTGACTAACCTTGGGACTGGTCTCAACCAATACCCAGTGCTAGGACAGGGAATTCAGCTATGAATTTTAACAGTACAGGTGCACTCTAGGCAGTGACCTTTGTTTTTCCCTGTATTCTGGAATGTTCTTGTTATCATGCAACTGACATTTGCAGGTGACAATAGCGGAGACACTTTTCTACACTCATTAACAATTTTTGATATTCAGGCATCAATTCCTGTTCAGGTGAGATCGGAGACGATGCAGACTAGGTACTCTTGTGTCTGGTGCAAACATGAACATGTTTTTAAAATCTGGCCTAATCTAGAAGTGTATTAATTGGAAGGAGAAATGAATCAAGACATGAAATGTATTGGTTTTCTTTGTAATTTTTCATAGCTCTCTTATAACTCTGGCTTCTATTCTCTTCTGTCTATAAATCTGGTATTTTAATATTTTGGTAACTAGATGTGTGACCTAGGCCACCTCCCTTCTCTTTACCCATTTACTCCCACTAGCCTCCTCCTTCCATTTCCTAAGAAAGAGCAAATGAGTGAAAAAGACTTCTCTAAAGCCCCCCAGGTCTAAGTAGACTGTTAAAATCTGGAAAACCTTTTCTACATGTAAGCATTGTTGTCTGGGGTCCTACAGTGTGGAGCAGTAGAGCATATACATAAATTATATTTGTTTGGGCTTGTGGAGGACTGAGGTACATAATTCAGTGCTTTATTTCATTGGGACTTACATGTCTGGACCCAGATTTTCTAGGACAGGCACCAAAATCCCTGTTAATGAAGCAGGGTATATGAATCAATTCCCTAAACGTGACTTAATCTTGGACCAAGTTCAGTCATGAAATCAAAGAAAAACTAATAGCTCATGATCCATGAGCAGTGGTCAACCCCAGCCTGTACAACCTCTGTAACACAGTCTGTAATTCTTTGGCTGCACATTACATTGCATATGTTACCAGGCACCCTTGAAGGTTTGTGACATACTCCAGCACGTTGCCAGATTAGGAAAAAAAAAAGAAAAAAGAAAAAAGAAAAAAAGAAAAAGAAATGTTGAAATCCAAGTTTCAATGGTTTTATAGTCAAAATGGGGACCATGCTTGACTTTAGAGGAGAAATACTCTAGAAAACTCCTGGAAAGCAATTAGCAAGGAGGTGCCACTTCTTCTTGTCAAGTTGCTTTGCTCCGTTGCCAGTTTATTACTTCAGTCTTTAACCTCCACGTGGGGCAATTCTGCATGTCAGCCTCCCTTGTCTCATGCACTTCTTCTTCCTTCCATTGCTGCTTTTGCTTCTACCACCTCTGCTTGCCCAGGTGCTCTGCTCCTTGTGAAACACCCACATGACACAGCAGCTTTTATGCTAGCTGGGATGCTCTGGGAACCAGCACTGGTTGCAGAGCAGAGGCTCATGGATCTCCTTGCAGATGGGTTACCTTTGTGGGAGGCACAGCCAGGCAGCTCCAGGCCTCAGTGCAGTCCTCCATCTCTGATATCATCCTGGAGACTACAAACCTGTGGCTTCCTGTCAAGGTAGGGATGTAACTGGCTGCTCTTTCCCACTCTTCCTTAACTCTCTTGTACCTTAGTTATTTTCTTGTCATTTTTAGCATCCTTAAAGTAAATCGGTGACAACTTTGGAGATCCATGTTAGAAAACGTGTGCACACACCTGTGCATACACACACGCGTACAAATTCATGAAGATACGTGGGCTGCTCTTCCTTGCATTTTCAGTGACTTTATATCTGCAGTTCTGGCACCAAACGAACTTAGAAGTGGAAAATCAAGAAAGGGTTAATTTAAAAAAAAAAAAAAAAGTGCAAACTTTGCCTTGTTTGCACTGATCTTACATCAGTTTCCATGGAAATGGAAGTAGAACAAGCCAAGAGCAGTGGTGTAGCCAACTTCAGCTGCTGGCTTCTAGTTCTTGCTTCTGTTTCCATGGAAATAGATGCCAAATCAGCAAAAAATAAGGTAACTTGTTTTAAAATACTAGAGTTTTAAAGGCTTGTCCTTATTTAACCTCAGTCAGGAAGATAGCTGGTGAGGGGAGGCAGCCAGCAACAAAGTGAAAACTTTCAGAGGCTCTTTCAACGGCTGACTGCTTGTTGAACTCTGTAGAGAGTGAATTCACAGGGCAGCTACTGATCTTTAGAAACATTTCGTAACTTTCCTCCATGTTGTAAATAAAATATATTTTTCTCTTGGCTTGGATAGTCATAGTAGTCTCTAACAGGCCAAACTGACTAACAGCTCCTTGCAATGCAACTGTGCAACTACTGCTTAGGCTGTCTTTGCCTCCAAGAGTTCAGAAAGAGATGTGCTTTTCTCAGAGTTATAATATGCAAACTTCTCCCATTCCAGAAGCAATACTTTGTGTCTCAAAGTTTTGAGAGAGAAGCAAAGGAGGACTAGCTGGGGGAATTCCTAACAGTGTTTTACAACAAACATTCCACTTTCTTTTTTTTCCTAATCTGAGAAGGCAAAATTTCACCAAGATAAAAGAAGTTGACCATAACCTATTGCTTATAGCAAAATGTGGATGTGGAAACAGGAAAATATGAACAGAATCCAACCAAAAAAATTCTGCTGTAATCTCCAGAACTGAAATTTCATCCAAAACTCAATTTATTAAAACCAACTTTAATAGAAAGTTATTTCAAGGGTGGAGGTTGGCTTTTGATCCTTAGCTATTGCTGTGGTGGAACTGGCTGTAGGGAAGAGTATTTCTTGATGGGAAGTTGTGTGAGGACAAAGATGAGAGTCCCATCCTTGGCACCATTCTTCTTTTTGTTGCTCGTAAATTGGGCTTGTTCCCAGGTACCCTCCACCTCTTTCTTCCCCCATAACCCCTTTTGCTTACATTCTCCTCAGGCACTTCTTTAATAGGCTGCAAACACACCCTAAGATAATGTATCATGCCACAGGTCACTTGTGTGCCCTTTTTTGGTAGCAGCATATCTCTGGAAGCAAAAAGTGTAGGTATATGTTTAAAAAGAAAAAATCTTGGCTGACATTTGTGGGGAAGCAAATGCAATTCTAATGAGACATTTCTTCATTTGCAGTATTACATTTTTCCTTTTAATGACATAAAATCTGCTCTTGCAAGGGCACGTGCTTCACTTCACATACTAAGTATATTCCCTTGGGCTGCTGAGGGAGTAAATAAACGAAGAGTGCAGGCCAACCTAATTTTAAAGAAGTGGATCAGGCCTGGACTGAGGCCTCACAGTTGTTCATTTTAGGTATTACAAGCAATGCACTCATTTTCTGACGGCTTTCTGTCGATCTTCTTTGAAGAAAACCCAAGAAACATCAAGACCTTCGAGAAATTGCCAAAAAAGGTAGAATTTTTTGCATAAGAAACTGTTTAAAGCATGGGAGATCTTTTTTTTTTTTTTTTCTTTTCTTCTTCTACTGCACACAATGTCTTAAAATTCAAGGAACTTGCTCTGGCTTTATCAGATGTTTATTGCCGCTGTTGCTGCTGTGATGTTATTGCTTCGAAGCTGGTTTTGAGCTGTTGGGGTCCTGCTTGAAGGGGGAAACCCAGTGCTGTGTTACCTATAATCCTCCATGGCATTTCACTAATATTTCCCCTAGAAAAGCTTTAGTCTCTGCTGGAATGGAAAAAAACTATCAGGGAAGCAATGCAAAGCCAATTCATACATTTTAAGGGGAATGGGGAGTTGAGAGCGCCACTGCTCCCCAGGTGTTTGTAATTAAACTTTCAATGTACCTTTTTGACTCTCCGTTACACAACAGTTCATCATCCTTCAGGCTTGCACCAGTGATTCCAAGCCTCCAGGTCACTAACCCGCATAAATGTCATGCCCCTTGACTTGCAATGGTTAAATCACACAGGGAGTGAAATAGGAGCTATTTGCCAACTTTTCTGCGAACAGCTCATAGCACCATAGCATGACTCAAGGGATCATGAGAACAAACTACAAGAGCAGCAAGTTGTGGAGCCAAATCCAAGGGAAAAAAAAAATAAAAATTAAAGAGCAAGGTCTGACATGAGGACCTTGCGGCAAAAATCACATGCCTGCACTTTTCTGTGAGTTTCATAACGTTGGCAGATCAATCTTGCTGCACTAGACAATCCAGAGTGTACCGACGGTCCTGTCCTGGGCACCCTGCTCTGCCAGCTGGCTTGGCCCTGTGGCTACCCCTGCCCCGGTGCCATCCCCAGGATGCCGCAGCAGATGGGCACTGAACATGGTGTGGTAGGAAGGATGGAAACGTCCAAGGCAAACATGGGCCATCCTGTGCTTTTCCTGTAAAGTGACCATTCCCAAAGCAGACACGGCTCCCATCGGGAGTGAGTATCTCATCAGTAAAGTGGAGCAGCAGCAGCCACCAGGTGCTTGTCCTGGGCGCAAGATGCCACCACGCTGGGAATATCCCTCCCCCTTTTGGCTCTGGCCAAAAGCCGCTGTGGGTGAAAACCTCCTCCCAGAGGCACCTGATGATGCTGGATGGTGATCGAATTATACGTAAAAGAATGATCACAGTCATCCCTGCTGGTATCCCATGCTGAACAGGGAGAAGTGGACAGGCAGGACATGTGGGATTGCTGCGTGCATGAGGTGAGCACAAAGGCTGAGCTGCATTCACCCCCTGCTACCTGCTGGAGCTGGCACCCAAGGGTGCTCCCAGGCTGGTCCTGGCAGTCGAGTGACCTTTATTCCAGGCTCTGGTCCCAAGTTGTCAACCATCTTGGGCCAAGTTTCTTACCCTTCAGGACCCTTGTTGCTCTCCTGTTTCTTTGTGCAAGTGTTTTTGGGGCACATCAGAGTGGACGTGCACAATACCTTGCCCCATGAGAGCCCCCTCTGCAACTAAGGCAAGTACAAGCAAAGAGCAAATGTGACCAGAAAAGCAGTGCGATTGCTTTGCTCCAAAGCTCAACCTTGACTGGGATTCAACCTTCTTCCAGACATCTCACCGGTGGACTCTTGGTGCTTGCGAATTGTTTCAGTGTCTGCAAAATTTTTAGGTTAATTTAGCTGATTTGTTCCCTATGACTTCAGCTCGGTCATAGGGACTGTCACAGAATAAAAGTCGTGTCACTTTTTTTCCCCCTCCTTTATCCATGAGTGGATAAGGCTGCTTTGTATATGGCTTGCATCATGTACCTGTACAGCTTTTTAATCTTTTTATTGTTTGGACTAATGGTTTTAATTCTGGAGGTTTTTGCATTGGAAATGGAAGGTCTGTAGCTTTCACAGCACAGATGGGAGATAAAAGCACCATAATCACAGAGCAGGGTCAATGAGACTTTTTCCAGGAAGATGCTAAAGGCATTATTTGGCATTAACAAAGAAAAGGGTAATTAGAAAATATGCAAAGAAGGTTTTATTCCTGTAATTAATTTCAAAGCTGGAAGTTCCCTAGTGCTCTTCTGTTCAAAAGTGACAGCATATGAGCCCTCGCAGAGGAGATATATCCTAATCATAAATCAGAAACAGGGGAAATTGAAATTTGTGTTTCCATGGACTTTAAAAAGAAAAAGCTGTAGTCAGGGGTTAATGTGTATTCTGACTCTACATGAAGAAAATACAATTATATAAATAAGTATTGACACGTTACATGATAGGGAAGAGGAGGATGTAACCAAACTTGGTTTCCTGGGAGACCGGGCATTCCTCTCCAGAGAGCTACAATGTTCAGAAGTCACTTCGATAGCTTGAGGCTATGCCTGTGTTTACAGCTGCTTTTTTTTACAAATTTCCTACAATTACTATCGGCTCCACTGATGGTAGCAATGATGGAAGCAAATTTCCCCTAGCTCCCATCATTTTAACAGAGTCAAAACTGTTTCTGAACAAGTCTAAATGGCTCTGCTTTAGGAATACCAGCAGCCACAAACGTCTTGGTTACAGCCTTGCTCCCTTCTGGATCTGCAACTTTTTAACAGGTAACATTAGCACCTTGCCATGCACTAAGATCAAAAGTAAACAAAGGAAAATGGCATGCCCAGCTCTCTGCATATATCTTTTCATCCCTTCTGCCCTCCAGTCCACGGCTGTTGAGCCCATCACCGTATTCAGCAGTTGCCATATTGTTTGGTGCAAAGCACACGGCTTGTGGAGTCATTGGCCTTGCTACAAGAGATGTGGTTTGATAGCTTTAGCGCTCCTGGGTTTACTTAGAAACGCTGGATCCCCTCAAGGCAGCTGATGTTGCACACAGAACCGCGCATTTAATATTACGTTTTAAATTGGGGTTTTTTGCTTGGTTTTGGTTTGTTTTGGGTTTTGTTTGGTTGTTTTTTTTTTTTTTTTTTTTTTTTTTTTTATATTGGCAGCTTTGCAGTTAGACTTTTTAGTTTAATCTGAGTTGAATTGAGGTATTGTTAACTTTGTACTGTGGGTAGCACTGGCTTGGCTGATGAGTGGTGTAGGTGAACACAACTCCCATCGTGTCTCCTCACACCATGAGGAATTCACATCCTGCACACACTTGCACGTTCACATTTGTGTACATACTTTTAGGACTGACTCTAGAACGATCATCCCTTCAGCTACAATGTAGCATATATTTATTTATACGTACCACCACTCACATGGAAAAACTGTGCACATGCACACACACATGATCTCTTTGCAATAACTTTTACACTCAGGTGCTCATGAGCTTGGTTAGGTCTTCTCTCTTACATTCAGCTCCAGCTTTCACTAGCTCTAGGCCTTCATCTTGCTGGCAGGTGAACTTGGCATCTTGGATTAAAAAATGCATAAAGGTAAGATATAGCCTCATAAGGCCATATATGGCTTCGTAAGACCATGTATGGCTTTATTTTTTCCCAGTTGATTCAAAGACAATCCTTCTTTTATGTTTACTAGCTTGTTGTAGGTACCACTCTAAAGTTTCCTTGCTTAATGCAAAGAAATATGTGCATGAGTTTATCACAGCATTATACACAGCAATTCAGAATATGCAGATAACATTCGCTGGTGGCAGCACTGATGGTGTATTGAGTGTGTATTTCTCAATGCATGGATAGAGTGGTTTTAAACAGCAGTTTCCTTTTCTATTAGTTGCTAATTTCTAAATTCTGTTGTCACTACATGAGCTTCAACACTTTGCTCTCAAGCAAGTGATGCTATTTAAATTCTCCTGGAAATATATTTTTGCGCGTGCAGGAATTAAAACATTATTTGTGTGTCCCTTGCAGAAATATCTTGTGGAAATGCTAATGGTTTTCTTACCTCACAGCTGTATCCAGGGAATGTTTCTGAATTTACTATTTCAAATCACTACAGTGATGGCTTAACTCAAGACAGATGAGCTGCTCTCCTCCTTCCAATAAAATCATTTTCTCCTGATGTGTGTGGTTCAGTCTCATTCTTGAATGTAAACTGGGAAAGCCACCCCACTCACTGTCATAAGTTAGTTTTTGGCCGGCAGTTGGTCCCTCCATACATTGCTTTGGATACACAGCAGATGCCACAAAGGTGCTGAAACGCTGCCTCTGTCCCACAGCTGAAGAGAGTGCTCACTCCAGCTGGGGAGCATCAAGTTGGTGAAGATCCTTCAGTAAGGAAGGGGATGGGCCCACAGGCAAGCAGGATGCAAGGGCTTGTCAGCAAGAGAAGGACTTTTCTCCTAGGACTTACAGAGCTGCTTTCCCCTGCAGCAGAGTTAAACTCCTAGTTTTTTTCAAGTTCTGATCAGCAGCTTTGCCGTCTGGTTTTGGATTCCATCCAGTACACAACTGTTGAAGCTCCCCTCTGAAATCCTCCCAGCACCTTTTTTTCTCTTTGCTTTTTGTCCTTGCCAGTAATTTTGTGAAGGACCTTATTCCTCAGTTTTTGTTATTTTGAATACAGTTGTAATGTAAATCTTTTTTCTCTTTTATTCATTTATCTCTTCACAGAATAAATTTTACTAACTTTGGCAGGAAGAAAGTTTTAAATTTTAAATGTATGGTTTATTTTACAAGGTAGCACCACTTATTTCTGGGTTGTAATAATAAATCAAGTTTGCAGAAAGGCATAGATATGGATGTCAGGTATCTGGGGCATCTTATAAAAATACAGAATTAGACAAAGGAACAAGAGGCCTTGTAAGGGAAATATCAATAGAAATTTTAAAGCTCCAAAAATTACAATTTTTGAGAATATTTAGATTTTATATTAACACAAGCAAAAATCTTTGTTTAGTATACAACATAAAGACATGGCAAGACACAATGTCATTCTTTTACAGCACATGTAAGATATATTATGATACACCACAGTAACTCTAAAACAGAAAACTTCAAAGACAACTTAGTAATACAATGATTAATGTAAATTTTGTGAAACATTCAAAAGGATATCAACAGATTAGGCCAAAGTATAGAATGTAATTTTTTTCAAAGATGTACACAAATTTCATCCCTCTTTGGCAATTGTAAATGTAACATTTGGCTAAATAAGTTTTGAAACCTCCACACTCAAAACCTTTCGGTAGTTGATCAGACTGTGGAATTAATTTTTGCACAAATCTTCTTGAACCTTTTGATTGGTTTCCCAGTTGTCACTGGGAATTGATCATAACAATTACAGAAGCAAGCTCAAAATTATCTGAATGTCCCTAGAGCTAAGAGGCAACTAAATTTTAATTTATTTTTAGTTATTGCGCTATTCCTGCTCTTTGCCCTTCCAGAAGACAGGACAACATTTCGGCCTGTCCTGGAAAGGGGTCTGGCTTGACCGCAGGCAACTCCTGCCTATGGAGGGACCCAAAATAGACACCTGGCTCATACCCAAGCAATAGTTTCCAAGTGAACCAGCTCACATCTCCATCTCAGTGACCTCTTACTCATGAAGAATCAGACTCTGCCACCTTGTTCATGCTCACGTTACTCCTCAAGAAACAACACAAGCTACTTCCAGAAGCAAGCACTATTCCCTGTGAATAGGCTTAGCACAATCTAGATCTTAGAAATGGCCTTTCTTTGTGGAGATGGACCTCATTTGCTCCAAGTCCCTTGACTGTGGCTGTCCTACTCAGCCTCTGCTGGACCACTGCAAATGCTTTTCTTTCAGCCTGAGTCATCTTGGCGCTGCCCTGGTCATCAGGCAGGAGGCAGGTCTGTGCGGGAAGCTCAGTCCGTAGGCTGTCGTGGGCTGCTCCCATCCCCTTTGGAAGATCTGACACACCACCGCGATTTATTGCCAAGGTATTTTGGACTTCAAAGCAAGAAAAAAAATTCAAATTCATGGTTTTCTTTGCTGTGAAAGGGAAATTAATTTCTTACCCACTCCTCCTTCCAGTCCGGGATATGACTCAGTCACTGATAGTTTAAAGATGATCAGAGCCGATACTGGATTTCTTTTGTGAGATGTGTTGTTGCTGTACTAAATGCTTAGGATAAAAATACCCTCTGCTGCAGTCTGCTGCTGCACTGGAAAACAAACAGGACTTCTTCCTTTAAATTGACTGTTACGTAGCTGGAGGTAGACTGCTTTTTCAAATGTATAGTTTTAGGACTTCTCATCTAATACAATCTAAAGTCTTGTAAAAAGAATGAAACATACTTGTGCAATTTGGGTAGTGGTGTTAACTGGGGAATATACATCATGAGGAATGATTCTAGAAAGGTTTACTCTTTTGCTGGGCTTCAAAAAGAAAAATATCACAAGGAAACACAGGTTGTTTGTGGTGTTAACAATGCCTGGTTTTGAGGGTCTCCGGTTTCCTGTGGCGCCTCATCCTTAATGCACTTTATTGTGAACATGTTGGCACACATCCTTTTCCCAAGCCAAAAGCCACCTGGCAGTTGCAGCAGGAAGAATGAAAAGCAACATCCCACTTTCAATGGTAAATTCTCAACCTATGCATGATTTGCCATAACAATCTACTCATTTACTCTCCTCCAGTGATAAATTACTAGTGCCTTGACAATGCTGTAGAAGGAAAATGATTTCACAATACCTCCTACACTTATACCCCAAAGCACGACAGTCTCTCCTGTATTTTAAAACATAGGAATATCTAAAGCAATATACTCACCATGTAGATTTTAGACATTTATGAAAGACTTTTATTCTGTCTCTGACGTTACTTTTAACTTAAATTAAGAATACAAGCAAACCTGTATCTTAGAGACACACAAACCCCCCAAATATCATAATTAGTCATTTTGAGTGCCTGGCTTAAAATATTTTGAAAGTTCATTGATTTTCGATGGCTGGAACTGAGCACAGTCTGAACACCAAGTATCTCCTAAAGCATTTTGAGTAGAAAATCCCAAAGCAGAGCATTCGCTATTATTATTATTATTTGCTTTTGAAAATCTTGACTGGGAGTGACATTTCTGTTAGCTAGATCCCTTAACTCCAAAGAAAAACCGCCCCTATGTGCATATGTTCGCGCCTTTTTAAAATGATACTTCAGATACTAGGTGCTTGAGCTCACTCATAATTTCCTGAATACTAGTAGTTCAATCATCATGCTAGTCCTTAAACACAGTAAACCTCAAGATGGCACTCTTGAACTACAGAGTTTTTCAGGGAAGCTGATTATGAATTTCTTGCAAGGAATTTGCAAAAAAAAAAAAAAGGAATTTAATGGTGAGTGTGAACCTGTGCAGGAATAACCAAAGCAAATATCAAGTAGAACAGCAATATCAGACTAGGACATCAGAGCCTACTGGAGTACACATGGCAAAATCTACTTGAAAATATTGATTGCAATAAAAAAAAGATTGTTGATAAAAACCAAATTTTGTGAACAAATCCATGTTCTCTTGAAGCTTCTTGCAATTTTTTCCTTGCTCACCATCCCTTATTCGCTGCTTCCTTTTTTGACACAGAGGATGTTTTTATGTTTCCTCATGAGTATCTTGAGGTTTCCTCAAGTATAGCTTGGGTTTGGTTCAGACGTGAGGTAGAACGTTCAATATTTATGCAGATGGCAATGGTCTATAAAGGCTGGGCGTCTCAGTTCCTCCTTCCACTCATCATCTCCCTGCTTACAATGGAGGGTGCTGTGCTGGTACAGAAGTCCCTGATGGCTTCACTCTGGTTTTCCTGCTTTCTCCTCATGCAGTATGGGAGCAGAGGGAGGAAGCGCCAGCGACCTGGAGAAAAAAGGGAGGGGAAGGACACCAATCCTCCCTTCGTTTGGGTGCTGTAGAGCTAACCTGCTCCTTGCTGGCCCCACAGGAGCTCTTTGCTTTTTTCTTTTAATTTTTTCACACAATGTAGCATCATTCCCTGCGTCTCCACCAGGCTCCTGGGTGGAAATCCTGCACGAGGCTGGAGAGAGGCTGCCTTAACACTGTTGGGGGGTTAGACACGGCTGCTGTGCTGTGACTACCGTGCAGCTATGGAGAAGCTGGCTCCAACCCAGGCACTGTGGTGGGTGAAGAAATCCTGGCACCAGCAGGCAGTCACCCCTGTTTTGTGGGGTAAGAGGGACCCCTCCTCAACCCAGGCTTGTGTGAAAGCTGGGAACTGGGGGGCAGCAGCTCCTAGACCTCCCAGAGCCTTTCTTCCTCTCTTCCTCTTCCTCCTCCTCCTCCCCAAGAGGAAGTTTTGCCGGAAGTCAGAAAGGTGTAATAAGGAGCATCCATGGGAGGGAGGAGGCAGACCAGGAGGGACCTACTCTGCCTTGCAAAGACTTTTTGGGGTCTTTCTCCTTTCACAAGAGCCTTCCTTCCCTCAGCAGTTTTCCTCAGCTGTTGCTTCTATCCATGTTGACTTTGCAGACTCACAGTCTTGGCTGTGTCTTATGTGAGGTTAGGGTCACAGCTGGCACCCACCCAGCCCACCAGCCAGCCTGCCTTGCTTGCCGCCCTCATAGCCACCGTGTTGGAGCTGCTGCTGAGCACTCTTACGAAATCATCTGCTGACTCACCCTTCCCTTGCTTGCCTAAGTGAAATCATGCCTGCCTTTAAAAATCACATTGCAGCATTACATGACGTATTTATCCACTTCTTTCACTGTCATGAACTGCTTCAGATAAGCAGCTTTGAGGCTTCTGGAAAAGATAGTAGGGCCTTTTTGTTCTAGGGCCATTGAAAAATGCAGAGCATTTGCTTCTGCTCTGCTTGCTGGCATAAACCTGAATCTGTTGACTCATTGAGGTCATTCCTAGAAATGCTGGGAACAGCCTTCTCCAGAGCTGGCACAGGTGGGTCCCAAGGTGGGCAGCTCTGTTTTTTTAATGGTGTCTGTCTCTCACATGCTGTTTCTCTCGGGTTGTGTGAGCACAGTGGTGTGGCCGCTTAGGGCAACAGATTGATGCCTCTGAGGATCTCACATCATGTCAGCATCCTTTCCTATCATCAGCTCGCATCGCAACATGGCCCAAACTCTGGCCAAGTTTGGTTTTGGTACCAGTACTGTGAGGTTTTTCAGTTACTATGCCTATATCTGAGGCCTTATTTACTTTCACCCTATTTTGCAGAGCTGCTGTGTCCTGCATTGAATCTTTGTCCAAGCCAGGCTCTGGCACAACAGGGAGATTAGCTACCCAAGGCAAGAGCCTGATGCGTGATGGATTTTGGAGATAGACAGACAGGAAAGAAATGAGTGGGATTTTGCTTAGCCAAAACACAAAACTTTTTTTTTCTTTTTTTTTACTACTGAATAAACCATTACACTACATTTTGATCAATCCAAGTATTGGTTTTGATTCTGATTTGATTACTTTTTGATTCAGTGTTGGTTTTGTTTCTGATTCATCTGACACTTTTAAAACCTTTTAGATTACAAAATAATAGGTTAATTTTTAATTGGGAAAAAACTAAAAGTTGACAGTTCTGATGTTTCCAAAATTTAACAAAAAGAAGGTTGTTTTTTCAGAAGTAAAGTATTTCAATCTGATTTTAAGAAAAATACCACCTCATTTTTTTCTTCCCGAAAAACTATTTGCCAATTATGACAAATCTTATTTCTTTCATTTTGTGATGATTATTAAAACAGTAATGAAAGCATGCTTTGGTAAGTGATACACTACACCTTGTTTTTTCCATGTTACAGAGCTGAGTAGAGCAGAGGCATGGATACTTTTGGCTCTTCACAGACTGGTTGTCTCAAAGGTGCTGAGAAAACCTTTTAAGCACAAGGATATTTTCAGTCCCAGAAGTCTATGTTCTACCATTAGAGTACTTACTAGGTAACTTGGGCAGTTTCATGATGTTCCTGGCAGTCTAACAGCTAGCTGCTTCCAGAAAGACCTGTGCTGCCAGCCTCTGCCTTCCCCAGGTCAACTCTGTAGCCCCACCATCATAACCCCCTGGGCCAGTACTAACGCTTGGTCAAGCCTGTGACAAGGACTTCTGGAGAGAGAAACTAGCAAAAAAAGATAAATAGTTCTACCAGAAATAAAGAGTAACTTTCTGCCAGTTTAGCCCCCAAAGTCTGCTTTTCATGGGATCCCTATCAGGTACCAATACCAGTAAGGGAAAAGGACAATGAGAAGGACTGTCCTGAGCAGCAGGCTGGCTCATCTGCAGCAGAGCCCTTTCCCCCAGGAGCCAGCCATGCCGTGGAGCGAGAGGACAGTTTCAAACTTGGTGTTGCACCTCTTCTTTTCCTTTTGTGGTGCTGCATCACCCATTTTCCTGTTGCTTTCTCCTAGCATTAAATTGCTAGATATGACCATATGCTTGGTCCTGTGACATCTCTGTATCTCTATAATGTTTTCAAGAGCTTAAGTAGATCCTCAAAAGCATTAAAAAGCTGTGGAGTACCCATGCAAAGGTGCAATTCATCAGTTCAGGTTGTTGACTTTTGTGGGAGGCAGAAGAATTCTTCTTTACTTTTAGAAAGTTGCAAATAAAGGCATTTAACAGTCTTCCAAGTGAAAAGCATCACTTTTCCTGCTACGCAGTCCTGCTACACTGGTCATCTCCAGATCTCAAGTATTTACATACCCCCACATTTCTATCTGATGGGAATAAATTCTGGGGTTTTTTTCCATGTATAACACCCCCCAAAATTGCCAACACTTTTTGGGCTTTGACCCTAGAATTTTTTACTTTCACTAGCTGCAAGCTGAAAACTAATGCTCCCCTTTGCCTTAGCTTGGAATACTGATTTGCAGAATTTCTCACTAGAGGACATGGTAGGTATTTTAAAATCATGCTTCCCTTTAATGTGGAGAGCCATCTCTGGGAAAAGTTTGCAAGATCAGGCCCACAGTCATCGTTTAGTCAAACTGCATAATTCTTAGGTCTTTTAATCTTTTCTCATAAATCAATCCTCCAATCCCCTTAATCGTATTTGTTGCTCGTCTCTGAATTCCTTCCAATTTTGTAATTTACATTGTAATTAGGGCTTAGTGAAACTGATGAGAAAGTGATTTTTGGGGCCAATTTTTATGCTGCTTGTAAATATTCAAAATCTTGCTTTCTGCAGGATCATGAGGGCCCCCGAAATGCGTGACAATGGCAGGGACCTGAGGAACTCCTTCTCCTGGGGCAAGGACAGATGTTTTCCCGGATTCTCCCACTGTGACTTGCCACTAATTAGTATTCATTATCCCATTGATTTCCCTGGGACTGTAACTGCCTACAGCACAATTCACAGTGAATAAGGATAGGAGGATCTGCCCTAGCCCGCACCTAGTATCACTAAATCACAGCCTGATTTTACTCAAGGTGAGTAGTGCTAGGTGGCAGGCAGGGCAACGGGTTGTAATTGGGCTGTTTGGAGGAAGATAAGGCAGCAGGCAAAGACGTTTGCTGAACGAATGGCTGTGCTGGTGGAAGACACTGCTGGGCAAAACAACTTCCCCAAGTGTTTTTGGCTGCAACAACATGCTTGGCAGACAGCTGGGACAATTGGTGAAGTTAAAGCCTGCACCCTGCCATTGCTGCCAGTGCCCCTCCTTGCTCTCGGATCTGCCGGGGCACTGCTCAACTGCACCCCCTGTAACCATTGTCTGGAAGAGTGTTTATACAAATCCGGTGGGACCGAACGTGGTTTGCAGGTGGGAGGCCTGAAGAAGATGTACAACTGGCAGAGGAGCAGCTACTGCCACCACAACCACCTCCCGTGCTGCTTCTGGATTGCCATGGGGACATCTCCGATGGCCAAATCTTGCCCCCACACTGCACATGGAGTGGGTGAGAGAGCATGTGTGATCCTTCCTGCTAGGGAGAGAAGCTCACCATCATAAAGACCTGATGGATTTAAATTTTCTCAGCCAGCCCAGCTGACTGGGGTGTATGCATGTCCATAGGTGAAGGGGGTGGCTCAGGGTAAGGCCATCTGTGAGCCTTTGTAGAAGAAGCCCACGCAGAGAGTCCTTGCTGTACACCTCAGATCAGCTGCCATCGCCATCTATGCCTCTCAGGGACCCAGAATTATTTCTGATTCTGTTTTTCTACCTTAAGATTTTCTTTTCTTACGTGATGGCTGCAAAGAATTGGAAATCTGCCCCACTGGCAACAGACTGAAGACTCCTGTGAGAGCCTTAGCTCAAATGCAAGCTACAGAACAACCATTAGAAAATAAATAGCTGAGTGCCTGCCTGCCTGTTTTATGCCCATAGTCATAGCAGCCATATTGTCATTTTGGTTCTGCTTTCTCTGAGTACACATAAGAAAAGCTACCAGCATATGTTTCTAGTCTCAGTCACACAGGTCAATGAAAATGAGGATTTTTGTGTGGCCTCTGCTCACTTTTCTTCAAATATTTTGAAGATTCTTATGGAGAAATATTTCCTATTGCTCTTATAGTATGCTTTATGATACTAATTCCATTACATTAAAATACCCTTTATCTTACAGTACAGATGCTAGAACCAAAACCAGAATGAATGTTCCCATGTCAACAGAAAGTAGGAGACAGTGCACTCCCCAACGAACAGGCAACGCCAGTGAGGGAGAGCAGTGCCATTATCTCCATTCTGCAAACAGGAACACAGAGAGGTGCAACTCATCCAACTGATGTTGCACAGAAACTGGGCATGGGGAGGCTCTGGAACTGAGTCAGTCTCAGCTCCTTGACTACAACCTAAGCAAGCCATTTTATAGACACTTTCTCACACATCATGTGCAGTCCAGCCCTCTCAACCTTCTTGAGCAAAAGAGTCACCAAATTCACTGAATGATGCCCCGAATAAGGACTGGGTGGTTGTCTCTGTGCCACGCTGCTGGGGAGAGAGACCAAGAAGTATATTTGCTGTCCAAATGCATCACCATGGCAACTAAAAATTATAGCCAGGAATACTGCGGTTCCTTTTTTTTTATTTTGGCCTTCAGGTTCTACTTAGTAATAAACACAGTCAATTGTTTTAGTATTCAAGTATGGATAATAGACTAACGGTAAGAGCACTCTGAATATGTGAAGCCAAAGAGATTTTCTTGTTTATCTTTCTTAAGTTGGCCTCAGAAGATAAACAAGAAAAAGAAAAAAAAATGTCACTCAAAACAGTGGAAATATTCTGCAACTCTAGAAGAATGATGACGTTGTCCAAGATTTTTAAATGCAACTATTAATTTCATATGACTCAGTTTTCCTGTGTCCAAATTGAGACCTCTAAGCAATTTGTTTTCTAAAAATGAGGCTTCTTCAACCTGCCTCAAGTTGGATTCCCAGGAATCCAGTGTTGGAAATCATTAATAGTTTTGAAAACTGAGGACACTTCATCACTGTGCTGTGACTACAGCACTTGAATGGGATTTAGGAAATTTGGATTTAGTCCTAGCTCTGCCACAGACCTATGGTGTGGTCTTAAACAAGCCAGACAATCTGTCTGAGATTCAGTTTTCAGTCTGAGAAAAAACAAAGGCAAAATTTCATTTTTCCTCTACACCATTAATACTGTAAGTGCCCAGTGTTGATGGCTGTCTCTTTCTACAATGTCTATCACAATAGCTTCTTTGTTCTGCAAAATTAATCGCAATTAGTAAACAACAATGCAGCTCTGCACCTAATTAAAAGTTAGAGAGTTACTTAGGTAGGTTTGACAGACCTCACCAAGTTTTGCCCTCTGATGGCTGCAGCACTAGCTGTATGAAAGTTATCTAGATAGTGCTGGTTAAAATACATGAACAACGCTGAAGTCCCATTTTAAGACTGTGGTATAGATATTAGTAGGTACTCAAGATGAGTAGTACAGATTTTCTCTCCATCAGGCAGATTAGCAGGGAGAAGACTATGAAAGACACTGAAAAAGCAGAAGGGGCAACGGCACACACTGCCTCAGCATCAAACTTGCATTTATCCAAGCCTACAGAAAGCTGTCTGTACGGAGCCCAGTAACTCCCTCACTAACGGGGCAAAGAATAAGCTTTGGGACGTGTGTGCATATGGTGCTGTGTCCCAGTAAAAGTCTTTGACAATTTGAGGCCCATTTTCCTCCTGAGATGAATGAGGAGGGAGTTTACTTTCTTTCAGTAAACTCAGATCTCTGAGATCAATGGGAAAATCTGGAGCAATTAAAGTTAACCTTTTATGGAGGAGAAGCTAGGGAACATTTAGGCAGGTTGGACGTATACAAATCCATGGGACTTGATGGGATTCTTCCATGAGTGCTGAGGGAGTTGCCCCATGTCCTTGCACGGCCATTCTCAATTATACTTGGAAGGTCATGGTGATGGGTAGATGCTTAGAAGAAAGAAAATGTCATTCTTGTCTTCAAGAAGGACAAGAAGGAGGGTCCAGGGAACTACAGGCCAGTTCACCTAACCTCCATCTCTGGGGAAGTGAGGGAGCAAATAATCTTGGAAAACACTTCCAGATATGCAAAGGATAAGGTGACTAGAAGTAGTTGGTGTGGATTTATGAAGTCATGTTTGACCAACCTGATAACCACCTGTGATGAAGTGCCTGGCTTGGTGGATGACATGAGAGCTGTAGATATCTCTTGTCTTGGCTTTAATAAGGCTTTCCACGCTGTCTTCCATAATATCTTCATTGACAAACTGATGAAGTATAGACTAGATAAACAGTCAGTGTGGTAGACTGAAAACTATATGAACTGCTCAGCTGAAAGAGTTGTAATCAGCGTGACAAAATCCAGCTAGATGCCAGTCACCAGTGGTATACACAGAGGTTGATACTGGCACCAGTACTGTTTGACATCTTCATTAATGACCTGGATGCTGGAATACAGTGCACCTTCTGCAAGCTTGCAGATGATACAAAACTGGATCAAATGGTGTACACTCCAAATGGTTGTGGTGCCATTCAGAAGGACCTCAGCAGCTTAGAGAAATGAACTGACAGGAATCTTATGAAGCTCAAAACTGGTAAAAGCTAAGTCCTGCACCTGGGGAGGAACAACCCCATGCACCAGTGTGTGCTGGGGGATGACCAGCTAGAAAGTAGGTGGGCAGACAAGAACCTGGAAGTCTTGTTGAACACCACTGTGGACATGAGCCAGAAACATGCCCTTATGATAAGAAGACCAACAACCTCCTGAGCCGCATTAGGCAGAATGTCACCAGCAGATCAAAGGAGGTGATCCTTCCTCACTACCCAGGACTAGTGACACATCTGGAGTCCAGTACTGGGCTCTCCAGAACAAGAAAGCCATGGACATACTGGAGCAAGTCCGGCAAAGGGACATGAAGATGATTAAAGGATTTTGAGCATCTCTACTATGAGGAAAGGAGCACAGAAGACTTGGGGGATCTTATCATTGCCTAAAAATACCTGATGGGATGGTGCAAAGGCAAAAGAGCCAGGCTCTTCTCAGCAGTAGCTGATGTCAGGATGAGAGGCAATGGGCACAAACTGAAATTCAGGAAATTCCATTTAAACATAAGAGAAAAAATTTCTTACTGGAAGGATTGAACACTGGAACAGCTTATCCAGGTAAGTTGTGGAGTCTCCATCCCTGGAGATTCTCAAAACCTGACTGGAACAGCCCTGAACAACCTGCTGCAGTTGATCCTGCTTTGACCAGGGAGTTGGACTAAATGATTTCCAAAGGTTCCTTCCACCTCACCAGTCCTGTGATTCTGTGACAGGAGAGGAGAATGGTCTTATGAAATTTGCTGTGCTCCTTCAATGTAACTTCCTGTATCCAGCAAGTTTTCACTGGGATACGTTTTTTGCTTTGTTAATTTATTACTATTATTAAATTAAATTATTATCACCATTTATTGATGATAGCAGAAATAGGCCAGTTGGAAAGGATTCCCCAGATGTCAGTGGTTATTTGGATTCTGATCATGTTTTCAGTTTGCTGGGTATAAGGCCTGTAATACTCCAGAAGTGAAGTTCATATGTGAGCCTCAGTTGCTGCTGAGGTTGTGATGGACCACTTTTTCAATCTTGTTCATCACTGTTTAGATGCATCTTGAAGCCAATGCCTTCCTTGCATGGTGACAGAGTCAAACCTGATACAGGGTGAGAAAACAGCTCTGTCTGCATCCAGAAGTGATTCATCATGGGTCTGCTCCTGCTGCTTTTCACTATCCTCCATGTCAGGAGACTGTTTCTCTCACCTGCTTCAGCAAAAACAAACTGGAATTGTAAAACACAATGGTTTAAGCAATCCCAGGTTGTTATGACTGAGGAGGGTTAGAGGGGACTCAGACAACCAGCTCTGCTGGCAGGTCAAGGTAGTTGGAGCCTTTGGCTGGAAGTGGTTATACGCAGCTAGGGAGTTGGTGAGGAACAGTGGTCTCTTCTAGCTGCCCTAAATGGAGGGTATTCATACCCTCAGGGCAAATTCCTCCTAAATGCATCTTTGTAACCTCTTCCACCAAAATAGAGTTTGATCTCTTCTTTACACGAGATGCAGAAGCTTATAAAGAGTCTCCCTCAACATGGTAGACTTATGGAAAACAGCAGTCAAAATAATGACTGCAAAGTTAAGATTTCAGTATTTTAAATCCTATATCAACTTCTCCTGACCTTCAGTAGAAAGGCTTGAATGGAAAAAACTGCTAGCCAGTGCCCCAATGAATTTAAACAGGTGCTTTAGGATGAAGAAAATATGAGCTGGCAAGTTGCTCCTCTCTCTTGTTATTTTTTTCTGAGGACTAGCATTAGTACTGGTACTTCCTGGAATGAAGCAAGGTGCTGTGTTAACAGCTGCAGAATTACTGGAAGCAACTTTGGAAATAGCCTATATGAGCCAAGTTGCTGTAGCTGTGCCTCTCTCCTGAGCTACTATCTTAATCTCTGGAAACTCTGTTTTCATTTACAACACAGACAGGGTTCTAGGTGCTGTAACTGGGAAGGAAAACCACAAAACTGAGAAATTAAGGTAAGCAAGGCAGATATGAGTCTGCAGAGAGCCTGGGACCATAGCTCCATGACATGTGAAGTGACCTATTCACCTCATTGAGATATTAATTCAGCATGTTCCCGGGGCTGATACTGAAAGTGTTAGTCATTGTGATGTTCCTGTAAGAGAGGAAGAGGATAATGCCAGATATCCCCATTTCAATACCAGGCACATCTTTTTTTGGTGTCATGAGTCAGTAACATTTAGGAAGAGCCATGATATATTACCCTGCTCTGCCTCTTTCAGGATCAGGAAGAGACTGAGCCCAGTGTGTGCCTTGACATTCCAGAAGACCAGATATATTGGTCAGAGCTGGATCGTTCATAGGATGTTACGGCTGAATACAGCTGAGTCTTACAACCCCTCTTGTCTCCACCTCTCCAGGCAGAACTGCCCCTCTCAGATCAGCTAGTCAGCTAGTTCATCTTAACCATAATATCAAAAACATGACATGAGAACGTTTTTATCAGATGAACAGCCTATTGCAAATGATATATCACATTGGCACCCTCAGCTGGAAGCCAGTGGTAGGAATGACATGTGATGTTTGAACACACCAAATACTGAAGCCTTTGAAATCCTGAGATGGTCTTGAGAACCCCCTGACCAGCCGCTCAAACCACAGAATCACAAAATGGTTGAGGTTGGAAGGAATCTCTGGAGGTCATCTGGTTCAAACCCTCCCATTCACGCAGAGCCACCTAGAGCTGGTTGCCCAGGACCATGTCCAGATGGCTTTTGAATATCTCCAAAGATGGAAGCTCTGTAACTTCCCTGGACATTGCCAGTGCTCAGTCACCTCCACAGCAAAAAAGTGTTTCCTGATGTTCAGGCAGAACCCCCTGTGTTTCAGTTTGTGCCTGTTGCCTCTGGTGCTGTCACTGGGCATCACTGAGAAGAGCCTGGCTCTATTCTCTTTGCGCCCTCCCTTTGGGCATTTTTAGACATTGATGAGATTCCCCCTGAGCCTTCTCATCTTCAGGCTGAACAGTCCCAGCTCTCTCAGTCTTTCTTCACAGAAGAAATGCTCCAGTTCCTTAAACATCTTTGTTGCAATCCTTTGATGAACTGTCTCCAGTATGTCCAGTGCTGAGGGGAGGGGGAAGGACCACATCCCTCTTGCCTGCTGGCAATACTTTGTCTAATGCATCCCAGGATACCATTAGCTGCCTTTGCTGCAAGGGCAGATTGCTGGCTCATGTTCAACTTAGTGTCCACTAGGACCGCTGGGCCTTTTCCACCAAGTTTCTTTCCAGCCGGTGAGCCCCCAGTGTGTACTCGTGCATGGGGTTGTTCCTTCCCAGGTGCAGGACTTTGCACTTCCTCCTGTCGAACTTCATGAGGCTTCTCTCAGCCCATTGCTCCAGCCTGTCAAGGTTCCTCTGGATGGCAACACAACCCTCTGGCTTATTAGTCATGCCTCCCAGTTTTGTGTCATCAGCAAACTTGCTGAGGGTACACTCTATCCCATCATCCAGATCATTAACAAAGATGCTGGAGAGGACTGGACCCAATATTGACCCTTGAGGTACACCACTACTTACTGGCCTCCAACTAGACTGAATACCACCCTCTAGATGAGGCGGTTCAGACACTTTTCCATTCTTTATAAGCTTGTCTATGAGGATCTTATGCGGGAGAGTGTCAAACGCTTTACTAAAGTCCAGGCAGACAATGTCTGCTACTCTCCTTGCCTACCAAGCCAGTCATTTAATCATAGAAATTTTTCAAGTTGGTCAACCATACCTTCCCCTTGGTGAAGCCATGCTGACTACTCCTGAAGACTTTCTTGTCCTTCATGTGCCTGGAAAAGGTGTTCAGAATTAGCTGCTTCATTACCTTTTCAAGGATGGAGGTGAGGCTGACCGACCTGTAGTACCCTGGGTCCTCCTCCTTGCACAGGCAAATAGTTGCTCAGATTTGCAGATACTCAACTTCACCCACTTTTAGGCCTATAAAAGTCTAAAATGTCATGTTTTTAACTGTGTTCACTAAGAACAGAAAATAGACTAAACCATTCCCACCAAACCAGAGTCTCTAGCATCTCCCGAGCGCTTAAGGGTTCTAACAGGTACATACATTCAGCAGCTCACTACCTGGTGGAGCCTGGGGAGTGGAGCAGAGCCACAGAGAGGTGAAGTCGTTTCAACAAGGTCATGTTAGAGGTCAGTGGAAAAGTTGCAGGGGGAACTCAGGGACAGAGCTGAAAATACTGAAAACAACAACTGTTTTGTCACTGAGCAAGGACTTTATCACCATATTTTTTTTGCCCTGTGTGGTACAAAGACACTAAAACTGAAAGACTTGGCTCAAAACCAGATTTTCAGCTGTGAGAGACTGGTCTTCTAACTGTGCTTGTAGTGCTGTTGACAGGTCCTGCGTTGTGCCCCGCGCCTCTTGCCTAACTATCCATTTGCCCAAACTAAAAGAATGGGACAGAGCTTAAGAGTTACAAGGGGGATTTAAAAAAATTTCCTTACTGTGGACATAGGAAATACTGGAAGGGAAACTTCCCTGGGACAGACCACTGTTAAAGATTTGTTGTCAGAAGGTCTTCCATACTCCATGCACCATCAGAGGTCTGTCCAGTGGGTGTCCAGTTCTTATGTTAGCTTCATTTTGGGGAATCAGCTACTACAGCTGGGACATCCCTGACCGTTTTCTAACCAGGTCCTACAAGCTGAGCTTGACTGGTAACAACGTTAAGAGTGGAGGGCCCAAGCGATCAAAAACTGCTTGCAAAGTTTTGCATTCAAATATAAAAATGGAGGAGAACCCTTGCTCCATCAACACTTTTCCCCCAAAAGGAGTTATTCCCAGATATTTCACCACTTCTTCTCACATTTTTTCTCTAACAGAGCTCCTTCTGATGGCAGATTGGGCTCTTCTGCCCTTCAGACAGAGCATTTATCACAGATGTGCTTAGCAAGTCTCCTGGAGTGTGTCCATCTGAGATGTGCTTGTGACAAATACCATCACAAACTAGAAAAGTTAATGTGAAAGAACGTTTGTCATTTTTTTATACACCATTTTTCATAGGTAGGTTCTTTCCTCTACATGTTGCTTAACTTTCATATTATGTCAGATCACCCATGTCTTGAGGCTGGTGCTGGCTCCTGGCACCGGCCAGTCCCTTCCCTCTCAGAGGACTGTGGGAGCTTCTTCCTCCTGCCCCAGGCTATAGTGGAATTAGGCAATTATGTAGTTCCAAGAAGACTAGGGGATCTGTGTCTGTGCTGAGCGTGGTGCTGCTGATGGCAGAGAAGCAAGTGTTATTGAAATGGCAGATTAAAAGCAAGAGGAGGACTTTCTGCTTTGTCTCATGCTGTCTCGTTTTCTTTCAGCTCAAGCTCTGCTGCACGGCTAATCAAGAGAGGGAGTAGCAGAGAGATCATCTGAACAAACAGAGCCCAATATTTGATTTGGATGATGACAGTGAAAATGTCTTACCTTGCTTTAGTGGCCAAGTGACCAACCCCTACTGCCCAGCCTTCTGTGCACTACAAACTGGCCACAATGTGCTGGTGTGCTCAAAGTCACCACAAAGGTCTCAGCCTCGCAGCTGCCTTTCAGCAGAGCTCCAGCAGGGGAGAGGATGAGAGTGTGCATGTTTGCCAGCAGGCAAGGGAATGAGCCTGGAAGGAGCAGTCCCGCAGTGAATGGGGGAGTTTCTGCTTCTGGCAAAAAGTTTAAATTCTTCGCCAAAGCTTGTCACCACCTTCCAAAGCACCGGTCTGCTCTCTCTCTCTCTCTCCCATGCTGGTATTTGGTTCCTGCCTTCTTTCCTCAGCTGCTGAGAAGCTCCCCCTGACTTTGGCAGAGGAGAAGAGGTTCTGACCTGGGGCTCGACACCCTCCTGAGCTGGAAGGGAAGCTGCTCAGGTGTATAGGATGTGTTGGACTTGTCACCCCTGCTGCCATGTGCCCTTTTGCAGGGCTCCTTGGCTCCCATGGGAATATGGACACTTCCTTGGGTATTTAAATCCATTCCATGCACTAGATGTAGTGTTGGTGAGGGCTGCCATCTCATAGAATCATTGAATCATAGAAGGGTTAGAGTTGGAAGGGACCTTAAAGACTATCTAGTTCCAACTCTTCTGCCATGAGCAGGGACACCTTCCACTAGTCCAGGTTGCTCAAAGCCCCATCCAGCCTGGCTTTGAACACCTCCAGGGATGGGGCATCTACACCTTCTCTGGGCAACCTGTTCCAGTGTCTCACCAGCCTCATGGTAAAGAATTTCTTCATAATATGTAATCTAAATCTCCCCTCTCTCAGTTTAAAACCATTACCCCTCATCCTATCACTCCACTCCCTGATAAAGAGTCCCTCCCCACCTTTCCTATAGGCTCCCTTTACATACTGGAAGGCCGCTATGTAAGGTCTCCCTGGAGTCTTCTCTTCTCCAGGCTGATCAGCTGCTCTCAGCAGCACTTGGTGAAGAAATGTGGGAGCAGCTCAGGAGCAGCAGCGGAGCTTGGGAAGGCGATAAATGTTCTCAGGGTGAAAGAGCTGCTCAGCCCTTGGAGGCAGGAGTCTGGCAGATGAGGGAGTCAGTTTGAGCTCTGCAAAGAGGAAGGAACTACTGTCCATGTTTAAAATGTACTTAACCTAAGAAGTGGATGTAGACCATTCTGAATTAGCCTGAGATTTGGGTGGAGTTTTGGGTGATTTTTTTTTTTCTTTATAGGAGGAGCTACCACAAGGTAGGGTAAGTTATAGGGTGTGTACACTCTCTTTCTTTGTAAAGGACTATATCTGGCCTTATAAAATGAATATGTTTTGTATTAGTAAACTGAGTAATATTCTTCCCTTTGGTGTATGTTTTCTTAATCTCTAATTCCCTATCCCATTATGGCATTGGGTTTAGCTATTTCAAAACATAAATATGCATAGATATGCGTGCATAGATATGGGCATATGCTGTCTCCTTTTTTGCTTTTGTCATTTGGGGATATTATGGTTACTCTAAATGAAAATCCTTTAAGAGATGTTCCAAGAGAAATGAAGATGTTTCTATCAAACTAAAAAGCAAACGCAAATGACATATAAGCTGAGTAGAGTTGTCCAGTAGAAAAAATGATTTGCCCCCCTGCATGTATCTTGGAAAAACTAATATCACTCAGGGATGCAATATCATTATTTTGAAGTTACATATTGTTAGGGGTCTTTTTTCTTTGTTTTACAGAGAAGATGCATTCCTCACAGAAACTTTTCAGAGGAGGAATCAATAGACAGAATGAATTGTCTATTGTTAGATCTGAAATGCATGTCTGTAGACAGTACATTTTTTCGCTCTATGTTGCTTTAACAAGCATCATGGTTGAATCATAATAAACATTTGATCCCCCTATCAGAAATACATATACACACACAAACAAACACATTTTGCTGTACCTTCAGTGTCTTTGACAGCATAAAATTTAAATACCTGAAGCAATTTATACAGTAGTTATAATACAAAATCCATAGTCAGACCACTAGAATTCAAATATCTAAGCCTTTAAGAAATGGAAAATAGCCAGGAAGTGTGCAGTTGTGTAAATGCTCCATTATTTTCGCTTTCCTTGCATTCAGAAAGAATTCATAAAAAAATCCCTCCTCATCAGCTATATCCCCACCTGTAAAGCATGCTTGCAAATTCTTTCAATGTGCATATCATTACTGGGGATTAAATTTTCATATATGCATATCAGCCTCTTCCTCCCCATACTGCTTCCTTGCTTCTGCTTAGGAAACAGGTCTGGCAGAGGTGGTGGAGGACTGCTTCTCTGATGCTCATTCTTGTCAGCATGGCTACGGAAGAATTAGGAGAGCACTGTCTCTATTCACACCGAGTCAAGGTTAGTGGAAATCATCACTTCCACCAAAAATCTAGACTGGAACTCATATGCTTGCCCAGAGAAGATGGAGGACCCTTGTGGGTTCCTGCTGCTCCCTTAGCAAGAGCTTGCTGCACAGTTACATTCCTACCCCCTCTTCCTATAGTGATAATTAAATATACTAACTAGCTAATAGTTGATGTTGAATCCTATTGAATCATTTTCCCAAGACATACAAGTGAAAATACTTCTGTTGTGATGAAAAGCTCAGTTCTTTAAACCAGCCTCAATTAAATCAGACTGCTGGCCAGCCCTGTGTATTCCTCTACTGCAAACCCCACTCATCTTTACAGTTCTGTTTTGACATGGGAACCTCTTCATTTTGATCTCATTAAAAAAAATTTTTACTTACTCAGTTTGGAGGTGCAGAATGGGCAGGCCTGTGATCCATAAGGGTACAAACACTTGCTGCTCGTTTCTAAATCCTACCTAGGTGTAAGTTTTTTGCTTAAATGTATCTGAAATTTGACATTTCAAAGCACAGTCTTTTGTAAACTAGAGGGAACTGAAACTGTTAGACTTGCAATCTGGAATCTGTTAGATCTACAGGGAATGTACTTCTCTTGTCTGCATTCCCAGATTTACAGACAGTCCTCAAAAAGAGAATTGGATTGAACCACTGAGGATTATGGTAGCAGCACCTAGAGATCCACAAGGTGAAAAGCTCTGTACCAACACCTGGTAACTGTAAATCCTTAGAGATACAGTTTAAGCAGACAAAGAGAGGAGAAAGAAAGACATAGAGAAATTAAGTACTTTCCCCAAGATGATACCAAACCTTGGTGGGAGAACCAGCCTTTAATCCCATGTTTTGTGATTTCTAGTCCAGTGTCCCGTGATGTGTCACACTGCCCCCTAACACTTGTGGAATGAATTTCTTTCTATATCATTGCTTATCTCCCTCTGTCTATATAGACACGCCTATATTTAACACACAGACAGGTTCCTCTATATATAGGGATAATTCTCTATGTATTTACTAATTTGTCATACATAACACATTTCAAACAATGTAAATATTTTAAATGCTTCATTCAAAATAGTATCTGTGTAATTTTCTCCTTTGGAAATATCCAGAATGTCACACTTTTCTTTCCGATTTTGAAAGGAATTCTTTCTTGCCTGCAGAGAAAGAGGCACTGATATTGAAATTTCCACAAAGAGTTTGTCCCTTGAGTGTTCTTACAGGCATTTGTGCTGAAGAGATGTTAACATGAGCAGCATTTTACATGAAATATATTCCCATTGCTCAGAGTTCTGCTGCTTGATGCTTGCAACACTGCAGCTCCCTACATTTTCCAGCCCTCTGAGGAACCCTGCAGCTGAAATAAGGAAGCCAGGACTCAATATTTGGATTTAAAACAAAACAAAACAAGCAGAGGAAATAACACTTCAAGTTTTTTGTTTTATATGCAACACAGGAGGGGAGAAATGAATTTGGTTTGGGACCACTTTAAATCAACTTCTTTAGTCCTGTGGGCTAGACCAGTCTTTGCTTGTGGTGAGGACCCAGGCGGATGGGTGCTGACCCCCATCACTCTGTTATCCCTGATGCAAACCCACCCAGCCCCTCACCGGGGGGGTGAGCCATCTCCCCAAAGTGGGCAAGGGGCCTTTCTCATTGCACTCTGACAGTGAGGAGCTCCCCTTCCAGGGATGGGGAGTGTCCCCTCACCTGAGGCCAGGTTGGGCTTCACTCACGCTGGCAGAGTGCTTCCAAAGTAAACCACAGGTGTTATGTAAATGCTGATTTTTATTGCTGCAGGTATGGGTAGAGATTAACCACCCCACCTGGCAATGGAACTGAAGTTAAGCCTCCTTCCCCACCTCTGATCTTAGATCAAAAGCTTCATCCCTGCCTGCCGCACCCTGCTCCTGCAAGGAGCCGTGCCGGGAGGGTGATGCCAGGGGCACCCAGATGGCATGGCCACCCCAGCGGTCCTGGCTCTTGAGGGGCAGCCCAGCACTGCCAGCTCTTGCAAACACCTGCTATGGGTCTCAGTGCTGCGAGAGGGCAGAGAGGAGGAGGAGGAGGACATTCTGGAGAGGAGGTTGGAAAAGGAAGGAACAACAGAAAATGCCACACCAGGATGTGCTTTGCACAGATGTTAAAAACCAGGAGCATCTCTACTAATTGCAGCAAGCTTGGCAGAAATGAAGCCTAATAGGCCTCCTTCATATGATTGTGTGACTAAACACCAGATGCCCTAAAGGCACAAACTGACAAGGCTGTGTAAATCTTCAATAAAGTGTCTGTGATCCTTCTGACAGGGAGAGGATGTTGAAGGGCAGCCCCCAGAGCAGCCATCCTCCTTGGGGGCAGAAGCTGGTAGGGAAGGGGTGGAGGTGTTGGGGCTGCATGTTAAAAAAAACAGTACCAAAATCAAATTTTATGACAAAGATGCCCTTGAGAGAGCATTTTCATAAAAAAGCCCATTTTTTCTGGAAAAGTGGCAAAGCTCCAAATGCTTTCTTCCTTTTTTGGCTCCCCTAGCATAGCACTCCTGTCCACTGTTGTGAAGAGAACAGGATACTTTACGAATGGTCTTGGTGCCTCATGGGAGGAGAGAGTTATTTTGGATTTATCCAAGAGTGTTGTAAACCACATGGCCCTTCTCTCTCCAGCCTTATCTTTGAAATGTCTCAAGAGAGATCTTATTTTTATGACTGCTCAAGGACTGTAAGCCTAAGGAGCTGCTTTTGGGAATGCATATGATCCCTGTCACATCAAATGACTGCATCCTAACGTCAGCGCTGTCTGTTGAACGTGAAGTAGCTGCTGGGTCCCAGCTCTCCATCTGCAGTTCCGCAAAATCCAGGATTTTGAGTCTGAAATTTTCTTTTCAGTATTTTCAATAATTTGAAATTGTTTATTAAAAGGGTTAATGCCTGATATTTTACCTCCATGTGTTCTGTGGTCAGGAAAACATATAGAGATTGCTCTTGAGAAATTTTTATCTACGTTTGTGGTTAATGTGCATGATTGCCTCCGGGAACATCGTGGTACTGTGCCAATAATTCTTGTTCCAAAGCACAGTAGAACTTTACAATTTTAAATCACTGGCACAATACTTTTTTAGGTTATGTCAGAAATACCAGGTATCAGTTTCAATAAAGTTGCAGCATTTTGTTTTGATGTTTAAATTTATTGTTACCATAAGAACAGTAATCTGCAATATAACTGCAGGTCAAAATTAAGAAATTAACATTGTAGAAATGAAACTTTTAGGGCTTTTATCCCTGTTTTAGAATGCCACAAAACAGAGATTTGAGTTTTTTAAAGACAGAATTTTCTGATGGACAAATTCCATGGAAAGATGAGTGACTAACATTAGCAGGACAAATCTGGGGAATTTGAGGATGATCAGAATAAGAAATCAAGCAAGTGTGTACTGGCAATACTTTGACATGAGTTACTGTACATGTGAGTGAAATTTTGAGGGCTTGTGATAACAGTTCTGTCTTTTGGAAGATAAAATCAGAGGGTGTTTCTGTGAAGCTGATGTATGATTCAGCCTCCTTGACCCCCTAGTGGACTTAAATATGATGGAGCACATCAGTAAGCATCTGAGGAGGAAAGAAATACTTTTCATAAAGGCATATTCCTCTTTGGTGATGGTCACTGTCAGGCTTTTAAGTTTGTTCTGGCTCTCCTGGATAAAGAAATAGCTCACAAAAATGTTACTGCAATGTCAAATGATAACTGGTTGATCTCATTTTCCAAACTACCTCACCTATTTCTCACTGTGAGCTTGGTTACTCATTTTAGACATCATTTATTTCTGTTTCACACAGACCTACGTTATGTCGGCGGCAACCTTGATGTCAGGAATGACTACTTTTGTACGTGTGAGTCTAAATGTTAGAGGTTAATTAAATATGTCTCTAATGCTTGCTTTTCTCATGTTGTTATCCAGAATTTTGGTCCCAAGTTGAAAGGGACATAATCTAGGAAAAGAGAGCAGCCTGGGAGGGATGATTTCACAGGAATACTTATTTTCTGAAATACGAAAGCAGTTTGCTAATGTAGGAGAAGCAGTAGGCTGGATGACTGGGGTTTCTGTATTAATGACTAAGTGCGTATCATACCAAAGGTCATTCATTTCATGTACCCCACAAATATGCAAGTCTCAGTCTGCCTGATAGTGACTAGTAGCAACTCTTCTTGTTTTGTCTCTGTCATCTGGGCTTGTGACTGTTGTGGGGAGGCCTCAGTTCTATGATTTTGTTCCTGCTGATGTAGTTATTGCACAGCTAATAGTCATGATTCCCCAGAGGCTGAATGAATTGCAGTAGATGGGAGAAATTGCTTCTACAACAACCAGCTCTGTAACCCGACTACTCTGCCTTTCTCACCAAGAGGCGACAGAGTTTGGATAAGCACATCTCTTTGGTGAATGAGCAGGAGGATGTTTCATCTGGGTTCATGCAGAGGCTTATAAATTTTAGGTAATACCGCAAAAGGTGAGTCCACTCACTGAAATTATAATTTCAAAAGTGAATCCCACCAAGTGGAACACCAAATACTTCCAGCCAAATCATGGCTTGGAAATGACTTACAAGCCCAATGTCTATGTCTGAGAAACGTGAGTGAGGACTTTCTTTATAAGCAAGTGTTAGCAGGTTAGCTTTCCTTCTAACTGGCAAACCTATTTGAATCTGTCTGTAGGGTAAGGAATAAACTTAGCATAAAAGTGACTATTTCATCTTGTGACATAAGAACTCTCTGGCAAGAGGGTGATGTGTAAGCAGGTCATCACAGTACGTGTTCATGTTACTGCGAGATAATTGATGTCATGTGCATAGCAAACAGCAGTGTTACTGCCTTTGATCAGTTACAGGCTTAGACACAGTAAGCCAAGTGCCCATTTGCTCCACACAAAGGCAATGGCACATCACACTTACTGTATCACCATGTACCCAATCACGTCATAACCCAACCTCCGAAGCTGAAGCAAAACCAACCATGATTAAAAAACTTGAATGGGGGAGTCCTCTTATGAAATTGTCCCTGCCACAGATAGAGAGAAGGAAGAGTTATATTATACAAATCTAAAGAGGCATCCTCTCTTTCCTTCCTCGGAAGCACTGTTTCTTTGCTACTAATGCTGACTCAGCTGAACACCAGCTAACTGTATGCTTTGCTTCCCAATGAGGGGTGACTCTCAACAGCATACAGATCTCTACCCTAGAAAATTTGGGTTTTTTTTTTTAACAGAAAGCGTCATCTTCTTAAACTGGTATTTCAAACCCTTTCTGACAGAGAAGAAGTAAAATTTCTTAGAGTTGCACCCATGTTAGGCTGAGTACGGCCGGAGCCTGACCCTGAGCACCTCATCTCCCTCCTCTGACTAGGTATTTCTATGTCTTATTGTGGAGATACCACAATACAAGCTTAAAGATGTGCCTTATTTCCTTAAGTTTGGGAAGAGAAGTTATCTTGCAGTTAGGCACTTCCCCTCAAATAACTGCATGGACAAATGGGATCTGAGTGAACAATCCAGGATTTAAAAATATATAATACTCCTTACTAAAATATCCATATTGCATCAATAATTGAATAAAAACAGGCTTTAATCAAACTGTAAATTCTTTTCCTTAGTTGTTAGGAAAAGGTTTGCTTTCCATTTGAATCCTATGCTGCTATCTATTTCTTTTTTTATTATTATTAAAAATGTCTTTATTGAAAGTATTTCTATAAGGCTCAGGAGACTTGGCAATCATTTTTATTGCATTGATCAGTTCCACTTGCATGCAAATTGCTCTGTTTGAATTGACTGCTGCAACACGTCTTTTTAATATAAAGTGTTCCATTGATTCTGACATAAATAACATACAGAGTGCTTCAAATCATAAAAACATCAGTTTTGGTGATTCTTAACAGAATCTACTATGTATCAGACAACAACAGCAAGCCAACAAACAAAATGCAGCTATAAGATCTGTGAAACCATTAGCTTTTAGAAACATTTCTCCTCCTGGCTTTGGCAGCCCCCATTTTCTGTCTGTTATATCCTTAATGTGCACATTTTGCACATGTTGTTGCATTCATGAAAAAAGATGAAGAAAATAATAATCCTTCTAACAAATCTAATGCAGCTAATCAGAGAAAAAGGAAGAAGAAAATGGGGAAAAAATGCATTCAGCTATTTTATTTTTGTTTTGAACTTTTATTCTGGGAGGGAGGGTTTGTTGCCTTATCGGTCTGACTGCCTTTCTGCTCAAGTGGAGGGTTTGCTACATGCTCCCAGGACACGTCTGTTCTACCGCAAATACACCTGCTGCTTTTAGGACAGCTTGGCTAAACTGCAGCTTATCTGGTAACTGCATGTCTCAGTCATGGTGCTGTGCTTGAATGCAGCAGTGCGGTCTGCTCTTCCAGAGAACATTTCAGGAACCCACATCTCCTCAATCTGCACTCCAGTTCCTTAATTTCTGAGTTATCATCAGCAATGGATTTAAGGTAGGTCTCTATTTCTGTACTTCCACTCAGACATCCCTTACATGTATAGCAAGCCTCACATTTGCATACAAACCACTGTCTGGGGTTACTTATGGTTCTCCAAGACCCTGCAGTTAGGCAACACACCCTAATTTCCTTGGCTGCCAGTCAGAGCTCACCAACAGGAGCCTAGAAGCAAGGTTCAGCTGAGATTTGCTGAAACATGGGTGATTTGATACAATGGGTTCCAGTTTGTAATAGAAGTTACCGAAACTGAGGTATAAAGATTAAAGTGCCTTCCAAGGGAGCATGCATCCAGTTCAACTGTGTTGGAAGAGATACAGCTGTCATGTGTCTGGGTTTTGTTGATCTTGTCACATTTTCTGACTGGAAATATCACTCCTTCTGGACTGCTGAACATCTAGAAATTCAGGCCAAATGGACACGTATTTTTCAGATCCTGTCTGGACAGAGTTTCTAGGTAGAGAAAGAAGACACAGCTGGAAATCTGAATCCTAGGCAGATGTTCTGCCCAAGTATAGTGTCCAACACACTGAAGGTGGTTAGAGGTCTCTGAACATGCAGTATGCTGCATGGGCAGATGCATTTTTGCCCAGGACATCTCTGGCAGACTTACAGAAGTCCTAGGAAGAAAAGTCATTGTGGTTGTGGACACCAAAAAAGAGAGAAATAAAGAAAAGCATTCACTGTCAGCTCTCCAGCTAAATTATGTCTTTGTTCATGTATTGGCCTTGGTTTCCTAGTCAGATTTTATACTAAAACCTGGGGCACATTGATTATATGTCCCTGCCCTACAACCGTGGTGGTCTCTTCTTTGTTGGTCAGCAGCTGCTATGGAGCACAGCTTTGATGTGCCTAAGACTGTTAAATGCCTGCATTTCTTGCACAAATTGGAAGAAAGCCTGATGCCACATTGCTGCATTTCGCATAACAGGACACAGTAGGTTTTGGGTTGGTTGGGTTTTGTTTTTTTTTTTTTACTTTTAAAAAAGGCTATTTAAATCAACAGGGGGTTGCCCATATTTCCTTAGACTGCAGAGGAATGGATGAATGGATGGCATTTGTTTCTTCCCAAGTGTTTTGGTTTTTTCTTTTAAGTAAAGAAAAGGAGAAAAATAAAACAAATATTCTCACCCATCTGTCAGCAGTCCATTAGCAAACAAGTCCTTGGCAGGAGGGAAAGGCAGAGCATTTACCACGGTCTAAGGTGGACAGCAGGGCAGAAGCAACACTGGTTGGCTTGTGGCAGCAGCAGTATGTCATCTCATGTTGGATCTATTCCTTCAGCAACAGCCAGCTTGATGCTTCTTTTTCCTTCCTCCCCTCTGTTGACTGACATTTCTCTTTGCATACAATGCAGTGTCATGGAGTGGGTGAGATTCCACATCTCCTGCCAGTGCTGGCTTTATCTGATTATCTCTCAAAGAGCAAGCTACTTTCCAAGAAAACCTCCCCACATCTGAGCTTGACATTCTTTGCAGAACTTGCCTCACCCATACTTTCCTTGTGTCACCAGAAATCTGTTATTATCTGCTTGCTTCCTCATGCTTCGAGCAGACTCAGGAGAAGCCAGAGAGCAGTGAGGCTGCCGTCTCCAAGCAGCTCTGGCCAACTTGCCTTTGTCTCCTCAGCTAGCACATTCTAATAACAGCTTAGATGCTCCTATCCAGATTGTGGAAAATTTCTGTGAAAAATGGAAAAGTATGATCAGCTTCAATTATGGACTACAGTGACAGGATGGGGAAAATGAAGCTGGTTTTCTATTTGCATTGTGCTCCATGGAGACAGCAAAGCTTTACCAGGGCTTGGTTGAATAATGAGCCACTAAACAGAGAACCCTGCATATCACTTTACAAACCGTTCCTCACAGAGTTTGTATTAATTATCCCATTCCTTCTGATTAGATTCAGCTGATTTCTCACTCACTCTCACATGACTTTGTGCAAGGCTCTATGATGCCTTGTGAGAACAGCAATGACACATCCATGCTGATATAGTCATTAGATAGCCTGAGAACTCACACTTCCTGGTGTGGTCATTTGCTTGCAAACAGATACTGCTATGATGGAGTGAAGGTCTTTGTTCGTGTAAAAATTGCTGCAAATCTGCAGTGCAGATTGTCAGGAGGAAATGGCCAGAGTGTCAAATCTACTGTTCAAAGATGTGCATAATCTTAAAATGCTGGGGTATGGTTATGAAGTTTTATTCTCATTACAGATTTGGTAATGCAAACATTAGCAGTTATAACTTTCTCAGTTTTTTCTTTTTCATTCTCTGTCTGGTGTTGCCCTGTCTCGTGCTGCAACTGGACAGGAGATGGATTGCATGTGGCTGAATGGCTGTAATCCTGCAGCAAGAAGAAAGGAGAGAGGAGGACTTTCCTGGGAACTCAGAGATGATAACAAAGGAGCCCATGTTTTTGTCAGGTCACAGGATATAAAAAGATCTTGAAGAAGAAGAAAACAGCAAAAGAAATATTCAAATGCAGAGTTTTGGATTGGTACCTTCTTTAACTTTTTCCTCAGTAGCTCCAGGGTTTGTGTGAATTACATTTATCATTTTCTTCCTAAGTGGTTATGAAATGGCTAGACCTAAAGAAGAAAGAAGGGAAGGGAAGGGAAGGGAAGGGAAGGGAAGGGAAGGGAAGAAGGATCTCTGCTTTCCATGTCAGTGCATGTCATTGACCCATATTCCTGGGGTGTACAGAATACCCTTGCTGCCCAGAGACCATGAACACACCAGAAGCACTCACTGCTTGGAGTTCACTGCAGAGGTGCTGGCAGTCCTTCTGTCTCTGGGTGGGAAGCAGCATAGCTGCATCATTGCGGTCCTGCTGGGGAAAATCTAATAATCTAATAGTTTAAGTTTGGTGCCTTGCCCTTGCGGGTCTAAACAAGGTTTATGGGTTATCGCCATTGAGGAGAGTGCTGGCATGTCTGACTTGCATCAGACCCACTGAATCACACTGTGTTGCAAAGTCAAGATATTTCCAAGGTTTATATTTCCCTTAACAATGAAAGTTTCACTGGTTACCTCTTCTGAACCTTTCCTGGTGGGCTCCCAACTCATTGCTGTTGCAGAGGAACAGGAGAGCAGAGCTCAGCTGTGAGCTCAAGGAGGAGGACTGTACCCTGCCAGGGCTCTTCAACTCCCCTGCTCTCTGAAGGAGTGCTGGTGCTTCATTTAGAGATCTTCCAGGCTTGAGGATAGGTACCACACTGTACTGTCTGTGGTTCAAATATTCTGAAACCAAGTCTGGTTTAAGATAGCTAGTCTGACATAGCTGAGATAAAAATAAAGAAATGGTAGCATTTTACTTTGGCAGCTTTTAATAACAATTCTTTTATGCTAGCAAACAAATATTGGTTTCATCCTCTGCCTGTGTATCAACATTTTTCTCTGAAACACTTTAGCTATAGCATAAGAAATGGAGTTTCTGCATTAACCAAGACCAACAAATGCAGTTGTTGTGAACCTTTGCTTCACAGCACTTCCTAAAATACAAACAGTTGTGGCACATACATACTTTGTTTATAATCTCATCACTGTGTATATGGATTTCATTGCAAACTGTGTGATATATCATTATGTCTCTTATAGTGTAGAAATACTGTATAAAAATCAGATTGAATCCTTTATTTATAGTTGTCAAGAACCAGATGACAGAAAACATCTTCTGCTTGAAGTAATGATTACTGCTCGTGTTTCCTGGGAACCCCTTTCATCAAACAGTGGGAATGTTTCCTGTCCTTAGCATCACATCTGCAATGTTAGAGCCAATAAAATGTCAATAACTCGATTATTATGAATCCCTGCTTTCAAGGATTAATAATTTCACAGAACTCACACACAGGCAAAAGCATTTGAAACTCAAATTTGGCATAAAAATTTGTAACCCTTGAACAAAGCTTACTCTTGCAAAATGATCTCTGCAGTTTTGAATCCGAGAGGACTCTCAAGGTGCCTGCAATTTTTAATTTTTTTTGAGTCAGTTGTTTGGAAATGACACAATCTCACTTGCTATCTGGCAGGAGCTCATTTGTATGTCTGAATCTCTCAGCAGGGAAAAAATTGTGATTTACTTTGTCATGTGTTCTTGCTTTTCTAATTGAGTTTTCTGTAGATGCCAAGGAAAGGGAGACGTAAAGTCCAATTGGTACAGCAGAATCCCTCCCTCCCTTCTAAATTTATCCATTAAATATTCCAACCTCCCATTGTTTAAAGCCCCTTTATAAGTAGCTGAGTAGTATGTGTAAGGAATACTATGCAGGAAAATGTCATTGCATAAAGAAACCAAAACCCCACTTAACTACCCAAGCACTGGAATAAAGAAAGCCTAGTTTACTGTGGGTTTTGTTTTGAGTTTGATCAACTTAATTTTTATAAAAATATGAACTGTAGCTGAAGTTCTTCTCATAGCTAGACATTTATACTATCTTTTGCATTCTCTCTCTCCCTCTTGCCCTTTCTTTTCTCCCACGTAGATTTTAATCAGTTCTTTCTTTGCCTATTTTAATAAATTTGGCTGAAATTTTTATCTTTGACATCTCTTCCCTTCTTCCTTTTAGATTTTTTCTTTTAAATTGGTAAATAGGTTTGAAAAATATTGCCAGGTACTCATATTTGCACATAATTAAAAACACACATACAGTGGAAATACACAAACCTCATTAGCTTAGAAAAGCAGGTTTAAAAAAGCCCTCTGGCTCTCAGATTTCATGTGACATTATCTCAGTTGTCCAAGAATGCTAAATAATCTAAGATCCTGCAATAATAGTGTGACTTTCTCATCAATCATTGCACGATGATCTTTGGGCACCTATGCAAAATGTAAATAAATCAAAGTGCCAAATGTAAGGCAACATGCCCAGTTTCATTTTATTATGCAACTGGCAAGTTGCTAAATTACGGAAGTGTTGGTGAAGTTGAATTTGAACAGATGTTTTTTTTTTTGAGGTGGCCTAAGATTTTGTCTCAAAATCCAGAATTTGGTAGCATTCAGAACACCCACGCTGCTGTTGTTGATGATGAAGGAGTACAGTGTGGTTCAGCTTCTTACAGAGACCTGACATCCCTTCTTTGCATTTCTGGACTGTTGGCTTAAATAATTCACTCGTTCCGAATCCATGCATTTGCTTCCTCCCTCCCTCATTCACCTATCCAAAGTATGAACAAACTTCCTGAAGTTATCACTTCCTATTTCAGCTTGTAAAACATGGCATTTCAGGACTTTTACACAAACTGTCTTGGCTGCTGCTCCTGCTGTTAAGCCATGGCATGACGGGTACCCGGAATCCGAAACACGAATGGAAGAAAGCAGCAGGCATTTGATACACCCGTCCATGCACGTAGTGCTGCAATAGTCATCAGTCAAGTTGAATGTTAAGCATCACAGACTAGAGAGCCTGAGTAGGAAGTGTATGCTTTCATGATTACTCTTTATTCTCTTGTTAAACTGATACAACTGGGTCAGAAACAACCAATGTGAGTTCATGATTAATGTGTTAAGGGCAACCTACTCCAATCCTGACATAACAGTTACCCTTTTCCAGTTGAGGAAAGGGTCTAAATGAAATCTTGGGATTTCTGTGCATGGAACATATCTCTTCTTTGAGTTGAAATGATGCTGGCTTAGAATTACAAATGTCTCTAAGACCATAATTTGTATTTGGATAGACCTTGGGACTTCACAATGTGCTGCAAGAGCATCTGCAATAAGAAATGTGGGCCAGCCAAGCCCAAAAGTACCTGTCTCCCTGAGTACTGGCCACACCAAACAATAAAGCCACAAGCCTGCAATGAGAAGTTGAATGTGTGGAGAGGAATATCAACCTAGATAATACTTACCTGGCATAGACCTGCATGCCATGCCAGGTCAGTTCTTTAATAATATGGAGAAAACAGAAAGTGGCATCACAGGTGGTCTTCAGATAACCTCAGTGAGGGGAGCCTGAGACAAAAAATCTGATTGAACAAAGTTCCTGAGTACTTTGGCTTCAGTTAGAGTACTCACATGCTTAAACGAGCTGGAGCTAACTGATGACCTCAAAAGGGAAAGAGACCACAGGATATTCGAGTGCTGAGAAGGGTTCAAAACATATAGTAGGTCCCCTGTATGGCCTTCTACCTTCCCAGAGGGTGCTTTAGGGACTAATCTGGTGTTAACTGACACTCTTCACAGGACTCATACTTTTGGTAATGAAGATTCCCTATTATTATCAGGTCAGGGGAATTTGCCCTGTAAAAATAGATTCTGCTGCAAGACTGACAAGATACCTTTAGTATAATCAAGATCGGTAACTCCAGACCTGGAGAACTGGGAGAAAGTGGAAAAGTCAAGGCAGTTGTTTAGTGGCTGATCAGTAAGTTGTGTGTATGTCAATGGCAGATAACAGTGCTCATCTTCTCCAGGAGTTTTGTAGCATTATGTGTCATCTGTTCTTGTCTGTAGAAATCACCCCAAAAGCCGCATGAGATATTCTGCTCATACATTTTTTTCTGCTTGAATTATGCTGGTATAAAACTGGTGGAATAGAGAGGAGCATCAGGGCGTCTGTCATCAATGTCCATACCAATATGACAAGCATTAAAAAGCTCCAATTCCTCAGTAGTGTAGAGAATGAGTGCTGCAGTGGATTGTATTTCTGGTACTATTATTACAGAGACTTGTAAGAAGCATACATGCTGGGGATAAAATGGGTACGGAATCACAGAGGCTAATGATAGAAAAAGGCCACTTATGTCAACTGCTACATTTCCCTGCTGATATAGGATTGTTCCCAATGAGATACAGTGTATTTTTAGTGCTTTGTCCAGTCTGGTTTTATATGTAAATAATAAAGATTGTCAGTTATAAAGGAGCCTGAAATAGTTTTGTTCTAGTTCTGTCCTCCTCTTCCCTCCCTCCTCCCCTCCCTAATTTCTTATTCAGGCTAAACGAGAACAGGAAAGACATCCATGCTTTTTTTTTCTTTTTTTTTTTCTTTTCTGTTCTCTCCTCTTCTTTCTACTGTTTGACCCTCTTCATAGACAGGATTTCTCTGACCTGATTTTTAAAAGATTGTATTTGGACAGTTCAGTTTTATATTCTACTCTATCACAGGTCTGATCTAGGAGGTTCTTAAAAATGTGGATGCTCAGTTTACCAGGAAGCAACCTACTTGCAAGTCAACCTGGAAAATAAGTAATAAACAAAGCAGTGATTTCTGCTCAGATAGGAACTGAACTGAAGCATTTGCATATGTGTTCTTGTTACTGTGTCTGACATTATCTTATGAGTTGCTGAGGGTATATTCACTGTCCACCTGTTCATTGTGCATGGCCTGCCAGAACAGTGAGCTAGGATGTGGTTTAGCTTGAAATCAAGTAGAAGTCATATGACACAAGAAAAAAACAATTTAAAAACAAAATAAAGGAGCCTTTTTAGTATAGAAAGAGAACTGCATAAGTGCTTCAGCATTTTCATATAAATACCCTTTCATATTTGGGAGAACTATTTACCTTTTTTGACTTTGTGTCCTTAGAGAGTTGCATCTCGAGTGGACATTAACTGCTATGACAGCTTTCAGAAAATGAAGGTTTTGGCTTGGAACTCATCTGTATTAGGAAAGAAACTTGTCCTCAGTGGTTTGTCATTGCACGTGCCAGCAAGTCAAGTGGAGAGGCTGAGGAATTACAGCTGAGGTGCTATTATCTTGATGAGCGAATGGCCCTCAGCATATTGTATCTTTGATCCATATGCAGTCACATCTCTGCTTTGAATCTGGTGAGTATAATACCTTCTAGTCAGTGAAACAATGGACAAATTAATGCCCTCTTTGTTCCTGATCGGAGAAACCCATCTAAACGGTAGCCTGAATAAGAACATAGAGAACAAAAAGACCTAGAGACTGAATTAATACCAGCCAAGTGTGCATGTCATGTCTGCAGCAAAAGAAATAGAGAGGGAGATGGAAAATGAGGACACACCAAAAATTACTTGTCATCTGCTGTTAAGATAAAGCTGTGGGGAGAGAGAGAGAGAGAGAGACCAAGGGAAAAAAGAACTTGTGTTATGGACTGTGTTGGCTGAAAAGAGTCTTGAAATAGAAACTGCATCCTATTGTCTGTTCATGCTGAGTTCAGGGAAATAGGGGTCCTGACATCCTCTTTCAATAACCAGCCTTGCACAAAGCACCCAGCTCCAACACAAGCTTCATTTCCCAATAGAAACAACCCTCAAGGTGCCCAGTATTGGCTAACTGCTGTGGTTGGTTTGAGAGAAAAAAAAAAAAAAAAAGCTGCTTTTTCCCACAAGAAAAAAAAGGCAAAGCAAAAGGTAGTTACCTAATCCCCATTATCCCTCAGTGACAGGCTGCAGTGTCCCGCAACTTTGGGAAGGCCTCCCAGAAGCTGCTGAGAGTGAAATGGGCCTCAGCCGTTACTTCAACTTATTCCTGATTTACTCCAGGGAGAGAAGAAACAGTCTGCAAGAGGATGAAGATAATCTGTGCAAAGAGTAAAAATTTCAATGAGGGAGAGAAAAATTGTACTGAAAATTGAGGACTATTGGAGACAAGCTGACATCAGCTTCCTTTGGAAGTTTGGAGTTGCTGGAGAGAAATGAGACTGTATAACTTCATAATTTATAGGCCAAAAGACTTCAGGCATATAGGGTAATGAACAGGTAGTGATCCATCTCTTTCTGAGAACTACTAGTGCTTGTTTTCTTCCTCTCGTGGTGTCAGCCGCACCCCACTTCACCAGGCTCAGAAACATTCCCACAGTTGTTAGTGGACTTATCCTAGTGATATTTCAGCATGATATAGAAATACTGCTGTCTGTCTAAGGAAATGAAGCACAGAGGTGACTTTATATGTCTTATCAAGACTTTAGTGTCAGCAGATCCACAGAGATGCTTCTTGGCCACAACTTGCCCAACTTTTTCAGCCATGTAAATAAGCTGAGACGTGCCACAGTCTCTACCTCCCTGTCAATGGTAAAGGGAATCCAAATCATTTTCTCATATGTAGGTACTTACACTGTAGAGGGCTGAATTCACATAGGTCTCTTCCAGCCAAAACCTCTGCTTATGAGCACGTGGGAACAGGGTTTGAAGCCGGAGCCGGGATCCTGGTCTCCCAGAAACCAGAACGGTAGCTATGAATTTATAGCTGTATGTAGTTCCTCATGTTTGTGACACTGATTTCTGTATCCACAGTGAAATAGTCAGTTTATGCATTTATTTTTAATAGAATACTTACTGATAGCCAGGTTCAGGCAATCAGGAAAATCACATCTGTGTCTCAGCAACAGAAAACATTGCTAAATTGAAAAATGGCCACCAACAACCTCACACTGTTGTCCTTCCATTCACAGGAGAAGTGAATGTTTTAAAAATCGGTTCAAAATTGTGAAATGGCATATTTTTTTTAATCTAATAGCTGCTGACCCAACTTTTTGGATAGCTTGATATTTATTTTTCATCATCTTCCATCTTACCATGCTACTTTAACAGCCTTCCTCATTGACTTGCTGTTGCATGCCTGGCTTTCTGAGTGTGGTCCTTGGGGTTTATCAGTATTTTTCCCAAGAAATGTGTCTTTTGCTGCTATCCTCCCATTGTGATTATAGGATGCATTTTACAAACTGAGTCCTTGGGTCTTTATATGCTCTGTCTGTAACAAAGTCATCCAGATTCCCTCAACTCTTTCTTTTTTTCTTTTTCATTTTTAACAATTCACTTCATAGCCCTCATGTCCCATTTTGTTTTCCGTCACACAGCGACCAACATTTTGATTTCTTCATTGTATTTGTGTTTCCATGGCAAAGCGAATATTATCAACTTTTCTTGTGGCTTACCAGCCTTGAATGGTATAAACTACAGATTGACTTTTTAATCTTTTAGCATATTTTTCTGTCTTGAATCCTTTCTATTAAAGTTAAATACATTTTAAACCCAGGTGATTGGTAGATATCTGCGTTTCAAGGCCAAATAAACTAGTAGTCTGGCTTTCAGAAAATTTCACCGAGCTACCCTTAAGCTGGGTTCAACATCTTGTATTTGCCTAAAGCATGTCTTCCAGAAAGGCACCTGGGCTTGAGATAAAGGATTCACCTTTTCATGTGGTAGTTTGTGCAAATAATTAATCATTATCTTAAAACATTTTGCCTTATTTCTCATTTGAATTGTTCCAGATTTAAATCCCAGATACTGATTCATGTTTGGCTTCTGCTCGATTTAAGTACATAAGGTACTTATAATAAAACAGTATTCAATCTTCTCTTTGACAGGCTAAACATATGGAGCTCTTCAAGTCTCTCGCTCTATGCTCTTCCTGAACCGAATCAGGGACGCAAATTATGTCGCACTCAGTGTGCTACAGGGGAAACAACAGGAGCACAGAAACACTGTGCTTTATCAGGGCTTGGGTGAGAAGGAAAAAGAGGAAGGGAGGGGAGAGGAGACTAGCCAGGGCAGAAGACAGACAGTTCCTTAGGCCAGCTGCAAAGAAAATCATCTGGGGATGAAACCAGGACTGTATGTGTGCCACAGCTCTGTAGATACTCACCTGCTGCTCTGGAAAAGTGGCACGAGGCAGTGACTGCCTACAATATAACTAGTCTCTGGCTCTCTGCATCAGCTGGGGGTTTGACCCTAACAGGTCCAGAAACTCACCTGGTAGGGACAGGATCCAGATTTCTCTGCAAACTTGGCCAACTAATCAGACAAAACCATTTACTTTTCATCATAATGTGCTTCACCTAGAATAAAGAGACTGTGCTAGGGAGAAAAATTAAGTGGTTTTTATTTCATTCTCTTGAAATAACTATTTTGTCAGTTATGTATCAAAAAGCATAAAGCCTATCTGGAAGAGTATTAAACCTCTACCTATACTCTCATATCAAAACAGTTTCATTTAAAAAAATAATAAAGTGAAAACATTATCTCATTCCTATATATGTTGGTATTTTTAATCTGCTTGGGTATTTTGCTGCAGTGTTGGTTTTTTTATATATATTTGGGCTTAGTATTGTGCTTAAACAGGCAAAATTACTACATGTTTTTAGATTTTTAAAAATTGTGTTGAAAACACAAGATTAAGGACAAAATTCATGCACAGCATATATGCAGTTCCCAGAGATGATTATAAAAGATCGCTCAAAGGAAAGTATATTAGGGTGAGCAGGCCCAAGTTACAGGTTTAAGATTACAATATTAAACTTTTAAATACCACATTGCCTCCTCTGAAATAGCTGCTGTGTGGTTAGTTCTGTGTCCTTGTAGAATTTTAAAGCAAAACCAAAAATGAGTTTGGTGAGCCTAGACAAATACCTTGAAGCATATGAGATTTTTCCAAGCTGGGCCAACTTGTTTTTTCTGGGTTGTATAGCAAGTCAGCTGCACCACATGAAATGTATAAATACATGGAAAATTTTAAATATTGCCAAGACTGTTTGATGTGATAATCTATCCCTCTTAACTGTTGTGAACACTTTCTATGTCTTGCATTTTCTTAAAGTGGGGTTTGATATATTTATCATAAGACCAGTGATTTTGAGCTTGAGAGGTAAGGAGCTCTTTACTCCCATCCATAGGTAAAAAGGGAAAGAACAAGCGTAGGATTGCTTTTTTGTCTAGCTAAGCACAAAGTGCTTCAGAGAGGAGAAATCTCTTGCTATTACACTGTAGTAAACAGGAGGACATGCAGCTCCCACTTCTGTAGAGTTGCTATCCAGGGTTTCTCTTCCGCATAGCACAACATGTACTCAATGTGTGCTCACCTACAGCAGGTGAACCAATATTACGGTTTGCTACCTCCAAGAACACTGACTTACATCCTTCTCCCTCCTCCTCTGCTCATCATGCCCCATCCCCACTCTTGCCTGCGTGGTCCTGACCCTTCCTTTGTGCTCTTCAGCTGCTGCCATGCATTAACTCAGCTCCTTTGGTCAGGAAAAAAATCATGCTTTTCTTTCTTTTTGATAGGTTACTTTTCTGCCTGGCCAGGGAATTGCATAGTGAGTCCAATGAGCCCCAGAGTTGGTATATGCTTTGTTATGAGGCTGGGGTCCTGGGTCCCCTTCCCTAGGGAGCAGCTATCCCTCACTGCCCCCTAACACTGCAGCCCAAAAATTCACGGAGTAGAAGGGCAATGCTTGCTGGGCCTGCAGTCTACCATAGGATCTGGCAATAATTGCTCAAGAATTTTAGAAAAGCACTGGTACTTTCTCCTGAGGAGGCTGCTCCACCACAGGCTCTCCATGTTGGTTATCACATAAAATGCATCACAGCAGGTTTGGCCTTGGGGACCCAGATGACAGCACAGCACCTAAGGTATCAAAGGACCTGGCCACCAGATGAGGAAAAAATTCCAGACAGATCTCAGGCTGTAAGGCTTGCAGCCAGGAGCTCCCAGGAAAGGAGTGTCCTTTGCTCCCCTTGCTGGTGAATGAAAGGAAAGCCCAAATGGCTTGGGCATGAATGACTGTGTGAGACTTCACACAGACAAATGGCAGCAAGCTTCAGGCCAACTTTCCCAACTGGAAAATCATTGCAGCTAGAAGTAAGATCCCCTTCAGTGGGGTCCAAAAACCTTCTAGGGTGGAAGAGTTTCTTTCTAAGCCATAGGGAGCCCTTGCAAGCTTCCTACTTGCTCTGAGCACCAGGAGAACTGACCACTGGGAAGATGGACATGAGTGGTAAAGGGACTGCTGAGCATTGGCATGTGGAAGATGGCAAGATGCACATGGACGGCGTGTAGAAGCTGCATTCGCTTGTTGGGCACCCACACATGGAATGTGTGAAATTAAGTTAACAGACTGTTGCTAAAGGTGGCCCAGGGAAACCTGTTATTCATTCACACAGAGAGGCTACGCTTTACCAGGCTGATGCTGTGTTCCCTTTTCTCCCCTCTTTAAAGCTTTTGTCCTTGCTTCATGCTCAGGCTTGTGAGAGGGGAAGAGCTGCCTATACAGGATGCAGGAGAAGGAGTATCTTCTGCCTGCAAGGCTCAGCTGCAAGTAAGAATTGTTCTTAGGAAGGACTCCCATGTCTTAGATGGTCAGGTGCAGCCTTCACTGCACAGTTGTGTGCTCCTAGGCATGCAGGACCTTATAGACGCTCTTCACATTTATGAACATAAATTGCATGACCCTGTGTTGAGTTCCACAAGAGATTCTTTATTGCTGGGACTTTTGTTACCAGATTAGACAGATGTCTCTTGGGTGTAGAGAGTTGTGCCTTCTCTAAATAATAGAAAACAATAGACCAATGATTCCTGAGGAATCACCCAGACTTAATTTCTGCTTTTCTTTGCTGCTTTCTTAAGAAAGTAAAATCTGGAGGAAAAAATCTGGATGGTAATATTAAATTCTTCCCAGTAAAGGTCTGATATAGTGCTTTACAAACCTCACACAGCACTTCTGGACTTCTAGAGACTCTACTACTGCTATCTGAGGAAATTTAGGATTACTTCATTATTTCAGGCTACTTTTAAGTAATACCTCATGTATTACATTAGAATAAAACTGAATGCATATATACCAAAGATCAGAAATCAGACTGTTGGCACTGACTCAGGCAGTTCTCAGTACAAACTAACTCTTAGGATGAGAGTTTATGATTTCCTGCTTTGGTCTTTTCATTGCCCCAGATGGCATGGTGTTCATTCTCTCCTAGTTCATTAAGAAACATGAAAAATCCCTCCTACTTAATTTTCATTTTCTCCCTTTTCTCTACCCTTACTAATGTGGCTCCTGAAAAAGTGCTGAAATCTAGAAAGAAGAAAAAACATAATATCAAATTTTAAACTGTTCCTACCCACTGTTTTAGAAATGTTTTGTGTATCCAAAGGCATGTATAATTTGCAGTCTTTTGACTAGTGCTCATTAGCTATTTCAAAGGCTGGCCCTGCTTTCTTTGGCCTGGACTTGAAAAGATGTGGTCTGAGTCTAGGCACAATAACTGTTATTGGAACTAAACAGGACATCTCAAGTCCCTAGTATCTGTTGTAGTTGAAGTCAGTGGATGGCACAAGGGCTTTGTTTTCCTTTGCAAGTAGGATGATAGATAGTTGTCTTCCACATAAGGCAATTAGAGAAGTTCTCAAAATACCCGTTACTGGGTACCAAAAGACCAGCTGATAAATTCATACCCACCAACATGACTATTAAAGCGAAATGTGTAATGCTCCTTCGGATATGACATATGCGCAGTCACTAAATTCAACAGCTCAAACACCTTCTCCCAGTGCTAGCTCTGCTCTGTTCCAGTTGGCTCCTTCAGTACGGTTTTTGCAACACGCCAGCTATTTCATTTACAGCACAGAGGTGTATGCCTGAACATATTTGCAGGCCAGGAGGGGATTTTGGCTGGAGAGATTTGTCTTTTTGGAACAGGGAGTTATAAAAATCCTGTGTGGAGTTGGCAGCAGTGGCTTGGTACGGGTTAACGTGCCAATTCAGCCGTACTCAGCCTCTGATGGGTGGCAGGTAAGTGCTTTGCTGAGCAGGTTCCTGGGTCACCTCTGAAGTCAGCCCTGCTTGTAACGAGACTCTGTATCTCCCATGCAGATTTGGCACATGCATGCAGGCTGGTACATCTATAAAACAAATCATCTGATGGAAGTGCAAGTGCCAGAATAAGAAAGGACTATGTTTTTCAGAAACAATGTTTCCAGCTGTCCTGGATATTCCTGTTTTGTGTTTGTTTGTTTTTTTCCTTAAACAGTACAGGAAGTGAGCGGAGAGGAGAGAAGAGAATGACATCTTTTTTGCTGACGTTAGGTTCCGCTTGTGGATGAAAAGCCTGGCCCAGGTTTCAGCTTTCACAGGAGGTTTGAGAAGGCTGTACCCCATTCTATTAAAAGTGACTGAATCTTGGAAGTTTATCTCAATTTCACATAAATTTGAATAACCCAGAAATTTAACTCAAGTTACAACAAAATTTTAAAGAGATTTTGGCTTCACAGGTACTTCTGTTTATAGAACCTCTTCCAGGCAGATTCCACATGCATTCAGGAAAGAGTTTAAGCTGTTCAACTGTCATTTTGTAAGTATTTTTAAAGAGGTTGTCCTCCTCTTGTTCCCTGGGCAATAATTGCATTTCCAGTGGAGAGAAGCCCCAGTTGAGGGTATGTGGATCCACAAGTAGAGCACTTCAGTTTAGTTTTACAGGAACAGTAAGTGAACTAAAGCATTGGAGTGAATTACTACCAAAATCAACTTACAGTAAGCCATTATTAACTTCTTCAGTGAATAGAGCCAAAAAAAGATATAATTTAAACTACCACTGCTTTCCGTCTACTTTTCTCCATCACATTCCAATATTATTCTCTTATAATCTCTCTAAACTTATAGATGACTCAAAAATAATGTTTGGTAAGCACAGTCATATGCTTTTCATCAATATTTTATTTTGAAACATGGTGAAGATTTGTGTTGTACAATGAAAAATGTTTCTCTCTAAACATCATTTTCTAATGGACTTTTTTATGTCCCATAAAATGTGCTAATTTTTACTTGTCCTCTGCTGTCAATGAAACAAACTATTATTTCTTTCCGCTGAACCAAACTCCAAACAAGAATGTCTGGAATATCAAGAGTAATGACGTACAAAGTCCCTTCTGGCCCCAGCTTCAATTGAAAAATAATTGGATAAATTGGTGATGCTTACATTTCATCTAGCCTGCCACTGTGAGTAATTCCATGGTGCCTTCTTGGTCAAAGCTCAGCCATTTAAGCACTTGGTGAAAATCTATTCGGATGGACTGAGTATAGGAATATGTCAGATAGCAGCAGAGTAAGACTGAAAGCTCTTTGGAATGGCGTTGCATAAGTTGTCACAGCACCTAATGATGGGCAAACGGCATCCTGACTGTGACTTCAAGTTTCTGCTCCAGTGTAAATAATAAACTATGAGGATGTTAACCATAAAAATAAAGCTGGCCTGGATACAAACCATAATGTGATGGGCAAGAGAATTCAGATGGTGGAATAGGCCCTTGTGTGGTGTAAATTACCACGGTACCATGTGATGTCAGTGGAGCTACAATTTACCCAAGGAACTGTCTCTTTGCTTTGCCAAGAAATCATGATATGGGCTGTCACATCTCAGAATGGATTAATGAACCAGAACGAAACAGATGCCAGCTTGCCAATGCTCTTATTGGGATCTCAATTTGCTACAAATTTTTAATAGGAAACAATTAATAGAAAAAGGACTATTTTTCCTTCCAAATCCTTCAAGCAGTCATTCTAAAACATGTATGTGCTTTTTTTGGGCTTTGCATTCATTCGTTTTCCAGTGACTTTTCCTTTTGTTCCTTTTTCCTGCCGTGATGATGGGTTTTGAAAAAGTTTTTCACATGTTTTCAGACTTTTAAATCATCAAAGGATAAAGAGAGGTGGGAGAGGACTCTGAGACAGACGCACCATAGAGGAAGCCAGGCTGAGATGAGACCAAGGAGTGGGGCCAGTGAGAGGTGGAGACTCTGCTGGAGTCCCTGGTGGGGTTGCTGCCCTAAGCCACTTTGCACAGCCGGCTCTTGTGCTGATTTATTCTGAGTCTTGAGACTGCAGGCCACAACCTGGGAGGGAGAGAGGGAATCATAAACAAGGAGAGAGAAAAGGTGGAGATTTTACCAAAGCCAGTGCTTGAGCAGCAGTTCCCCAGGCCTCCCCACTGTGTAATGAAGTAAGAGCATGAACTTTAGAAGGAGGAGATGGCCTCTTTCTCCTGCTGTTTGGGAGGTGAAAGTGAAGAACAATGTCTTACATGGAACCAGCTCATTGCTTCCTCTTGTCTTCTTGAGCAGGCACTTATTTCCTTGTGAATAGTTGATTTGAACAAATCTTTTTTTTTTTTTGGTAACTTGAAGTTTGTTTAGTTTTTAACAAACCCTCCTGTAATGAAGTATCACATGGTGACACGTACATCTGTCAGCCAGAGAACTCGCCCATTACGGGCTGTGAGACATGAAGCTTTGCCTGTTCATGCCTAAGGTGTGTGTGCATTGGCTGACAGACACAGACTGTGGTATGTGCTGTTGCTTATTCATGGCAGTCTGAAAAGGGGATATCTTGACTTAACCCTGGCAGCAGGGTAACTGCTGAGAAAGAAGCAGGAGGATTGGAAAAGTGTCGTCTAGAGTGAAGCATTCTCAGACAGCCCCATGACTTCATATGAACTTGTCACAAGCCGAGTCATTATTTTGGCCGAAACACGGCCAAGGCGAAGTTGTGGTCTGAGCTCTAGACACTACTCCAACGTAGATACATGAACCTTTTTCTCTACCCAAATAAATGAATACATAAAACCAAAACACACAGAAAAACTGTAAACTCCAATGACTCAGACTGATTAACGCAGAAACTGGAAGGTCAGTTTATGGTGCTCCTCATGCACATGAATGCAAACAATCTTCCTGTTCTGATAATGAGGAACTTATTTCTAACATAGAGGAATCCCATATTTCATGAGACTTCAAGTGCAACTACAGTACTTCATTGGTGGTGTCTTTTGGTAATATACTGGATGCTGACTTCCTAAGGCTCCACCCTCTCTTCATAAACATCTCTGATTTCCTTTCTTTAGCTGTAAAACTGCTTCCTGGAAAAGGGTCTTTCCCTGAAAGAGGTCTATAGACACCTTCCAGATACTAATCTGGGAAGAAGAATGCGAGCAGCATGGATGTCCCTGAGATCTCATGAGTAGATCAATTTCTGCAAGGGTTTGAGAGATCAGGGATGGTCTTTTCCTCAGGAGGGGACAAAACCTGTGTCAAAACAAGACAGATGCCATAGGCTGACCCACTTGGTGCTGAGGAGGTGTCCTCCCAGAGAAGGAGACAGTCCTACAGTTAGAAGACAGACTGTGTAAAAGGACATGTAAAAGTAGCAGCCAGGTGGCTGAAGTTGTTGTTTATGCTTCATGAGACCTGTAAAGAAACAGGGTAGTGTCTCTTGGCATGGAATGAATAAAGAAGCTGAAAATGTGATTTTGGGGTGGGAAAAGAGCTCGCAACAATGACGTTGTAAAAACAAACCCCCTAAAATGTAACATGTTGAAGTTCAGTGCTGCTTTTTGTGAAACCAGAGAGAGATGATCTTACAAAAACAAGTGCTTGTTGAGGTTGCTGTTGTATGGAACTGGCGTGTGATGTTTTTCTAGCAGCCTCTCTTCACTGTCATCAGAGTGCAATTTCTCTAGAGTCACTGTGGGATGCAACAGATTTCTTGGAAAAGAAGGCTGTGTTGACACCCACAGGCTAGTAATGTTTTCACAAGAAGGAACATGACTTTACATTTGACTCTCTTGAAAAGAGATTAGCAACACTGTGATTTATAAGAATTGCCAGGGTTTGAGGTTGTTTTTTCCCCCTCTCTCTGAATCTAAGCTTCAGCAGGTAGGTGTTAAATGAGTGAAGCATTTCTGGCAAGATTTATGTGCCCATACAGTAGAATGGGAGTTGAAATCTGACAGTCTAAAGGAGGGGGAGTAACTGACAAATAGAGGGGGTGGAAAAGGCAGATTGGCTTGGATTCTTTCTTTCCTGTTCCTTTGCAGTCAAAACCCTTTCAGATTCTTCACTCTTCAGTTGAAAATTTCATTTGCACGGACATTTCCCTTCCCTGTCCTTTTGTTCTAGCAGTAAACACTGGTCCACAACATGTATGTGGAAAGCAAATGCGGCCAAGACTAAACCTCCTTGAAAGAATGTCTTTCCTAGAAATAGAAGACAAGCATTTTCCATAGAAATGAGATCTCTTCAATGATTAAGTTCTCCTAGAAGAAAGAAGCTCCTGCTCACTATCAAGTCTCACAGTTAAGTAAACAGTACTGGAAGAAGGTGTGTCGTCATACAGTAGGATATTTCAGCCTAAATAGCAACCAAAGCCTTTGCTTTCCAGAAAGAAGTATACCATTCTGTTTGGTTCTTTTGATCAAATGAGTGCTTGCAGCTGTGCTGGACAGCACATGATTGCTCTGGTAGGACCATAGTGGTTAGCAATTCCAGGACTTCTTGGCTGTTAGATGGGAAGCAACCTATAGTTTGTAAGATGCCCAGAAGCTCAACACTTGATGGATGAATAACAGATTACAAAACGAAAATGAGTGGGAATAGTTCCATTAGCCCTATGATTCCTACTGAGCAATACTATAGCAATACAAAATAGGGATATAGTTCAGATGATAATGGCATTCCTCTTACTGTAGAAGGGCACATTTTCAAAGAGACAGAAATATAGATGCAGAATAAACTACTGAATATATATTTAAATGTCAGAATTTATCTTAGGTATCTCAACCCACTTCTGTAAGATGTTCATCCTGAGCCATGTGTGGAAAATAAAGAAAAAAGGAGCCACATTTGCCATTTGACTCTTGCTTCTTTAGCCCATGAAGAACAAAGACATATGAGTAATGAACCGGGTTTTATCTGACAGATTTGGAGTGTCCATCAGCCACAGAAACCTATCACTTCACACATCAGAAATTTAATAAGTATGGGACACTTCAGAAGAAACACTTCGACTGGCATGGTTTCCTTCTGATAGAGGTCAATCACAAAGAAATTTCCCACCAGTCCTAAGAAAAACCCTGCATGTTAGCTACAGTTTGTATGTTTGTAAGGTGAATGGAGATACTTGCTGCTTGGGACTACTGTTGGTAAAAACAGGAAGTACAACTGATCTGGAATCTTTTTTAATTCTCCTTTTCTGTGAAAACTATCAATATTTTAAAAATCTTAGTCTTCAGTGGGAAGAACATGAGAACTTTTGAAGTTTCTCAGGAAAATGAGAAAGAGAAAAAAAATGAAGGCTTTCCTGAACAGAACTTAATCCCAGTTGCCTAGGGATTAAGCACTGATGTGAAACGGAGAAGCTATCAGGACTAAGTCCTTGTGCCACTGACTGGCACTTAATAAAACAGCATCAATGAGAGGCCATGAACTTGCTCCATCCTAAGAGGTGATGGTTTTTATAGCACTGTGTAGAATAGAGGAATCAGACTCAGGTCCCTATTTTGCCAAAAAAGCCCTGCTTTGCTATGTCAGTGACTTAACCACTAGTGTCTTGGCTAAACTGAGCTGTTCTCTTTCTTTGGATGCCAGCAATATTTCTGATGAAAGCCTAAGCAAAACTGGTGTGTTTCTAAAAAAGATTTATGTTTTAACAAATCAACATCTTCCAATAAAAAAAAAAGTGTGTATCACTGGAAAATTCCCAGCTAGCTCTACTGATGAGTAAAGTTTTGCTTTACAGATGGAGTTAATAATAGTTTATAAGCTAAAGTGAAAAGGATTTTGGGTGAGCTTCCTAAAGAGGAAGTGAGTCAGTGTCTCGGCAGGAAAGTGTTCCAGATAGGCAGGGCTGGAAAAGTTACAAAACAACCCCCAACGGCGTGGAGTCACAGGGAGTGGACAAGGGATTATTGCACCCCAGATTGCAGAAAGCTGCTAATTAGTAGGGGGCCTTGCATACCCCTCAGCTCATGTGTCTTAAGGTATGGTCTTCTCCCATCTCACAAGCTCAGAGCAGCTAAACTGAGTCATCCCAGGGAAGGCGTAATAGCTAAGGAAGAAGCAGGTGTTGCAGATGGGTGGGTGATTCAGTGGATGGTGTTATTCCTACTGAGTCAATGCTGAAGCAGTTTGTAAGCAGGAAGTTGGGGACACTGTGTGGCTAGAAGATCTGCTTTCTAAATCCAGTGACATTCAAGGATTCAGTACGCTTTCCACAGGGTGGGTTGTCCTCGTTTGTTGTTGGGCACAGCATTTTCAGAAGCAAAAGCTATAGAGGCATTTTTAAGGTGACTTTCTGTGGCATTTACAATCCTGAGACTCCAGGTCACTTTTGATCATGGACTGGTATTTCCACATAAGGAAGGCATTTTTTGAAAACTGAAGTCTGGTATTCTTGTATACTTCACAGGCCTTCCAGTGGTTCCTGGGGCTTCTGGGCTGGGCCTTTAAACAAAATTCTTTTTAATGAGAGCTATGTATTTTTTGTATTCTACAGGAAATCAGGAATGGTACTGGGACTCATCAGGTGTACTTAATGACCATGAAAAGCAAGCTTTCCATGACCATTATGCCATTTGAGGTGCCAATATTGTCTTACAGAAGAAAGGTGGAGCTGCTGCATCTCCTCTGACTTGATTGCAAAAAAAGGAACAAACTTCAGAGAACACGTCCTGTAATATCCATTACCAATTATGTGATTACAAGGCCCATATTACTTGCTTTCTGCTGTTCCCAAGCTCTCTAGTAATTTAACTTTTCAGAGCAGAGATGATCTTTTCCTTCTCTCTGTATATGTGTGTGTACAGATCAAAAATGCTTACATTGAACAGCACAGAGGAAAGTGTTTAGACTTCAGAAGCCACTGCTGTTTCCCCTGTGCTTTTTGCATTTGAGTGGCTGTTTTCTCTTGCTGGAAGCAATACAGGTTTAGAAGGTGGGTGAATTTTCCTTCCATTCTTCAGTAATTCAGCACTCAGAGCCTCTTCCTTTTCGTTTTATTTCATTACTTTTCCACTTGATCTTTTAAATTTCATAGTATCTTTCCCTCCAGTAAACAAGAGGAAAAATGATAATATAATTTCTGAATCCTGTGAGAAGACCCACAAGCTCTGGTCCATATGGTGCCTGGGAGGATGGCAGATACTTCTGTGCATCTCTGCAATGTGACAAAATGGTCTTGAGATTTGGGTTGGCAGAGGTGGCCTTCCAGTTTCTGGTGCAGAGAGCAATTTCTGGGGAGACCCCACTTCCTGGGGACTAACACTTCACTTTGAATGGGTAGCCAACCATTCCCTCCAGGCTGAGGAAAATGAACTGAGTGGCTTTTCTTCACTCATGCTTGACATTTACGCTTGCTGTTTTCCACCCATTTTATTAAGCATTGCTCTTGGGTTTTATCTGCTGAGACTTTCATCTATTTCCCCTCTGCCACCTCTTCTTCTCCTCTCCCTTCACTGAGGGTCTCTGTGCCCACACTAGCTCAGTGGATTCAGAGAACAAGTTGCAGATGGACTTCATTTCTGAAGTGCTATGACACACACTTATTGTTGTGGTTTTTTTCTAAGTAACTATTTTTGCTCTCGAAGGATTTAATTTTGTTTTTACTGAGAACAAAATAATCCAAACTGTCATTTGGGGAAAATTCAGTGCAAAAATTTTTGCAGGGGAAATGTTAATGTTATGTTTCTTTTAAAAATTATATTGTTTTTAAAAATGATAGAGTTTCTAAAGTAGAAATGCTGTAATCTCCATTGTCTAAGCACTGACCTGAATGGATTTGTCTTCCTGCCTTTCTGCTTTTTCTTTGTGTAGGTGATTTCCTCAACATCCCAGAGAAAGTCTGTGTCAGAGCCTGAAACTGAACTGATTCCTCCTGAATGCTGTGCTGCTGCTTTAGCCACAGCACCATCCTTCTGCTAAATCACAAAAAGCGGTCACGTCCAATGCCAGCTGAGTCCCCACAGGGTAAAAATGAGAGTTTTGAGAGCAGGTAGCCAAGAGAGACCATCAGGATCCAGAGTCTTCCCACTATGGCCTACACCTCTTGTTTCATCATTTTTATCACAGCCTTCCTTTTCTAAATAAGGATAGACCTTTCTTATTTTCTAAAGAAATATCCTACTTCTAAATAAGGATAGAACGTTTTTATTTCCAGAGAGGAACTGAAAGAAAATCCACCATATTCAGCAGGAATTAAGTTCAGTTACATAGTCCCCATCTCTATGAAATGCAAGTCAAACCTCAGATGGGATGCCATCTCCTTCACTCCTTGACCTCTTTCTAAACAAATTCAGAGTTGAATGACATAGCTTGAATTCATCTCAATTATTATTCAGAAAGTTAAGTGAAGAGTAACGTCACGTACCAATTAATTTTTCCTCATCCCCATCTCAGCACTGTTTTTCCACAGTGAAACAATGAATATAATCTCTGCTTTCACAAAGTTGCTCAATTGTAAAAGTGTTCCTCAACTGCTTCCTGTTGAGTTTAGCCCCAGTTGCTTTACTAAATATCTTTACTAGTCAGGCACGGTGAGCAGAGCTGTGACTGAGAATTAGATAGGAAAGTAAACTCTAATGAAGTAATAAACCATTATTTTTCATACCTGTAGGAATCTCCTGATCCTCCTTGTTTTGCTTATAACATCGATATTTGTATTTATCTTTTTAATATAGGTCAGGAATGAAAAGATTTAGGAAAAAAAGAAGCCTTTGCTGTTATTTTTTACCATACACAAATTTGCTTGACTTGAAAACCTGCTTTCTGACGTCCTAACTTACAAGCCCTTTGAACCACTGGATACACTCCTGGATGGTTGAAAGAAAGCAAATAAGGCACTGATTAAAAAAATACAGAAGAACTATGTTGATCATTACTTTGAATCACAGTGAGAGACACAGTAAACAAAAGCACTCCGCATCTGTAGCAAAAAATTATAGACAGGGCACAGGGCAGGGAGCAGCTTTAGGCTTTGGGTCTATAATGTCCAGCACAGTGGGGCTCTGACCCTGAACTGCAGCTCCTTAATGCTGTGACAACGTACATACAGAAACCTGTCTCCCAAACAGGTAACTGTGTCAGGACTGATGAGAACAAAAGCAGGCTCTCTCCCTTGTTCCCGTCGCCAGAGCTTTGGTCTGCAGCCTTTGCCTTTTACCCGGATTCTTCACGAAGGTTCAAAGAAATGGTTGGCATTTCCCAGGCCCTAAAGCAGCTCCTCGTGGGCAGCACAGGGAAGTTGTGCTACAGAATCGCAGGGAAGAGGTTTTGCCCCTGGGATAACCTTGGCAATAGGCATCTGTGTTTTGGATATCTGGACTGAGCCAGACTGCAAGACCTTTTCTGGAGTGCTGTGTCTGCTCTGGCATCCTCTTCAAAATTATTTTGTGACCAAGTGGAGACAGTTCAAGGGGGGTGTGCAAAAAACTTAGATATGTGGAAAAATATGCATCACAAAGAGAGTTGAAGCTCCATTTGTTAAGCTTACTGATGAAGTCAGCAGATGGCTTGCTCATAGTTTATTAGCTCTTATGTAAAGAGAAGGTATTTGATATTGAAAGGTGATGTAAGCAAGACTGGACTTTTTTTTTTTTCTCGAGGAACATTTTTACTTTAAACAGAAGTTACTTGGCTCAGGAGAGTTCATTCACATAAGAGGGAACAGTAACTCCCTTAGGGGTATTAAGTGATTGAGTGGATGAAATACTGCAGATGTTATGCAGGAGATTAGAGTAGATGATCATGATGGTAACTCCTGGCCTTGAAACTTGACTGTTTCATAAAACTTCTGGGTGGAGGGATCATAACAGAATGTAGCACGGGATTTCAGAGATGCTTATAAAATCCTACCTCAGCATTCACTGAACGTGTCTGGAACAAGTACTATGCTGTCCCACGCATTCAGATTTGGCTCAAGAATGTTAAACTGAGCATAAAGCTGAATGACAACGTAGCAGAGAATAGGAGGGATGGCTGGTGATGTGGCATGAGTATTTAAGATCTTTACAAGCAGTTGTGAACAGAAGATAAGCAACACAGTTCTTAATCACAGTATGCCATACTCAGAGAGAAGGCAAATGTCATTGCAGAATAACGTGTCATCTGATGGCAGAAAATAACCCTCTTGTACTGCTTTCAAAGGTTGCTTCAAAGCTTGTAGTCAGAATGTTATCAGGACCTTGGGTTTCAATATTTGCATTAAGCAACGTTGTTCTAAAACCATTTTTAAGGTAGAGTTTGAGCATGTTTTCAAAGATCTATATAGGATGTAGGGATAGGTGATTCAAGAGACCTTTTGCTATTCCGTAGCTCTAAAATGTAATCGTTAGATAAAAAGGATTGTTATGTAAGGGGGCAGCGAGTAGATACAAAGATGTGCCAAAATCCAAGCTTGTACAGGAGGAGTTGTAGCTAATCTGTGTTCCTATGTCTTCTTGGCGTCCATGCACATTTGGGTTACAACTTGGACGCTGAGCAGCACTGTGATTTCACAGTGCCCCCTAGTTGAACAGAGCTCAGCAGTGCAATGCCATCACCCCATTGTGCCTGCTGGCTACCCGCTGAACACCATATTGATTCTTCTCACTTTCCTGAGATCACTGTAACATGCTTACCTATAAGTGAGCTGTTTCAGAGGGATTGCTAGTGGTTCACGGTCATGTCACTGACTAGTACTACTGCTCCCAGACCTTCAATCAAATAAAAAGTGAAACCCTGTGCATTACAATATAACAAGATTAAATGAAGTCTCAGAATACTGCACTAAGTATTTCCCACAACTGTCAGAGTTATGAAATTTCTGCTTTGTAGGAAATCTGAATTTTTTTTTTTTTTAAATGTAAACAGTTTCATATGGTAAAATTCCCCACGGCTCTCAGCTAGCTCAACAGGGCAACAGCACAGAGGAAGAGGAAGGCATGTCACCTTGAGAAGTGAGACTGACCTTATGATATTCTCTCTCAATGGCATTTTCTTATCTAGACCTCAGGATTTTTGCAAGTGAAGGAGAGACAGCTCGTCGCTGCAATGTCCCAGTTCCCCAGTTCTGTATTCATAAGTCCACATGCTGTCAGTGGCTGCATGCAGTATTTCCCTCATCCTAGCAGAAGAGACAACGTTCAGGATCTTTCCAGTTTGTTTTCAGGAGGATGCTAGTTTGACACTGATACTCAGAGACAAATATTTATTTGGGGCAACCCTGTTTATTTATCCTGTGTTGTTTTTCTTCCTGGACGAGTGGAAACAAACAAGAAGTTCATTTCCTCATTGGGAAATGATGGTTGGACTTTTCACTAAGTTCTCTGCCTAAAAGAAGGTTTGGGTCCTGGTTTCTTCCCAGGGTTTTTTTTTTTTTTTTTCTGTATAATTGCTTTCTACTTACTTTCATTCTCTGACTAATTTTTAATAGAGTTGCAGCCAAGCAGCACTCCAACGTCTTGATCTGCAACCTATCTCCAAGGAAGTCCTTAGGCATATGTATCAAGACATGTGGTCAGTGACTTGGGGATGGTTTGATTGTTTCAGCCATCATTAAATGGGAGGGATGCTGGGGATGCAAAGAAAGAAAATTATTTCTTTATTGAGTGTAGGGTGCTTAGTACACCATCAGCTTTTACCAAATCTGTGATTTATAGCAGTTATTACTAGCTTCTCTTGATGCATAAAGTTTACATATTGTCTCACCTTTGCCCAACATATATTTACTTTTCAGTTACAAAAACCACTGGTCAAAATGGTCAAATGTACTATTACCAGAAAACATCAGATGTTTATGCTAAAAAGTTGTGATGCTCTTCAGTTTAGATAGAGGCACACGTCTGAACAAGAAAAAGGAAAGGGCTAACTATTTTTTTTAATGTAAAGCCTGTATTATTGAAGAACTGAAGAGAAAAAAAGTCCAGTAAAAGAAAAGTTACTGTGTAAATAGGGGTGGGAGAAAAAAAATGCCATCTTGAAAAAAGCATGATGTTTACATGGCACATTTTGGAAAAGTTCTGTGCCATTTCCAGGTGGTTTTAGTTCTAACAGAACACCTCATTGTTAAACTGTATGGCTGGAAGGTGCTTGCAAGGTAGAAAGGCCACACGTTATGGCTTTGGGTACTGTTCGTCACATGAAATCGAGGAGAGGAGGAATTTAACAAGTTCAAGATTACCATGCAATGGTTCCACTAGCGTTGGGAGAGCCAGTTGCACTGCTGCAGCTATGGCTCTTGGTTTTGCTTCGCATGTTCTCCCCGCAGCAGTCCCTCGATGAAAGCAGATGTGACTGACTGTGCTTGGCCCGTCCAGAGCCCAAACACAGTGGCAGCACAGCGGCAGTGGGAACAGCCACTGGAAGAAGCGGTATGTTTGTGGGTGAATAGGGTATTACAAACACTCAGTGATTTTTGATTTAAGGGCTGTAGTGCCTCAGTGCTTTAGGGATTGGATTTGGCTGTAGACAGAGAGAAAGAATAGCAAAAGAAGAGCTGAGAAAGTGCAAAACAGAATTTTTCAAAAACACTGTTTTACTCCACCTTTGTTAAAAATTCAAACAAATACCCACCAGCTGAAAAAGTATATTGAATAATTGGCTTCAGATACTGTGCCAACAAAACACACATGGGCTGTGGTGATAAAAGGTTTTCTCCCAGTGGAACGAATCACTTATCAGGCTATGATACAAAGTAAGGAAACATTTCAGTACAAGTGAACTTTAGCTTCACAATAGCTGCAATAAGGGAACGCTGACTTTCGGCTGCCTTATTTGGAGGAGAACTATCCAGACCTACCCACAGCCTTTACTTATCTGCTATTGTGTAATTTTTAATGTCATATTTGCTTATACGTGCCCCATAATGACTATTTTCCACTAGAGACATGTACAGCTACTATTTTGCAGCCTCACATGTTTCCTTCAAAATTTTTTCTCCCTCTTTTCTCAGCCACTTTGTCTCTCACTTTCTTTTCATATCTTGGACATTTCCTCTCTTTCATTAATTTTCATATTATTCCTTCCCTTTCTTTTGTCTCTTTCTTTCCTTTCTCATCTTTAATATTCAGTATCTGATACAAAGCCCACAGATTGTCATTTTCTCTTTTAGTCCCTATTTCCTCCTTGATAATGTTTTCATCAAACACTTGAGAGAGAAAAATTTGGAAAAGTTTTTCATTTATCCTGAAATATGTATTCTTCTTTATGTCCTTTCTCCACCTGCGGAGACTAGTAGCTTGCTCAGGAGAGCTTATTAGAGCCACATCTGTACTGTGGTTTGGGGTGCCAGGGACTGGAATGAGATATGGGGTGCAATGTAGAGTAGTGGCTGACAATGGCACCTCCATTTTTCATTATCCTAATATGAAAGGAAAGTTATGATTCCCCTAAGAATCAATGTTAAGCTGGTTTGAAAAACGTTACTAAAAAAAACGGCATAAAAAGTGGCATAAAAGGTAGAGAAAGAGAAGTGCTGCATCAAACTCCTGTGCCACCATTGGCAGAGCTGGGCTGTGGCCAAGGACTCAGTCCCCTGGCCATCACTGGTGCAGGGGTGTCTGAGCCACCAGTGAGCCCAAGGGGAGGCTGGGCAGGGATGGGCGACGCCGCCCATGCACAAGCCAAGCCGCACCCGAGGGCACCTTGCTGGGGGTACCAGTTGACCTGCCCCACCTCTTATTCTCCTTTCTGTTCCTACTGTGAAGTTGAGTAATTTATTTATTGGCAATATATTATTACAAGAACTGTTTCTAGCAGCTGTTTCTGGTGATGCGTTTTTTTTCTCCTGTCTTAAAATGTGGGTATTTAAGTCTCAAGAAAGTGAAAAAACTGAAAAGAAAAACAAAACAACCCCCCAAGCCCAGCAGGTGGTACCACAGTGGCATTAGTTAGAGCCTTTCCTCACTTTTAATCTGGTTTTGTTAGTTAGTTGGGTTTTTACAAATACTGGAGAAATTAAGGGAATCTCCAAATTCCACCTGAGGAGGACTTACTTTTGATGTTCAACACCTGTTTGGGAAGACATCCATGACTTAACCGGAGGTAAAGTGATCCCAACTGCACTACATTGCACTTGTATTAAAGAGACTAGGGGACACTACCTAGCCTAAGCCAAGACCGTTTCCGTTTTCTTCTTTCCTCTCCTTAGCAAATAAAAGGGGTAATAAGGTACCAGGCTACTCCTCCTTGTTGGAGGCAGCAAGCAGTGCCACGTATGACCTTTTGTTACTTTGTTGTGCTACCTTATAAGTTGGTAGTTTTAAGAAATGCAAGGCAGAAAAAATTAATCTCCTGGAACATGATGTAAAGTCATTTAATTATTTTTAAGACATTCTTTGAGAATGACTGGATTGCTGCTCTAAGGTGGGGCATGTGCGTGTGAGTAAAGGTTTGCACTGAACCAAAAAAGGCCTCCCGGGTGTCCCAGAGCTGTTAAAGCAGGCTGTTTCCTGGGCTGGCCTGTAAACTCTGGGCACTTGGAGATCCTGGATGCTTTCCAGCCAGGCTGCCAGTTTTCAGACAAGCATGGATAATTCTCAGGCTCACCCACTCCTACCCACTAGCTGAAGTTTCTATACCCCTGACAGCGCAGTGCTTTTCTTTGGCTATGCTCCCACCAAGCACCCACAGCAAAACTCTAGCCCTGCCATTGAAAAGGTGCAGGCTCCTGAGTATCAGGGACGGGTGAGAGATGGATTTTTTGGGTCTACGGGGAAAGCAACGGGTTTGAAAAATTCTTCTTTCTCAGAATGGAACAAAGACACTCCATTTTTCTCCCAAATTTCTTAAGAGACCAAACTAAACTCCCCAAAAACACACATAAAAATCCCTTTTTGAACTGCTCTCAACATTTCATTTTGATAAAAAGACAATGTTTCACTTTTTCCCCACCTTGAAAAATATTTTTTTTTGTGTACTATAAAATGAAAGTAAAACCCTGGTATAATCATCTTTTCAAACTAAAAACCTGAAACATTTGCTTCCAGAAAGTTCAGGTGAGACACTTAGATAAACCCCTTTTTGTTTTTAACAAATTACCATTTTTTTCTGGTGGTCAAGAAGTTGCCACAGAAGATTTCCATGCAGGTCTGTAGTGGGCTGGCCCATGGAGATACTATGGACTATTTACCAAACACTGGTAGAAAAGAGAAGTGTTTGCACCAAAACTTGAACTAGGGTCTCCCTCAGCCTTCTCCTCTCCCACTGATGTACCTGCTTTTGCTGCCCATCTCCTAGCACAAGCCTGCCCTACCACTCCCCTAACCTGTAATACAGGCACAACTGGAGAGTAGAGAATAAGGTCTTCAACCTTTGAAAGAAGTTGAAAGGCTTTTCTAATCTAGTATATAGACCTCCGCAGGAATATAGTAAAATCTAATTCTGCTCTACAGTGGCTATTAAATTCAATGCTCTTCTCCCTTGTTATTACATTTTGCTGTAGAAGTAGTATTGTCTCCAAGGACTGGATCCAAAGACTGTTGAAGCCAACTGAGAAAATCTCTTAGACTGAATTTTCCTATAATTTTGAAAATCCTGACATTTATTGTTTTTTCAATTTCAAAGGAGGAAAAAATACTAGTATATTTATCCCCTTTTCTTTACCAATGCCAGTTGTGGTAGTACTGGGTTTTGAACTGAGCTCTAAACCTAAATTACAGCAGTAGAGCTGTAAAAAAGCTGTTCTAATTCTGGGAATACAAATATTCAGTTGTCTCTCAAAGACTCAGCTAGCATAAAATGTCCGACCCGCACATCTTTTAAAACCAACTCCCCTTCTCTTCTTATTACCACCTCCTCCAACCTGTAGTCCTAAGAGTAAGCTTCATCGCTTTCGTCCTTATACAAAACCTGACCTAAAAGAGAAACAAAGCAGGGGTGCCGTAATAGAGACATTTCTCCTCCTGTACTGGGTGGAAGAGCACATAGTGCTGCTTTGTTAGTGAGAGAAAGGTTTTCCATCCATTCTCAGCCAAGGGACTGCATTCACATTTCAGCTGACCAGACAGGGCCATACGGCTCTTAAAGAGTTTCTGTGGCAATGCATGAAAATATTTGTATCTGGATTTGTCTTCTGCTGTATTTGTCAACACCAGTAAAGGTCAATGATTTTCCTTGGTCAGGGAAAGACGTTTTCTAGCTTTACAGCAGCATGAAAGCTGAAAGAAGAAAAGCAAGCAGAAGTTTTGGCAAGTGGTGGATTCTTCAGGATCCAGGAACCATTAACCTATTAAAATGAAATTACTTCTTTTTCTGTCCCCAGGACATTTCAGTCATTCCCATAAGCGCGGATCCTTCCAAGCAACTCGGAGAAAGCTTAGTCTTGCTGTTAAAGGACCACATTAGCAAAGCTCCCCAAAACATCCCTGTTCTTCTCTTCTAGCAGGCACTGTAGAGAGAAAGCAAAAGCCTAATCGAGCCATAATATGGAGAAAGAAAAGAGGTGAACTACAATAATTCTCTTGTCCTCTTGCTAGCCCCAGAATTTAATTTCTGGCTTTTAGACTCTGCTAAAGTCTAAACATAGCAACACGGCATTGAAAAAGAGCCTTTCTAAATTTTAGGGAATCTCTAGTCTTGCATTCATGGTCTAAAGGATATATAATGCCTATTCTGCATATCTTCAAAATAAATCAACAACCAAGCATGATTCCTATCCTAGTGTTGTTGGAATGAGAAGCTAGATTCATAGAACATTACACTATGGAAATCTAGAGTAAGAGTGCATTAAATCTGAGTTTTGCCCAGTACGTGGATATTTTCCCGTCAGATCCCAGTCTCTGCAATCTCTTTTTTACAGTATTTTGTTCAAATGTAGCTCCCATACATCTTTTGACTAGAAAATGAATACATGCAAGATCCAGACTGCTTGATTCTGGCAGCAAGAAGCAGCAGACATTTAAAAATGCATTTATCATTTCAAGGAAGCAATTCCAGGTTGCTTTTTCAGAGTGTGATTGAAAGTAATTTTGAAAATGTGGAACACTAAAATAAGAGGAAGATGGAGCGAAAACTATCTATAAGTTCTCGGATTTGTTCAAAGAGACCAGGATACTCAACAGTATATAAGAGTCATTTCTACTAAGAGTAGTTTCAAATGGAAATGTGATTCTGTGATTCTGTTTTCCTCAACTAATGAAGAAAAAAGTTGTCAAATGGCACATTTTAGGGTTAACAAAGCAATGGCTATTTGTTACTCATGCCCGCTATTGCATATAAGTGAATACAGAAATAACTCAGCAATGGTTTGAATTGGCATTGGATTTTTAAATCTGGTGGTTCTGATTTTAATTTAACATATCCTGTGGTGCAGTGTGTGAAATATGTACTTAACCCAGATTGTTGTGAGATGAAAGCACATTCGTGTTTATTTTACATTATTTGCTGTAGTTTGTTGAAAGCCAACATTCCTGGGCAGTGAATGCAGTAGGGATGAATCATTTGAACTAGGTGAGGGGTTAGTAGCTGAAAGAAAATGAAAGTTAAATAGCTACATTAAATTTGAGTAAAATGGGTTAAAAAGTGTAACACTAGAGAAACTGATATCTTCATTCTGAGACAAGGAATTACAGCACTTATTTCTATGGGTTATCTACAGCTACTTTTAAAGTCAGCAACGATTAACGGTAACTAACATCACATTTCCTACCTTCAGACAGAGGTGCTGAAGCAGAGTTAAATACAAATTACTAGCTGGAGCTGTAGCCAATGGCTAGACTGACAATATAGCACCAGGGAATTGATCTTAATGATTTACTATTCATATCACCATAGTTCATAGGAATCTTAATCAAGGACTAGGACATCACCAGACTGAGTATTGAATGGTTAAGGCAAAAAGATGGGCCCTGCGCTAGAGAGCTTAGCACCAAAGCAGAGGCAAAGGGAAATGACAAAGTAGGTGAAGAGAAGGGAAAGCAGAACAAAATGATGGAACAGCAGCATTCAGCAGATGAGAAATGAACTCAGCACAGGGGCAGTCCATGGTAAAGATTTTCTGAGAGCATCCCAGAGGCTTTTAATGATGATTTTGACAAAAGACAAGGGAGCAGTTGCATGGGTGTTTGTGGTGTGCCCGTCTCACGCCTGAGGAGTGGTGGGAGCGAATGGGCAAAGGTGCTTGTCTGAAAAACTATCAAGTGAGGCTTGTATTAAGGGCTAGCTGAAAGCAGAAATTATATCTGGTTAGTGAGTAATGCGCTGGGAGGCCTTGAGACCAGAGGAAAGGGGCTTCTGCTGGACATGGCAGAGTAGGCGAAAGGGGATAGAGGCTGCAGCAGCAGAACCAAAGCCACCCATGAGGAAAGGGTGCTCGTAGCAGTGTTCGAGCTGGGTACAAGTTGGATGAGATAGTGTTTTTTGGGGCCAGAAAGAAAAGGAGGTGGGAGTAGCTGAGATTTGAAATGCCAGAAGCCTGCACAGGAATTTTAGTTCTAAGGAGATGAAAGACCGCAGTGTAAAGATGGTATCCAGAAAAAAAGTATAAAAATCTCTGAGGCTGTGAGAAGTCTGAACCGAAGATGTCTCCTAGGGGTACCTGTGGAACAGGCAGCATGCTCCTGAGGCCATGCAGAATGTCCCGGGACTGTCAGTTGAGTAGCTCCGTTCCCACTGTGCTGGGCTTCAGCTGGGCAGGAGAGTGTCTTTGGATGGTGTCAGAGGGACAGGCCTCCACTGGGATAGGTGGAGTAGGGAAGCAGACCTGTAATTCAAGAGGGACAGGGAAAGGGAGTTTGAATTTGTGCTTGTAGGTAAGATAGCATGAAGAGACAGAAGAAGAGCAGGAGAGATAAGCAGCTGCAGAAGTCCTTGGAAAGTGGTTGATGAGGAGCATCTGCAGAAGAAATCTCGAGCAAGGAGGAGAAACCAGAGGGTGCTGGCTTCGAGGGTGCTGGCTTCATGGGTGCCTGGCCAGTGAAAGGCTCAGGTACTTTCCCCAGGGCTGCGCACCGCTTCTTGCGATTACACAAGCTGGTCTGCAGAGGTCTCTTGCTGGTCTCTGACTTTCTTCCTCTGTCTTTAGCTGCTCTGCTCTCCTCCTTCAGGTGTGAACAAACACCAAGGAGGCTGAGGACAGACTGGCATGTCTTGCATCACCTTCCAGAGTTTGGAAGATAAGCATTCGTGAAACCCAGAAGAAGCAGAGGTGCTGAAAGCTGCCAATGTCAGGAAATCATCCAGGCAGATGCACTGTGGAGTACAAAGAGCCGGGACAGAAGACACAGAATACCAACAAAAAGTTTCCTTGGGCTAGCTAACATGTGATTTGCACAGCCACAGGGCTCATCATCACCCTACTCCCCCGATTTCAATTTTCAGAGACAGCACGGTTAGTCCTTCATCATCCTGTCGGTCTGGTCCAGATGGCAGAGACTCAGAACAAAACAGTTATTCACCATGAGATCGATTGGTAAAGGACAGTCCCTCTCTAAAAACAATGAAGTTACATCCAATGGAGAGTGTAACATGTCTAAGAGCAGTAAGGGCTGGACTCATGTAAGATGTTCCTATGATTCTGGGTCTTCTTATGTTTGCATTTAGTGTACAGTATCCATAGAGCTGTTGTCCTTCAAAAAGCATGGGAGTACTTTGTCTGGACAATGCCCTTGCTAAGCCAAATAAAAGTGTTTCCTGGTTACTCTGCGTTGCTTCTCTCAGTCTTTAGGCTGAGAGACAGCGAGATACAGGTGCTTAAATTCCTTAGACTCTCTTGGATATGCAAGTTTAAATTCAATGCACGGGTACCAATTTGAGTTTTGGTCAGACCTGTTCGAGCCGCAGAGGTTGCTGGTCCTGAAACCCTCCTGCCTCCATGCTGCCCAGCTCCCTCGCCCCTGACATTGCAGGGGACCATAACTCGCGCCTTAAACTGCCTTAGGACCTGCTGACATAATGGGCTCGGCATTGAAGAACCAGCA